>JAJQXH010000020.1:3797500-3810000 GCA_022343465.1 Oscheius sp. G VE-2021
GAGAGAAAGAATGAAAGAGAGAGAGACACAGATAACGATGGTATTTTTAGAGGAACCGGAAAAGACGCTCGCTTACCGAAATGTCGCAAGAAAAACGCCGTATCACTTCCTTAATCAAATCAATCAGTTCACTTTTTCAGTTTCGCATCGCAAAGCGGAACTAGCTGAAATGGCGCCATGTGTTCCATTACCAACCAATGATCATCCTCCACTCAACGCATAGATGTCATAAAAGCAAAGCAACCAATAAAAATATGAAAATTTGCATCAAAAGTCTTCTTTGATCCGAGACGCCGTGTGACTTTAAAATGCAATCTCGTCCGATCCTGTCTGGTTTATTCGTATCGCCCTTTACGCCCCAAAAAGAGCGAAATTACAACAGAACAAGACTAAAGAAGTGGGGTCACCGTGTTCTTAACAAGAATTTTTCAAGACTTTGAACCATAAGGGCAAAGTTTCAAAAGACGAGCGAGGAATTTTTCAGAAACTGGTATCTCTTTTGTTTTCAGGGGAACAATTTAAACTTGAAAACAATTAAATGTGTAATAAATGTGGTGCCACCGGGAAAATAAAAATTAATCAGTTTAGAAAATAAAACAAGGCAAGGAAAGGGGGAAGGAGAGAAGGAAGAGTGAGTGAGTGAGTGAGAGAGTGAGAGAGAGTTAGAGTTGACTGTAACATTTAGAATATAAAAGTACAATGATCGTTTTTGGGCAGATCTTTGTATCAGACACCCATAGCCATAAATAGACCATGTTGGCGCGTCGTCACGCCGTACGGATCCCAGGTTTTCCTTCCATTCAAAAGCCACGTGAGGTAGTTGTAATCTGTTGTTGACGCCCTTACAACTCGCAAAGTAGTAGGACCTGTTGATCTTTTTGTTAATCCAACCGGGAAGGAGCGGACAATGGACGTCGAGGAGGAAATGGGGACAAACACATGCAGTAACGGAACTAGGAACTCACGCAAACGTTTGATACAGCGGGTTAAATGTGTTTATTCTTTAGGATGAACCAACATTTACTGTCACTTTAAAAACCCCTTCGTCAAAGTCCTCCAAAGGGTTTCAATCCATTACAAAAAATAACAAAAGAGGACGTCACCACATGGGTATTCGGTGATCCTATAGAAACTACCTTCGGAGGTGCTCCGAAGGTGTGTTATCTAAAGAAGCCTATCTAATTTTCGCTCACATCAGCCTCACTTTCAAAGGTGTCGATAAGCCTTTTATACTGGTTTGTTTTGTAATTTTGGAAATTACAAAGGTATGAAAATGTTTTGTAATTTTGGAAGATGGATGAGAGACAATTCCAAAAAATATTTTGAGAACAATCGTCAGCCCTTTCAATTACCAGATAGAGTAAGTTTTTCTGAGCTCAAAACACTAATTAGGTTGTGAAAAAAGTTGTTTTTCGAGGTAGATATGGACTTTCCAAGACCTTTTTTTTTCAATTTTTTTTTCTTTTTTAAAAAAAATTTTCATTTTTTTTGAGCATGGAGCATTGAAAAATGAAAAAAAAATATTTTGCAGTGCTCCATGGAGCATTGAAAAATGAAAAAAAAACTTTTATTTTGCAGTACTCCACGGAGCATTGAAAAATGAAAAAAAACTTTTATTTTGCAGTGCTCCATGGAGCATTGAAAAATGAAAAAAAACTTTTATTTTGCAGTGCTCCATGGAGCATTGAAAAATGAAAAAAAAACTTTTATTTTGCAGTGCTCCATGGAGCATTGAAAAATGAAAAAAAACTTTTATTTTGCAGTGCTCCATGGAGCATTGAAAAACGAAAAAAAAACTTTTATTTTGCAGTGCTCCATGGAGCATTGAAAAACGAAAAAAAAACTTTTATTTTGCAGTGCTCCATGGAGCATTGAAAAATGAAAAAAATGACTTTTATTTTGCAATGCTCCATGGAGCATTGAAAAATGAAAAAAACTTTTATTTTGCAATGCTCCATGGAGCATTGAAAAACGAAAAAAAAATAATTTCGCAGTGCTCCATGGAGCATTGAAAAACGAAAAAAAAACTTTTATTTTGCAGTGCTCCATGGAGCATTGAAAAATGAAAAAAAAATTATTTTGCAGTGCTCCATGGAGCATTGAAAAATGAAAAAAAAATTATTTTGCAGTGCTCCATGGAGCATTGAAAAATGAAAAAAAAATTATTTTGCAGTGCTCCATGGAGCATTGAAAAATGAAAAAAAAATTATTTTGCAGTGCTCCATGGAGCATTGAAAAATTAAAAAGAAACTTTTATTTTGCAGTGCTCCATGGAGCATTGAAAAATGAAAAAAAAATTATTTTGCAGTGCTCCATGGAGCATTGAAAAATGAAAAAAAAAACTTTTATTTTGCAGTGCTCCACGGAGCATTGAAAAATGAAAAAAAACTTTTATTTTGCAGTGCTCCACGGAGCATTGAAAAATGAAAAAAAAAACTTTTATTTTGCAGTGCTCCACGGAGCATTGAAAAATGAAAAAAAAACTTTTATTTTGCAATGCTCCATGGAGCATTGAAAAATGAAAAAAAAATTATTTTGCAGTGCTCCATGGAGCATTGAAAAATTAAAAAGAAACTTTTATTTTGCAGTGCTCCACGGAGCATTGAAAAATGAAAAAAAAACTTTTATTTTTAAGTGCTCCATGGAGCATTGAAAAATGAAAAAAAAACTTTTATTTTGCAGTGCTCCATGGAGCATTGAAAAATGAAAAAAAAACTTTTATTTTGCAGTGCTCCACGGAGCATTGAAAAATGAAAAAAAAACTTTTATTTTTAAGTGCTCCATGGAGCATTGAAAAATGAAAAAAAAACTTTTATTTTGCAGTGCTCCACGGAGCATTGAAAAATGAAAAAAAAATTATTCCGCAGTGCTCCATGGAGCATTGAAAAATGAAAAAAAAACTTTTATTTTGCAGTGCTCCACGGAGCATTGAAAAATGAAAAAAACTTTTATTTTGCAATGCTCCATGGAGCATTGAAAAATGAAAAAAAAACTTTTATTTTTAAGTGCTCCATGGAGCATTGAAAAATGAAAAAAAAACTTTTATTTTGCAGTGCTCCATGGAGCATTGAAAAATGAAAAAAAAACTTTTATTTTGCAGTGCTCCACGGAGCATTGAAAAATGAAAAAAAAACTTTTATTTTTAAGTGCTCCATGGAGCATTGAAAAATGAAAAAAAAACTTTTATTTTGCAATGCTCCATGGAGCATTGAAAAATGAAAAAAAAACTTTTATTTTTAAGTGCTCCATGGAGCATTGAAAAATGAAAAAAAAACTTTTATTTTGCAGTGCTCCATGGAGCATTGAAAAATGAAAAAAAAACTTTTATTTTGCAATGCTCCATGGAGCATTGAAAAATGAAAAAAAAACTTTTATTTTGCAGTGCTCCATGGAGCATTGTAAAATGAAAAAAAAATCAATTATTTTTAAGTGCTCCATGGAGCATTGAAAAATGAAAAAAAAACTTTTATTTTGCAGTGCTCCATGGAGCATTGAAAAATGAAAAAAAAACTTTTATTTTGCAGTGCTCCACGGAGCATTGAAAAATGAAAAAAAAACTTTTATTTTGCAATGCTCCATGGAGCATTGAAAAATGAAAAAAAAACTTTTATTTTGCAATGCTCCATGGAGCATTGAAAAATGAAAAAAAAACTTTTATTTTGCAGTGCTCCATGGAGCATTGTAAAATGAAAAAAAAATCAATTATTTTGAAGTGCTCTATGGAGCATCGAAAAATGAAAAAAAAGTTTTTTTGCAGTGATCTATGAAGCATTAAAAAAATAAAAAAATAGAGTTTCCATAAAAAAAAGAAAAATGAAAAAATTAGAGTCCAAATAGAGTTTTTCAAAATTATCTTCAGTGCTCTCTTGGTTCCTCAATTGTTCCTTCTGCCCTTATTGAAAATTTTAGCGATCCACATTTGACGATTGCTTTCGATACGACTAATCCTTGGGTAATTTGTCTTTACACTTTGTCAAAAATGTTGTTTTCAGTATTACGTAATGCTTCGAATTTCATCTGCGTGTTGGCTTCTCTCAGTCATTATTTCAATACTTTTTCGCTTCTTGACGATAAAATCTTTGAATTCCCACGTTACACACCTCTCTGAAGGAACCAAGAAACTTCAGCGAACTTTAATCAGGGTAAGAAATTTTTAACTTTATTTAAAAGGGAAGGACCTCGTAAAATTGATTTTTCAAAGTCTCTTTACAGTTTCATTGAATAGGTGTCGTTTCCACGATTCTGAAACAAACCCCTTTTATATGATTTGGACTGAAAAAGGGGCGCGTTTACACGGCCGTTTTACGCGTTTGCCGCACGTAAACACGGCCAGAGTGGGCGAGATACTGTGGAAAATGGGGAGACGCAGAGTTGGCGGCAATTCAAATGATAATTTCCCCAAAATTTCAAGCGCTCCTAAATCGATTCATTTTTATCTAAAATGGGTAAAAGGGGTATTTTTCAGATTCCTGGGAATGAGATCTTGGCTTTTATCACAAAATTAGAAAAAATTATTTTTACGCGGTCCTTCCCCTTTAACCCTTTGGAATGAGTTTTTTTGTAATGCAAATTAAAAATATTTCAGACTCTTACTATGCTGGTTTTTGTCCCTGTACTTGGATTGCTCAGCTTTTTGGCGTTGTATTTACATTCTTTTTTTTCTGATGGGTTAATTTTGGGAAGCATCCGGTTTTCAATCTACGCCTTCTTGACGATTCTGAGCTCACTCATCCCATTGCTTTCAATTACTCCGTATTGAATAGCAGTTTTGGGAAGACGGAAGACGACGATTAATGTTTCCTTGAATTCAGGAACAGGGAGAAACCATGTTGTGATTCGATAAGACAAATAAAATGTAACAATTGATTTCAACGATAGTTTTTTGTTATTCATTGCAATGATAATTTTCATGAAGAAAAAATAAAAAATATAAACTTTTTTTGAAGAGTTTTAATTTTTCTGAGGCGGACAAAATCAAAAAAAGAATTTTAAAGAAATTTGTTTTGTCATTGAAAAAAGTGTTGTATGACGCCTTCCTGTTCCATGTTCTCAATTCATTGACCAGATTTCTTAAAACTACAACTTATGTTTTTCATCAGTTTTGTACCCTGTGGTATTTGCATTTTCAAAAAATTTGGCGTAATCGTGACGTTTAAAAATCTTTTTTGAGAACAATCGTCAGCCCTTTCAATTACCAGATAGAGTAAGTTTTTCTGAGCTCAAAACACTAATTAGGTTGTGAAAAAAGTTGTTTTTCGAGGTAGATATGCGTTTCCCAAGATCCGATAGAAAATCACATAAGGGGGGAGCCTTATGTGATTTTTTCAAAAAATATTTTTTGAAACCAATCTTTCTAGGTTTCATTTACCAGAAAGAGTAGAGTATACTGATTCCGAAAACCTAAAAACATGCAGAGAAATGGTTTAAATTGAGGGAGTTTTGGTCTCTAAAAACCTCAGATAGAAAATCACATAAGGGGGGACCCTTATGTGATTTATCATCAGAAATTTTTTTGAGAGCAATGGTCACCCCCTTCAATTACCAGATAGAGCAAGTTTTTCTGAGCTCAAAACACTAATTAGGTTGTGAAAAAAGTTGTTTTTCGAGGTAGATTTGGACTTTCCAAGACCCGATCGAAAAATGCCCTATGTAACCCGATGGTTGAGACACAATTCCAAAAAAAAACTCTGTGAGCAATCGTCAGCCCCTTCAATTACCAGATAGAGTAAGTTTTTCTGAGCTCAAAACACTAATGAAGTTGTGAATAATAATAATATTTATCAGTAATCATATGAAATCAGAGATTCAAATGCTGATCATGACGATGTTTCCATTCTTCTTGCGACATCGACCACCACGTTTGTCCAAAAATCGTCGTCAGCTCGTCTCTCCATCGAAGTCTCGGGCGTCCTCTTCCTCAGCTGTTGATGTAGTTGTAGGGTATCCATGTTGTGGTTGATCTTGCCCATCGTCCTTCCTCCATCGTCCTGACTTTGTTTGCCCAAGCTGCTTTGCGACGTATGGCTTCCTTCACCCAGTCTTTTACTCCTGTCTCTGCTCTTACTCTTTCATTTGTCCATCTATCCGTCCATGGAACACCCAACATACGTCTCTCCATCTTTCTCTGCGCTATGGAAATTTTCTCCTTGCCTGATGCTCTTAAAAACCACGACTCCGTCCCATACAGCACTGTTGGCATTATGCATGCATCAAATGCCTTCCTCTTCACTTCATTTGTGACACGTCGATGGCGTAGCAGATTGGAAAGTTTACTCCACGCCTTCCACCCACATGATATTCTTCTTCCAATCTCAACTGCTGGCTGCAGGGGAAAACTGATCCACCCTCCTAGGTATCTTTCTCCTTCTACGAACTTGAAATGTTGTCCATTGATTATAATGTCATTCCTTCTTGTAGTACATGATGACATCAATACAGTCTTTCTCGGGTGTACGTTCATTCCCACTGCAGCACTAGCTTCAATCAGCTTACTCAACATTTGCGACATCTCTCCCCTCGACTTGGCAAACAACACTATATCATCTGGGTACTCCAGTGATGTTAACCTTCTTCCATCAATCCTCAAACCATCGTCGCCCCAATCAATAGTGTTTAATGCATGCCTTAACACAGAATTGAAAAGCCTAGGAGAGAGTGTGTCCCCTTGCCTCACTCCCCCGTCGCACATTAATTTCAACTTTACCTTCGTTCACCTGCACCTTGGTTGCCGCCGCTTCGTACATTCGTGCCACTGCTCGAACCAAACCTGGTTCCACTCCTTGCTGTACTAGAGCTGTCCACACCGCACTCCATTCGACCGAGTCAAATGTTTTCCGAAAATCGACAAGAGCCAGATACATCGGTATTCCATACTCTGTACCCTTTTCTATAACTTGCTTTACAGAGTGTAAATTATCCATAGTACTGTATCCTTTCCGGAAACCTGCCTGACTTTGATCTTCAGCCTCTTCCAGACTCTTTTCCATTCTTAACAAAAGGGCTTTGCTCACCGCCTTGTAGATAACTTGAAGGAGACATATTGGTCTAAAATTGTCAATACAGGTCAGGTCTCCCTTTTTGAATAGTAGAGTTACTTTCGCTAACACGAGTTCTTTCGGAATTTCATCTCCTCTCAGCAAGCCGTTCAGCATTTCCATGACCAGTGGAGCAAGACCGTCGCTACCATCTACCAGCATTTCTGGCAGAATACCATCCGTTCCGGGGAAGTGGCCACATTTTGCAGCTCTTTGTGCATTTCTTGCTTCTACTAGAGTGAACAGGGGAATGGATTCGTAATCACTCGGTAGAAATGGTACCATGGGCACATGTGAAGTGTACAGCTCATTATAGAATGTTTTTACTCTGCTTTCAATTTCCCTTTGAGAGAAACTTCCAGTCAGGATCTGCTATCAAGAGCCTTTTCCTCCCTTCGTCTTCACGGACAATCAAACGCCCCTTCTTCATTGCTCTTATCAACTTCTCTTCCTTCTGTCTAGTCAGATCATCGAGCAAACTCACCCTTGCATACTACCGAGTATTGCACACTCTTTAATGGATCTCCACGTAGTACAAGTCGCTCTTTCAACAGAAACTTGGTTCTCTGTCCAAACCTGGATTCTTTCCCTTTCATTCTCCACGCATTGTTAGCTGCTACTTCAGTGAAAGCTTTTGCTCTTTCATAAGCCTCTGTCATGCCTTGCACTGGTGGTGCAGGAATTTGCTGCAACATCGACACATTTGCCTTGTAGGTTGTTCTATCCAGTTCCTTTTCAACCCTCAGATTTCTCATTCTCCATCTCCTCTTGTCGTTCATTCGAATCGCCATACGCACCATTCTGTGATCACTATCAAATTCAAAGCGACTTACCACCTGGCAATCAACCACTCTTTTGCCCTTCGGACTGCAAATGAAATCGATTTGATTATATGCTAATCCATTGGGGCTCCTCCACGTCCACCTTCTCCCTTTCCGCTGCCGAAAGTAGGTATTTCCGATCGCCAGCTCCATCCTCACACAGGCCTCTACAAACATCTTTCCTCTCACTGTCATCTCCTTTCCGGTCGTAAATGGACCAACAACCTCTTCCAATCCAACATCTCTCTTCGCCCAACAGTTCATATTGCCCATAACCTTTGGCCACAACCTCTGCCTTCTTGCCAACTCTACTTTTTTTTCCACATCCTCCAACACCGCCTCATATTCTTCATCCTTTGCCGCCGATGTCGGGGCATACACCAACACAATCACAACACCCATCTCCTTCAACAACAACGTCGCGAACCGATCACTTTTGGCCTTGAACACCGCCTCGTTTGCCAACTCTTCTTTAACCACAAAAGCCACACCTCTGTGGGCAATCACTCCACCGCTGTGAAACACCACATTACCCGTCGATGGCATTTTCATCGAACCAACACCAACAATCCGAGCCTCCGTCACACCCACAACCGTCCATTTCACCTTTGCTAGGGCTGTTTTTAACTCTACCATTCTAGCCTGTGATCTCAGACTTCGGACATTGATGGTTGCAAGAAAAACAGACGCACCTGTCATTTTGAGGTCATACGTTGACTTGCCGACCACCGCTTCTAGCTTTCTCCAACACAGCACTGAACGCGGTGATCACACCGCTCCAGCCGTTCGCCGCCGGAAAAGGGAGAGAGAGTCGGAGACCGACCGCACGCCGGGGCACTGCTGCTGAAAAAGTTGTTTTTCGAGGTAGATATGGACTTTCCATGACCCGATCGAAAAACTCCCTATGTAACTTGATGGATGAGAGACAATTCCAAAAAAACATTTTTGAGAGCAATAGTCACCCCCTTCAATTACCAGATAGAATAAGTTTTTCTGAGCTCAAAACACTAATGAAGTTGTGAAAAAAGTGGTTTTTTGAGGTAGATATGCGTTTCCCAAGATCCGATAGGAAATCACTTAAGGGGGGAGCCTTATGTGATTTTTTCAAAAAATATTTTTTGAAACCAATCTTTCTAGTTTTCGTTTACCAGAAAGAGTACAGTATGCTGATTCCGAAAACCTATAAACATGCAGAGAAATGTTTTAAATTGAGGGAGTTTTGGTCTCTAAAAACCTCAGATAGAAAATCACATAAGGGGGGACCCTTATGTGATTTTTCATCAGAAATTTTTTTGAAAGCAATGGCCACCCCCTTCAATTACCAGATAGAGTAAGTTTTTCTGAGCTCAAAACACTAATTAGGTTGTGAAAAACACCTCTCCTTGCGGAGCATCTCCTTGCGAAACACCTCTCCTTGCGAATCACCTCTCCTTGCGGATCATCTCCTTGCGAATCACCTCTCCTTGCGGATCATCTCCTTGCGAATCACCTCTCCTTGCGGAACACCTCTCCTTGCGAATCACCTCTCCTTGCGAATCACCTCTCCTTGCGAATCATCTCCTTGCGAATCACCTCTCCTTGCGGATCATCTCCTTTCGGAATTTCATCTCCTCTCAGCAAGCCGTTCAGCATTTCCATGACCAGTGGAGCAAGACCGTCGCTACCATCTACCAGCATTTCTGGCAGAATACCATCCGTTCCGGGGAAGTGGCCACATTTTGCAGCTCTTTGTGCATTTCTTGCTTCTACTAGAGTGAACAGGGGAATGGATTCGTAATCACTCGGTAGAAATGGTACCATGGGCACATGTGAAGTGTACAGCTCATTATAGAATGTTTTTACTCTGCTTTCAATTTCCCTTTGAGAGAAACTTCCAGTCAGGGGATCTGCTATCAAGAGCCTTTTCCTCCCTTCGTCTTCACGGACAATCAAACGCCCCTTCTTCATTGCTCTTATCAACTTCTCTTCCTTCTGTCTAGTCAGATCATCGAGCAAACTCACCCTTGCATACTACCGAGTATTGCACACTCTTTAATGGATCTCCACGTAGTACAAGTCGCTCTTTCAACAGAAACTTGGTTCTCTGTCCAAACCTGGATTCTTTCCCTTTCATTCTCCACGCATTGTTAGCTGCTACTTCAGTGAAAGCTTTTGCTCTTTCATAAGCCTCTGTCATGCCTTGCACTGGTGGTGCAGGAATTTGCTGCAACATCGACACATTTGCCTTGTAGGTTGTTCTATCCAGTTCCTTTTCAACCCTCAGATTTCTCATTCTCCATCTCCTCTTGTCGTTCATTCGAATCGCCATACGCACCATTCTGTGATCACTATCAAATTCAAAGCGACTTACCACCTGGCAATCAACCACTCTTTTGCCCTTCGGACTGCAAATGAAATCGATTTGATTATATGCTAATCCATTGGGGCTCCTCCACGTCCACCTTCTCCCTTTCCGCTGCCGAAAGTAGGTATTTCCGATCGCCAGCTCCATCCTCACACAGGCCTCTACAAACATCTTTCCTCTCACTGTCATCTCCTTTCCGGTCGTAAATGGACCAACAACCTCTTCCAATCCAACATCTCTCTTCGCCCAACAGTTCATATTGCCCATAACCTTTGGCCACAACCTCTGCCTTCTTGCCAACTCTACTTTTTTTTCCACATCCTCCAACACCGCCTCATATTCTTCATCCTTTGCCGCCGATGTCGGGGCATACACCAACACAATCACAACACCCATCTCCTTCAACAACAACGTCGCGAACCGATCACTTTTGGCCTTGAACACCGCCTCGTTTGCCAACTCTTCTTTAACCACAAAAGCCACACCTCTGTGGGCAATCACTCCACCGCTGTGAAACACCACATTACCCGTCGATGGCATTTTCATCGAACCAACACCAACAATCCGAGCCTCCGTCACACCCACAACCGTCCATTTCACCTTTGCTAGGGCTGTTTTTAACTCTACCATTCTAGCCTGTGATCTCAGACTTCGGACATTGATGGTTGCAAGAAAAACAGACGCACCTGTCATTTTGAGGTCATACGTTGACTTGCCGACCACCGCTTCTAGCTTTCTCCAACACAGCACTGAACGCGGTGATCACACCGCTCCAGCCGTTCGCCGCCGGAAAAGGGAGAGAGAGTCGGAGACCGACCGCACGCCGGGGCACTGCTGCTGAAAAAAGTTGTTTTTCGAGGTAGATATGGACTTTCCATGACCCGATCGAAAAACTCCCTATGTAACTTGATGGATGAGAGACAATTCCAAAAAAAACATTTTTGAGAGCAATGGTCACCCCCTTCAATTACCAGATAGAATAAGTTTTTCTGAGCTCAAAACACTAATGAAGTTGTGAAAAAAGTGGTTTTTTGAGGTAGATATGCGTTTCCCAAGATCCGATAGGAAATCACTTAAGGGGGGAGCCTTATGTGATTTTTTCAAAAAATATTTTTTGAAACCAATCTTTCTAGTTTTCGTTTACCAGAAAGAGTACAGTATGCTGATTCCGAAAACCTATAAACATGCAGAGAAATGTTTTAAATTGAGGGAGTTTTGGTCTCTAAAAACCTCAGATAGAAAATCACATAAGGGGGGACCCTTATGTGATTTTTCATCAGAAATTTTTTTGAAAGCAATGGCCACCCCCTTCAATTACCAGATAGAGTAAGTTTTTCTGAGCTCAAAACACTAATTAGGTTGTGAAAAACACCTCTCCTTGCGGAGCATCTCCTTGCGAAACACCTCTCCTTGCGAATCACCTCTCCTTGCGGATCATCTCCTTGCGAATCACCTCTCCTTGCGGAACACCTCTCCTTGCGAATCACCTCTCCTTGCGAATCACCTCTCCTTGCGAATCATCTCCTTGCGAATCACCTCTCCTTGCGAATCACCTCTCCTTGCGAATCACCTCTCCTTGCGGATCATCTCCTTGCGAATCACCTCTCCTTGCGAATCACCTCTCCTTGCGAATCACCTCTCCTTGCGGATCATCTCCTTGCGAATCACCTCTCCTTGCGGATCATCTCCTTGCGAATCACCTCTCCTTGCGAATCACCTCTCCTTGCGAATCACCTCTCCTTGCGGATCATCTCCTTGCGAATCACCTCTCCTTGCGGAACACCTCTCCTTGCGAATCACCTCTCCTTGCGAATCACCTCTCCTTGCGAATCATCTCCTTGCGAATCACCTCTCCTTGCGAATCACCTCTCCTTGCGAATCACCTCTCCTTGCGAATCACCTCTCCTTGCGGATCATCTCCTTGCGAATCACCTCTCCTTGCGGATCATCTCCTTGCGAATCACCTCTCCTTGCGAATCACCTCTCCTTGCGAATCACCTCTCCTTGCGGATCATCTCCTTGCGAATCACCTCTCCTTGCGGATCATCTCCTTGCGAATCACCTCTCCTTGCGAATCACCTCTCCTTGCGGAACACCTCTCCTTGCGAATCACCTCTCCTTGCGGAACACCTCTCCTTGCGAATCACCTCTCCTTGCGGAACACCTCTCCTTGCGAATCACCTCTCCTTGCGGATCATCTCCTTGCGAATCACCTCTCCTTGCGGATCATCTCCTTGCGAATCACCTCTCCTTGCGAATCACCTCTCCTTGCGAATCACCTCTCCTTGCGGAACACCTCTC
>JAJQXH010000020.1:3817500-3847500 GCA_022343465.1 Oscheius sp. G VE-2021
TAAAAGAATGTATCACGGTTTTACAAACTTAACTTTCTTCAGTTTTCTTAATTAACCATTTAAAAAAATAAGGAATGATTCACTGTTTTTTTTTTCAAATTTGACGTTTTTGAATTTTCTTGGAAAACATTTAGTTGACTTTTACTTAAAGGAATGTTCTACGGTTTTGCAAATTACATTTTTACTTTTTTTTAAATATGTCTTGATAAGAAATAAATTTAAAAAATATAAAGGAATGCTTCACGGTTTTACAAATATAACTTACTTTCATTTTTTTGGTAAACAATTAATTGATTTTTAAATAAAGGAACGTTCTACGGTTTTACAAATTTAACTATATTTAATTTTTTTCATAGAATTTGTTTTAATTATAGGAATGTATCACGGTTTTACAAACTTAACTTTCTTCAATTTTCTTAATAAACCATTTTTTTGATTTAAAGGAATATTTCACGGTTTTAAAGACTTTTAAGTTAAAGCTATATTTAAAAGTCTTTATAAGTTTCTTTTATATATATGAAAGCTTCACGGTTTTGGAATTACTTTTATTTAGTGCATTTCAATGCTTTTGTAAAAAACAGTGTTTGTTTTTCCGTGTTTCTTTAAGTCATTTTTTTCTATTTTTCGAAGCTTACCTTTGAAAATTAATTTTTTTTAAACTTTTACGAAATCTGGCACTTAAAAGTTACTTTTCAAAAAGTTGACAAAATATGTATCGCTTTTTATTTATTTATTTTTATTATTTGACAGAAATAAGTTTAACAATTTCAATTTTAAAGCAAATTGGCGCCACATAGTAACCTAATTACGCACCCCCGGCGTAATTACCAGCGTGACCTATTTTCGCACAGGCGTCCAATTAACGACCGGAGGCGCCTAATCGCGCGCACTCAAACCTATCTAGCGCGCCGGAAAATGATTTTCACACTTCCGCATAGTGTTTTTCGTAATCAGCGTAAAATTTCCAATCGAACCCATGGTTTCAAAATGTCAAAATCTCAAAAAAGGTGAGTCATTTTTTATTTGTGAAAATTATTTTTTGAAAACATAACGTACATGGCTGAATGCGCGTTCCAATTGCGATCAAAAAGAGAACTTCAAATTAAAAATCGGTTAACATTGAGCAAAGTTTTTTAAAAAAGGCGCGCAAAAATGGTCAAAAGTGGGTCAATTGCGCGCGCCTAATTAGATGCCACAAGCATGAGAGGCTAATTGACGCTATGCAAAGTTGATATTCGTTATTAGAACACTAAGAGGTAGAGAACGATGTACAATTTGCAAAAGAAATCGAAAAAAATTGACTCACTTTTTCCCCACTTTGACGCGTCGCGCCGCGCGCGCGCGTCATTTTCAAAAATTATAATATTGATTTTCGCAATCTGGGACCTTAGCTGCATCGAATGACATACTGGAATTGGAGGTTACTTGAAAAAAATTGCTTCATTAGCTTCAATTACTATTAGTTGGGATGAATTTGCCAGATTAATAGAATCTCGCAAGATTATCATTAACTAAACTTTTCAAAAAATGAAACTGATTTTTCAAAAGTCATTATTGGTTTAGTTGCGAAAATTTAACTCCTTGCAACCAAAATGATTTACAAAAAAGGTAATCAAATGTTTAGCGGTTTTCAATCATATAACTTTCATTTAATGTTTAAAACTGAAATTGTCTTTATTAAAGGTAGCGAACTTTTAAAAAGTCCTCGTTTTACATTAATTAATTAATTAATTAATTTTTATAAAATTTCTGAAGAATATTTTATGGTCTGCATAACGTTTTTTTTGTTTTCCAACTTCAATTGACCACATTAATAGATTCTCTCGCGTTTATCAAAAACTTATATTTTATTTTTCATAACTGAAATCTTTTCAATAAGCTAGTGAAATCTTTTGCGGTTTCTATTTAGTCTATTCACTTTTATATATACTTCTAAAAAAGAAGCGAAATCTTTAACAGCTTGATAATTTGTATATTTATTTATTATCTTAAACAAACGTTGCTTACGTTTGAATAAGATAATAATTAATCATAAACGTTAATGATTTTTAAAAAGGCAATGTTTACAAAAATTAACGAATCTCTTAACATTCACTTACTGTTCATTAAGTTAACGAAATGTGTCGCGGTTTTATAGTTTATTGTTTCTTAAGTGAAACGGTCCATTATCTAAAACTTTTTATCTTTTTAACTGGCATTACCTTAACAATTCAATAATAAAACAGATTGGCACCATATCGTGACCTAATTAAGCGCCCCCGCCGTAATTACGTGCGTGACCTACTTTCGCACAGGCGCCCAAATAACGACATTAGGCGCCTAATCGCGCGCACTCAAACCCACCTAGCGCACTGGAAAATGATTTTCACACTTCCGCATAATGTTTTCCGTAATCAGCGTAAAATTTCCAATCGAACCCATGGTTTCAAATTTTCAAAAGCCCAAAAAAGGTGAGTCAAAAATTTCTGAAAATTTTTCGATTTTCAAAAGTTTTTTTTAAAATTAAATGCGCTATAGTATCAGCTTTCTGAAAACAACCCGAAATTGAAATTTGGTTGACATTGAACGGTTCTGTGACCATTTTAGTGCGCGCAAGTAGGCTAAAAATGCCTATTTTGGCCCATTTGAGACGATGCTGCACGCGCGCGGTTACTAATCAGGTCAAACAAATTACACCACGGGAAACAGCTCACTAAAAGGTATTCAACGATATGTTTTACTTTTCGAAAATCTCAAAATCATCGATCCCCAAAATCTGACGCGCGCGCGGTTGATTTTCAGACTTAGTGGTGTTGATATTCGGAATCAGCACCTCAAAATCTACCGAAAACTTCTCTTAAATACACTTAATTGCGAAAAACGATGATTCATAGTGCAATTTACTATACAATTAGAAATGAGGAGTGCGCGAGACAATTTAGCATTTTTGAATATGCAAAATGGACGACCGTATCCTATCATAATGAAATGAAAAGGCCCCTGACTGTCCCTTTAAGGACCGCAAATCCAGGATAGAGCCAGGTAAGGTAAACATGAAGAGAGAGAGAGAGATAGAGAGAGGACTCACCTAATTTCCTCCAAGCTCCATTTTTCTTGGTTCACCTGCCTTGCCGCTTCGTCCGTAGCCAAGTAACAAAATTCACCTCCAGGAATTATCACTGAAATTTTTTTTTCTATTAATTTTTTAGGGTTTTACCAATATTCGTTGAAAACTGGTGCAGTTTCTTCCAAATCACTTGACGAGCATGTTTTCTAAGAACTGGATGATTGTCAATCTTCGGGGCTCCTCTGCCATCCTCCAGAAATTCTCCTTTAGACAGACATGTGGCAAGAAGAATGTCAAAGAAAAGGGACAACTTAACATAGTTTTTTGGCATACAAAACATAGAAGTTTAAATACCTTAAGGCCTAAGGTTCCGGTGTCCTCTCCGTAGTAAGTGGATCCCGTAAGAGGGTCTGAGGAATGGAGGGAGAGGAATGAGGAGGCCACTGGAGGTGGGAAATAGAGGAGGGGGACGACTAGAGGAGCGGAAGGAGATGGGAGGGATGGGTATTCTATTGAGTTCAGGAGACCCTAAAAATATATCTTTGTCTCTCTCTCTCCCTCTCTCTCTATTTCTCTCTCTCTTTCTCTCTCTTTATCTCTCTCTATCTATCTCTCTATCTATCTATCTATCTATCTATCTATCTATCTATCTATCTATCTATCTATCTATCTATCTATCTATCTATCTATCTATCTATCTATCTATCTATCTATCTATCTATCTATCTATCTATCTCTCTCTCTCTCTCTCTCTGTCTGTCTGTCTGTCTGTCTGTCTGTCTGTCTGTCTGTCTGTCTCTCTCTCTCTCTCTCTCTCTCTCTATCTCTATCTCTCTCCCTCTCTTTCGCTGTATCTGTCTCTGTCTCTCTGGCTCTTTCTCTCTTTGTATGTCTCTCTCACTCTCTCTCTCTCACTTTCTCTCTCACTTTCTCTCTCTCTATGTCTCTCTCTATGTCACTCTCTCTCTTTTTCTCTCTTTCTCTCTCTTTCTCTCTCACTCACTCTCTTTCTCTCTCTATGTCTCTCTCTCTTTCTCTCTCTCTCTTACCTCTTCATTCAACAAGTAAGTTCCATGGTTCTTCTGAGCATCTGCATAAAATGAAAACGCTGATATAGATCTCTCAGATATCTTAGGAATCTCTTTCAATCCACAAAGAGTAAAACAAGAATCAGTACCTAAACTGACTTCTCTATATAATTTAAAGGGGAAGGACCCCATAAATTTGATTTTTAAAAGTCTCTTAACAATTATTTTATTGAATAGATATCGTTTCCACGATTCTGATACATACCCCTTTTATATGATTTGAACTGTAAATGGGGCGCGTTTACACGGCCGATTTACGCGTTTGCCGCACATGAACACGGCTAGAGTGGGCGAGAGAGTGTGGGAAATGAGGAGACGCAGAGTTGGCGGCAATTCAAATGACAATTTCTCCAAAATTTTCAAACGCTCCTAAATCGGTTCATTTTGATCCAAAATGGACAAAAGAGGTATTTTTCGGAAGCCTGGGAAAGAGATCTAGGCTTTTATCACAAAATTAGAAAAAAATATTTTTTCGCTGTCCTTCCTCTTAAGCTAGACTCCCTACCACATATCCAGACTCCTTTGTGTTCCGAAGCCTTCAAAGTTTCTAGGACTTTTAGTTGCCGTACAAGAACGGTATCGGGTGCGAAATGCCAATCAGTTGGAGAAGAAAGGTGTAGAAAAGCAGCTCCGTGCGGTTTATGAGAAGAAGCCTCGCCCTAAAAGTAAATTTTTATGCTTTGTGTTTTTTTACCGATGATAACATAATGATGCCGCTTTTTTAAACCGCAGAAGACAGCCTCAGGTCGCTTTTTTGCCGCAGATGACAGCCTAAGGTCGCTTTTTACTGAAGATGACAGCCTCAGGCCGCTTTTTACCGCAGATAACAGCCTCAGGCCGCTTTTTACTGCAGATACAGCCTCAGGCTGGTTTTTACTGCAGATGACAGCCTAAGGCCGCTTTTAAACGCATATGACAGCCTAAGGCCGCCTTTTAACGCAAATTGTAAACTCACCACAAGTAAAATTAGAACTGAACAATCATGAAGGATATTCTCGTTGAGGACAGATTGACCCTCCTTTGCACACAATCGTTCGGACTAAAATATAATTTTAAAGGATGGATTACTGTATTTTCACTGTAATTAGAAGAGTATTCAGGGCACTTCCAGCAGATCCCACATCGCCACAAGCGTCTTCCACAAAAATTAGTTCGTCTGTGGAAAAGAGGCCAAGTTTTACCAGGAGGTTCACTTCTGCAAAATTAAATTTTTAAATAACAATTTGTTATAACAAAAACACATTGAAATTGTTCGAAAAATCAATTTTTGTTTTATTTTAATACAAATAAAACTGAATTATCTTGGTTTCCTATTATTGTATTGAAAAGTATTTGTCAAAAGTTTAAAAAATATTTGTTTGTATTATTTTAATGAAAAAACTGAATTAAAAAAATGAAAATGAATTTTCTTGGTTTCAGACGGCCTACCCACCCTTTTCAATCTCCTCCTTGGGTTGGCCATGTCTAACGGCCACAGCGACGGCGTCCCAGTGCATTTCTCCCAATATTCCGAGTGTTTTCTGTGTTTATGTGATTGTTTGGGGCAGGCAACAACGCCATGAGCCCACTGCGGTCGATAAAAGACCGGGGAGAGATTATGGCAGGGGAAGAGGGTGCAGACAGTGGTCATATCGGAAGGACAGACCACCGGGGTGAATCATGTGGAAGGAGGCGGCGGTCAAGGAGATCAAAGGTGTTTGAAAGGGGAAAGGGCGTGGGAAACGGAAAATTCTCTCTCTCTCTCTCTATCTCTCTATCTCTCCTTCTCTCTCTTCTCTCTCTCTCTATCTCTCTTTCTCTATCTCCTTCTCTCTCTCTCTCCTCTCTCTCTCTTTCTTTCTCTCTCTCTCTCTCTCTCTCTATCTCTCTATCTCTCTTTCTCTATCTCCTTCTCTCTCTCTCTCCTCTCTCTCTCTTTCTTTCTCTCTCTCTCTCTCTCTCTCTCTCTCTCTCTCTCTTTCTCTCTTTCTCTCTCTCCTTCTCTCTCTCTCTCTCTCTCCTCTCTCTCTCTTTCTCTCTTTCTTTCTCTCTCTCTCTCTCTTTCTCTCTCTCTCTCCTCCCTCTCTCTCTAACTCTCTCTCTCTAACTCTCTCTCTCTCTCTCTCTCTCTCTTCTATCTCTCTCTCTCTCTCTCTCTCTCTCTCTCTCTCTTTCTCTCACTCCCTCTCTATCTCTCTCTCTTTCTCTCACTCCCTCTCTATCTCTCCCTCTCTATCTCTATCTCCCTTTCTCTTTCTCTCTCTCTTTTTCACTCTCTCCGTTCCCTCTCTCTTTCTCTCGAAGAAAAGATGGGATTTAAAAATGAAAATAATGATCCGATTTTTTAATAAGATTTCGAAATCAAAAACAATCCTTAAAATGTTACGGATTTTTTGTATTATTATTTTTTAACCGACCAAAATTATGAAGCACAAAAATGAAGAAAAAAAACTATTTTTAAAGGAAAACTTCGTTTATGTAACCATTAAGTTACATTTTTCCAGTATAAAACCATTTTATTTTCGACCATCCTTGATTAAGGGAGGGATTTTTAAGCCTATAAACACCAATTTTCTGGGATTTAAAATTGGTGCAATTAATTTTTAAACTGTTTAAAATGCCCTAATTATGTTTCTAGTTATCATATAAGTCAATTGGAGTTAGACAAAAAGAAGTGCACCGACCGGGATCGAACCTGGGTCGTGTGGTTGGTAATTTATGGATCAATATGCGTCGAGGTCAAGCGGCCTTTGGTTGCCAAAAAGCGGCTTTTAATTCTTTTTTTTTAATGCCGAGCCAGGTTTTTATTTAATTATTTATGGGGCCAATTTGGGTTACACGGAACGCCCAAATCCAAATTTTCCCAGAACGCCCGGCCCGTGAGAATCCCGACACTATTTCTTAACCAACTTTTTTCCTTATTCTTTAATTTTAAAACAAATCTGAACTTTGTGTAAGATTTATGAAAAGAAGTATAACAGCAACAAAGTGTCAACAACAACAGATAACAGAGCAACAAAGGGCCGTGGATCAATCGCTCCACTCTCCCAGGTCATCGACCTTGTCGGCCACGGTGGCATCGGCCGTCTTGGCAGCAGGCGTGGTGACCCTCTTCTTCTTCTTCTGCTTCTTCTCGATCAACGGCTTCACATCCATCTCCTCATCCTCCTCCACGGCACCCTTCTTTCCCTTGGCCTTCTTCTCATTTGCAGCCTTCTTCTCGCTCTGAAAATTAGAATTTGGGAATGGAAATGAAGGAGGAAAGGCTACCTTGGCGGCGACTTCTAGCTTCATCTTCCAGACCTTCTCCCATTGGCGGTAGAAGAGGCGGAGAGGGGAGTCGGGGGAGTTCAGGACGAATTTGGCGGCTCTCTGGAAGATTTCAATTAGTTAATTAGTTATAAAAACGATTTTTTTTAAAATTCAATTTAAAGACTTGATTATTTCATCTTCTCGTAATTATTTTTTTGGGAGTTGACCGTAAAGAAAGAGCCAAAAAATTGTTTGAGAAAGCCCAATTTTATAAAATTACAGTTTAGAAAAACCATTTGAAATTTACAGAATTGTCTAAATAAAAATATAAACCAAAATAAAACAAATAATTTTAAAAAAAGATTTATTTTTCTTTTTCAAAATTTTCTCTAGCTAATTTTCCTCAAAAAGATTTTTTCCTCAAAAAATAATTCAAAAATAGGAAATTGATTTTTTTAAAAAGAATTTTTTAAAATAACAGAAATCTTAAATTTGCCAATTGCGATTGGATCGCGAAGATTTTTTTTGCATATTTTTTGCCTTTTCAAAATTTCCCCTAACAAATGTTTTAATCAATAATATATATTAAAAATAGGAAATAAATTATTTTAGATTAAAAAAAGTAATTTTTCTGGATTTTTTAAACAAAAAATAATAATAATTAAAATGTGCCATTTGCGATTGGGCGCCGTTTTGTATTTGGAGCACTATTTCTAAATCCTATTTTTCAGATTATTTTTTTAAAAAATTTACCTTATAAGTAAATTTGTTCATTCTTGTTTTTCAGATATTTGTGTTATATAATAATGCAGAATTTAAAAAAAACTTTAATAGCTTTAATCGAACATAAAAAAGACGAGGTGTTTGTTTGATTTTTTTAAATTTTAAAAATGGAAATGTTAAATTTTCCACTAATTACGATTGTTTTAAGGCATTTTTGTTTTAAGACACTTAATCTAATTGTTTTTTTAATCATATTTTCATATTTTGAAATTAAAAATTTGTTCAGGAGAAGAAAGAAAGAAAGAGAGAGAGAGAGAACCTACCACGCTCATCTCATCTCCGAGGTTCAATTCCCTCAGCTGCAGCGTATTGAAGACGAAAGTCGAGTGTTCGTTGAGCTTATCCTGAAGTCCCTTGAACAGCCTCACATGGTCCGGGTTCCTTCCGTTCTTAATGAAGGTCCTGATCTGAAAATAACCTAATTAGGTCTGTAAAATCCAAAAATTTGACAATATTAAGTGCTTTTTGGGTGCTATATGCAAATGAGGGGTGCTAAATTCAAATGGGCCTACGTTGTGGAGAGCGGGCCTGATCATGTCGGGGAAGGCCGGCTGGCTGCACATGATGTGGGAGGCCTGGAGAAGCAGTTTGAAGAGGTGTTCGCAGGCGGCCACTCGCCAGGCAGGGTCGTCCAGCGTCTGCATAGGGACCTGAAAAAAGTAAGGTAAAAAGGGTAAAAATGAAGTGATTTATGGGCCTTTGGGGGTGCAATATGCAAATTAGGGGCGCAAATTAGACGAACCTTGATGTGACAGTCCATATCTCCAGTCTTGGCATTGCAGGGAGACGGTTTCTTGCTGCTGATGTTGGTTATGGCGGAGAGAAGCTGAAAATCACAGTTTTAGAACCATTTAAAGTGATTTTTTAAATTTAAAAATTTTAATGACCTCAGATCCCAACGTGAGAACGGGGATGTAGGTGGTGCAACTGGCTTGGAGCTGGATGAGCATGGAGATGCAGTGGAAACGCAGAGGGAGGTAGCGGAGAGAGGGGTACAACCTGAAAAAATAGATTTAGAAAATGTTTTGAAATTTAAAAAAAATTAAAATAAAGTGGCACTGGCTGGGACCGAACCTTTTTTTTGTTTGTTCAAAATCAAACTTTTTATTCGGAAAACGACCCATCCGAGTGAACCATTATGTTAGAGAAATGTTTTGATTGCGGGTACCGCTTTTTGGCAACAAAAAGCCGCTTGACCTGCTTTTTGGAATTAAAAGCGACTTTAGGCAATCAAAGGCCGCTTGACCTGGCAATTAAAAGCCGCTTTTTGGCAACCAAAGGCCGCTTGACCAGCTTTGTGGAATTAAAAGCGGCTTTAGGCAATCAAAGGCCGCTTGACCTGGCAATTAAAAGCCGCTTTTTGGCAACCAAAGGCCGCTTGACCTGCTTTTTGGCAATCAAAGGCCGCTTGACCTGGCAATTAAAAGCCGCTTTTTGGCAACCATAGGCCGCTGTTTAGCCCTGTTTACTGAATTTTTGACATGAATTACGTTACATATTTTCCTTTATTCTTCTGCTGATTAGCATAACGCGAACTCACTGCATGACTCCGATGATGATCTGAGTGAGGGGGTAGGCCAATTCGCAGATGGACTCCGCTCCATTGACCGAGTGGGCCTTGGAGACCACGCGGACCCAGAGGTAGAGACACTGGATCAACTGCCAGTTGTAGATCGTCTGCACCAGGTCCTGAAATCACTCTAATTAGAATACAGCCCATTAAAACTGCTCACCTTTCTCTTCTTGGAGATGATGGCATTCCTCAGATGGATTGCCGTCTGACGGATGTAGACGAAGGCGTACGGGTAGGCAGACTCCGGCGCAAGCAGCGTCAATTCGGCAAAGGTCCTGAAACGATAGAAATTTCGTGGTTCAATATAAAATAATAAATCTTTTTTTTTACATTTCTTAAAATTTTAATTTTTTTCCACCGCGTACTTTTTTATTCCGCTGCGTACTAAATTTTCCGACGAACGCTTTTTTTATTCCACTGCGTACTAAATTTTCCGACGAACGCTTTTTTCAATACCACTGCGTAATACATTTTCCGATTCACGCTTTTTTTATTTATTCCACTGCGTACTACATTTTCCAACGAACGCTTTCTTTTTTATTCCACTGCGTACTACATTTTCCGACGGACGCCTTTTTTAATAAATTCCACTGCGTACTACATTTTCCAACGAACGCTTTCTTTTTTATTCCACTGCGTACTACATTTTCCGACGGACGCCTTTTTTAATAAATTCCACTGCGTACTACATTTTCCGACGCACGCGTTCTTATTTATTCCACTGCGTACTACATTTTCTGACGAACGCTTTCTTTTTATTCCACTGCGTACTACATTTTCCGACGCACGCTTTCTTTTTATTCCACTGCGTACTACATTTTCGACGCACGCTTTCTTTTTTAATCTTAAGAACCAAATATATCGATTTAACATACAAAAAACAATTATATCGATTTAATATACTCTTTTTTATAAACAAAAAATTAATATAAATCCAATTTAAAAAAAAACAAGACAAATTGAGTCAAATAAGAGAGAAAATTGGCTATTGTAATAAAAAAGTGTGCGTGTAACTGAAAATTTGGTACGTGATTGCAGGGCGTAAATTCGGATATTTCGCAACAGTGGTGTTGAATCGATTAAAAACTTCTTTTATTATTTAAACTTTTTTAAAATCTAAATTTAAAAATGCATTAAAAATCTATTAAAACTTATTTTTATTGTTTTCCCTCGTTTGAGTGTGGAGTGCGCTGTTTACACCATGTAGGTGTCATTATCCGATCTAATTTGACTACAGGAACCTCATCAAGGCGCACATTAGCATATAGCACCCCAAAACGTACAATTTTAGGGTCATTTTAGGCCCTTTTTGAATGTTTTTTTTCTCGGAAAACAACAACGTTTTATTAATCATCTGTTGAATTAGTATGAATTAGAATTTTACCTGTGCATGAACTGAAGGAGAGGCCAGGTCTCGGAGGTGACTTCACGGGAATTGGAGACGAATCCCAGGTAGCAGGACTTGTACATGTTGGAGAGGTACTCGGGATGCGTCTTCAGCAGCTGATTCATGCACACGAAGGCCATGATGCGGCAGTTCAGCGTCTTCCTCGTCCAGATACGGACCAGCGTCTGAAAAATGGCGATTTTTAATGGAAAAAATAGATTTTAAAGTAAATTTTAAATGGAAAATTCAATTTTTATTGTAAATGTTACATTTAAATGTAAAATTAAAATTTTTATTGTAAAACATACCCCGGGAGGGTCCGTCCGTGGACGGCCCCACCCTTAACTTTTAGGTCCAATTTTGGGGTAGTCCCCCTTAACTTTTAGGCCCAAAATCAAGATTTCGTAAAAATAGAGCCTAACCCCCCTTAACTTGGGGATTTTCTGGGTGCCTACCACCCTTAACTTGGGATAACCTGGATATACCCTCCCGAGGTATGTTGTAAAATTTAAATTTCAAGGAAAAATTGAAAAATTAAATAGAAAATTGTTTTTTGTTTCAGCCATTTTTGTTGTATTTTTATTGGAAAACTGCCAATTTTAATGAAAACATGCAGTTTTTTTCCTTGAAAATTGCAATTTTCCAGTTTTCAAATTAAAAAGCAAATAAAAACAAACCTTGATAAGGTTCCTGGCGATCTTGGTCATGCTGGCGTACAATTCGAGCATCTGGTGGATGGCCTTCAGGGTGGAGATGATGACGGCGTCCGTCTGCACCTCGTTCAGGAACTGAAAAAGAGGGATTTTAAAAAAAGGGATCTTTTAGGACGCGTTTGACAGACGCAAGCCGTTTTTGGCATCTTATCGCTTTTGGTAGCCTCAGGCCGCCGTTGGTAATCTGGAGCCGCTTTTGGTACCCTACGCCGCATTTTAGGCTCAGGTCGCTTTGGGCAGAATTTTTTTAAACAAATTTTTTCGACACTTTCACTTTCAAAAAATATAGTTTTTTTTTAAATTAAAAAAATATTAGAAAATTCATTTTTTATTATATTAAATATTTGCAATGTTTCGGTTGTTTTTTCACTAAATTAATGCTTTCAGTATCTATCTCGAAAAAAACCCAAAATTTTTGAAAGTAAAAGTGTCAAATTTAAAAAAAACCAACTAAATTTTTTTTTATCTCTTCGGTCGCTTTTTTAAGCATTCGGCCACTTTTATTTAGCCTCAGACCGCTTCTTTCAGTCCCCAGCCGCTTTTGGAAGCCTCAGGCCGCGTTTGGCTGCCAAACTTTGGCAGCATACGACCTTTTTTTTAAAGATTCAAGCCGCTTTAAAAAAAACTTAAGAATGCTTTTGTCAGCCCCTTTATTAGCCTCAGGCCGCTTTTTTCAGTCCCCCAGCCGCTTTTACCAGCCTCAGGTCACTTTTGGCCGCATGAATCGGCTTTTTGGCAGCCTCACATTGCTTTTTCATGCTTCTGCCGCTTTTGGCAGCCTCAGGCCGCGTCAAGCCTCATCTTTTGTCGGTTTTTCTCCACTTACCATAACCACCGCGGTGAGGTACTGTTTGATGTGCGGCTGGAACCTCTTGAACTGCTTCGACCTGTGCTTTCCCTTGCTCTCCCGGTCTCCGCTTTCCAACTAAAATTATCTCCATTTTTCTCTATTTTCCACTGAAAAACCTCATATTTGACGAGTCTCTTGAAGATATCTCCCAGATTCTGGAAGCAGAGACGAACCGTCGCCTCGAAGATAGCCTAAAACAGTGGAATGATCCAACAAAAAGGGAGGAAATGACCTGTTCGTTGATAATGTAACGGGGAGGCTCCATATCGGCACCGACGCGAGAGACACAGGCGTGGAAGGCATCCACGGCGAAGACCACGTCCTGGACGGAGGGCTTCTTCTTCAGTTGGGACTGAAAATAGCGTTTTTAACTCAATTTTGACAAAAAATTGAGAAAACTTAATTTAAAAGAAAAAAACCAATTTTCATATGAAAATTAATTCTAAAGTAAATTTCAAAGTAAAAACTCCATTTTTTAAGCGAAATACAGTTTTAAATTAAATTTTAAAGTAAAAATTTAAATTTTTAAAAAAACTATTTTTAAAGTGAAAATTAATTTTAAATTAAATTTTAAAATTATTTTTCATTTAAAAATTGAAGTTTTGTGAAAATTATATTAAAAGTAAAAACTTTAATTTGAAAGTAAAAAACTAAATTTTAAGGTGAAAAATAATTTTAACATAAATTTTAAAGTAAACAGTTTATTTAAAAAGTGAACGTTAATTGGCGAAATAAATGGCGAATTCCTCCGCAATATTCCAAAAATAGTTAATTTACCTCATCTTCAGGGTCGAGGAAGGCCTCCAGGTAGTCGTACTGGTTGCCGTCGAAGACCAGACGACCACTGCCGTCCTTCCTAGCCTTCGGGATACGGGATTTGGCACCTGAAATTCAAAAATTGGAGTGAAAAACGCTTTTTGGAATTAAAAACCGCTTTTTGGCAATCATAGGCCGCTTAACCGGCTTTTTCAATTAAAAGCCGCTTTTTAGCAATCATAGACCTACTTTATTTCAATTAAAAGCCGCTTTTGGGCAACCAAAGACCGCTTGACCTTCTTTTTGAAATTAAAAGCCGCTTTTTGGCATCCAGAGGCCGCTTGACCTGCTTTTTGGCAATTAAAAGCCGCTTTTTGGCAACCAAAGGCCTCTTGACCTGCTTTTCTTGTAAATTAAAAGCCGCTTTTTGGCAATCATAGGCCGCTTGACCTGCTTTTTTAAGCAATTAAAAGCCGCTTTTTAGCAATCATAGACCTACTTTATTTCAATTAAAAGCCGCTTTTGGGCAACCAAAGACCGCTTGACCTTCTTTTTGAAATTAAAAGCCGCTTTTTGGCAACCAAAGGCCGCTTGACTTGCTTTTTTAAGCAATTAAAAGCCGCTTTTTGGCAACCAAAGGCCGCTTGACCTGCTTTTTTTGTAAATTAAAAGCCGCTTTTTGGCAGTCATAGGCCGCTTGACCTGCTTTTTTGTAAATTAAAAGCCGCTTTTTGGCAGTCATAGGCCGCTTGACCTGCTTTTTTTGTAAATTAAAAGCCGCTTTTTGGCAGCCATATGCCGCTTGACCTGATTTTTAGCCGCTCTTCTCGAAGTCCAATTATGCTAATTTTTGTGCTAGCCAGTTGGCACAGAATCAGCGGGATTTTCTAAATTTGTTTAGAATTCATAGGTCAGAAATAGCTGGTTTCGATGAGGGTTCTGAAACAATGTTTCACACGTACGGTTTGGAACTGTCGTTGGAGGTGCTATTGGCCTCAAAATGGCACTAAAAAGCATCTTTTTGGGTGCTATCTGCAAATTTAGGGTGCTATTTTCAACTAAAACTGGATTGTGTCAAACAGTGTTCTGAAAGCATAGGAAAATCGAGTGGGCGAGGCATGATCTCAATTTAATTAAGCTTACAAAACTCGGCAAAAAGTAACTCTACTGATTTTTTAAAAAAATATTCGTAATTTAAATTGTTTTACCAAGGTGGGCGCAATATGCAAATTTCCGGTACTAAAAGTGGCGCAATATGCAAATTTGAGGTACAAAAATTAAGGCTTTTTGGGAATTAAAAGCCACTTTTCACTCACTTTCTTCATCCTCCTCCTCCTCTTCTTCCTCATCTCCGGCCTCCTCCTCCTCTCCCTCGGACTCCTGGAAATCGAGGAGATCGGCGTCCTGTTCCTGCATGAACTTGAAGAACTCCGGATCGGACTCCTTGAGCTTCAGCAGGTCTTTCTTGTGCTGGGCACTGCTCTCCATGTCCTCCTCTTCGTCTTCTCCTTCCTCATCCTCTTCTTCCTCCTCGTCATCTGCCTCCTCTCCCATCTCCTCGTCCTCCATCAGGTCCTCCTCTCCTTCCACGTCCTCCTCGTCGAAGGCTTCATCTTCCTCCTCATCATCCTCTTCAGAATCACCTGAAAAAAAAACGTATTCGATGGCTAAATTCAATATTAAAGATTTCCCAGATCGGCAAAATTTGAGTTTTTTTTAAAATCATTTTTATGTTCTTTTTTAAATTTAAAGATATCCTATTTTAATAGGCGTTATCTAAATTTTTTTTAAACAGTTAAAGAAAAAAACTATTCTTTTAATGTTACATACTTTTAAGTTTTGTAAATTTAAAAAAATTAAAAAATCCAATAAAAACTAATTTTTTATGTTAACCTGAAATTTTTGAAATTTAAACAAACTATATTCAATAAATTGTTTTTTACCCGATAAATTTTTTTTTGTTATTTTTTAAACGGTACCTCATTTTTTGAACAGCTATTTTATTGTTTTTTTTTTAAATTTTTAAATGAAAAAAAAATAACCGCTAATTTTTTTTGGCTAATTTTTCTTCAAATCATGTAAAAGTTTAATATACAAACTTATTCATTGCTAAAATTTCAAATCTCAACATTCAGATTTAAAGTAATTTTTATAATAATTTTTTCTCCGCTCCAAAATCCTGTAAAACTTGTAGATAGCTATTTTAAATTAAGTAAAATTTTAGAATCAGTTAAAGTTTTAAATTTAAATTCTGCAATTTGTAAAAAAAAAACCCAATGAAATTTTAAAAACGGTAATTTTCGAACACGTTCAAAATTTAAAAAAAAAACTACTTCTAAACCTGGTTTTTAAATTTGCAGAAATTCAAAAAAAAAATTGAAAAAAGGTAACTATTAAAAATTTTAAACTCTTTTTTTGTGGGGGGAAAATCCGGTATTTTTGACCTAGATTTGACTTTTTGGCTGTTTTAGCCACTCCATTTTAAGTTTTTCAATAATGAAAAAACTCACTTGGAGGAATGAGGCCCTCCCTCTGCCGTGCCAGTCTGGCCTGCCTCACACTCTCGTCGTCGATGCGCGCCCTGAGGATCCTGTCCCCACTCGTGGTCCAATTGGGGTCCACCGGAGGCAGGTTCGCCAGTCTCTCGTCCTCCAGCTCCTCCGCCGTCTTCACCTTCTTCTCCTCCACCTTCTTCTCCACTACCTTCTTCTTCTCCTCCACCTTGGCGCCCTTTGTCACCCTGAAAGTCATAGGTACAACTTTTTTTTTAAAAATTTTTAAACATAAGGGAAGATAATGAATTGCGGTCGGATTTTCATTTTTTTTCAATCAGAGTTTTTCAATCAATTACAAACAAATTTGACGTAAATTACGGGTTACGGTAGCGAGCCAGATACGTAATTTATCTCCGAAATGTGGGCACCTTGTATTTGATAAAGAAAAAGGTTTTTAATTTTTAATTTTAAATCAAAAAATAATGAAAATAAGGTTTTTTTTAATAATGTTTTATTTTTTTTTAAACGCGCAGGAAAATAAATAATTAAAATTTTTACGGCTGATTTATATTGATCAACTTTTTCAAAAAAAAAAAAAAAAAATCCCGGCTAATTTTTTAACACATGGTGAAAATTCGTAAATGTTTTGGTTGTTTTTTTTAAGTTTCAAAAATTATTTTTTGGGAAGTGAAAAAACCCCCATTACAAAGAATTAATATATGACAAAAGAAATTTTTATTAATATATGACAAAAGAAATTTTTTATAATAATTTTTTTTTGAAAGTGAAAGCGTCGAAAATTTAAAAAAAAACTAACCAAAACTTTTTTTATTCATTACAAATATTAAAAAAAATTTTATTTAAAGAAATTGTTTTTATATTTTATGGACCGCTGTAATTTTTTAGGACCGCCAATCCAGGATATAGCCCAAATTTGGTACGGTATCGAGCCAGATACGTAATTTCACATCGAATCCTCCGCGCCCTTTGTCACCCTGAAAGTGAAAACTGAGCTTCCGCCGCAGAAGAAGAAACCCTTCGCAACCGGACGGGGCAGTGGAGGTCGCGCGCGACCCACAAAGAGAGAGAGCGCGGGATCAGCGCCTTTCTTCAGTTTCACTGATCCGTGCAGCCCCGACGCTATCGATTTCAGCCATCTTCATCATTGTATTTATCTTGACTCTATCATATTCTAATTAGGGTATACACTGTTTTAATTATTCGACACGGCCTGAAATCACAGTGGGAGGTGATCTTGGGCATACAATTTAAAAAAAATGCCTTTTGGGGTGCTATATGCAAATTTAGGGCGTTAAATTCAGCTGAACTAAATAAAATTTTAAAAAAACCTTTAAAATCGCCGTGGGATATGATCTTAGGCTTAAAATGTTTAAAAAATGTTTTTAAAAATGTTTTTGGTGGTGCTATATGCAAATTTAGGGCGTTAATTCCAACTAAGAGACCAAATCGTGTCTAACAGCGCCCTGTTTGTTGCAATTCGGTCCGAACAAAGACTTTTTTTATCACGAACGGTCAGACAATTCGAATTCGGCGAACATAAATCATACCATTTCCGATTTTCGTGATTCTGTTCTCTCTCGCTCTCATCATATGGCGAAAGCTCCAATAAACTTTAAAATTTATACTGATTTTTTTCGCTTTGCCGCTTTTTGGCAACGATAGGCCGCTTGACCTGCTTTTGAGCAATTTTTAAGTTCCGTCAGAAAAGGTTAAGGTTAATCCGTCGAATTGTCAGCATTTCTTCGCCGTTTCAGTTCATTCTCGAAGTTTTGTGCCGAAAACATCATCTTTCCTATAAGAAAACTCAATCTCATAAAAATTCTCATAAGTCTTCGACGATCTATAATTCCTTCATGGGTTAGCCATTTTTTATTTTTTTTAAAAATTTATTTTAACGTTTAAGACGTTCAACTGAAGAATTAGCAATCGGCACGTATTCCGCATTATTCCTGCGCTGGGTACACAGCAATAACCCAGAAGGGACAAGGTCACACCGCAAACGGCCCCTGTTTAATGTTGCACCTTTAGAAGACACCTTCTTCTGACGTGTGTATAATTGGAAAGAAGGCACTTTAACCTTGTAGTTTGTAACCCTTTCACCTGCAAAAAGGCTAATTTTCCATCTAATTCGATCACTGTTTCTGGTCTGATTCGTAATTAGCACGACCTAATTTGCATATGGCACCACAAAAGTACTTTTAGTGTCGTTTAAAAACGAAAAACCCCTCCCACGGCGGTTTACAACGGTACGTGGAAAACAGTGCCATTGGGTAGAAAACATCACTAAAAACTGATTTTGGAGGTGCTATAGGCAAATAATCATCGTTTTCGTATCGATTGGCGTAGTTTAACCACGACAATGTTTGACAAATGCGGTTCGAAACCGCCCTTGGAGGTGCTATTTGCCTCAAAATGACCCTAAAAATCACTTTTTGGGGTGCTATATGCAAATTTTGGGTGCTATTTTCTACTAAGACTGGAATGTGTCAAACACTGAACCACCAATTTTCGCTTTTCTCCTCTTTCGCCGTTATTCCTACGTGATGGGTGCAAACCACTATATTTCCAGACCGCCAAGGTCAAATTGCAGACTGCCTGGGTGAAAAAAGGTGCGGTCTACGGACAATATCAGATCTTAAACCATAATTTTCGGAAATCTTTGGTTGAATTCATCAAAAAGGCCACTTTTTTGAATGATTTTTATAGCAAAAGCCGCTCTCTTGTAACCAAAGGCCTGTTTTTTGTTGTTGCAATTAAGCCGCTTTTTGACAACCTAAGACCGCTTAAACGGCTTTTTTGGCAAGTAAAAGCGGCTTTTTGGCAACAAAAGGACGCTTGAACCTCTCCGAGACCAGAAAAAAATGATAGAAAGACCGTCTTTGACTGTTCAATGTTCACGATCATACTAAAGATCTTGAACTTTTGATCCAATCAAGAAGGATGTAATGTTTCCGATCGAAGTACACCCACTTAGGGGAGGACATCTTTTGACCGTAAAGAACTGGAAAACAAGTCAGATTCGATGCCGTCGACCACTTTTTGCAACTACCTGGCTTCGAAATGTGACCCACTCAGAAAGGCCGCTTTCCGCTTTTTCTGGCTACCTCAGGCCGCTTTGCGCTTTTTCTGGCGACCTCAGGCCGCTTTTCGCTTTTTTGTGACCTCAGGTAGCTTTTCGCTTTTTCTGGCTACCTCAGGCCGCTTTCCGCTTTTTCTCGCGACCTCAGGCCGCTTTCCGCTTTTTCTGGCGACCTCAGGCCGCTTTCCGCTTTTTCTGGCGACCTCAGGCCGCTTTCCGCTTTTTCTGGCTACCTCAGGCCGCTTTTCGCTTTTTTCTGGTGGCCTCAGGCCGCTTTCCGCTTTTTCTGGCGACCTCAGGCCGCTTTCCGCTTTTTCTGGCGACCTCAGGCCGCTTTCCGCTTTTTCTGGCGACCTCAAGCAGCCTTCCGCTTTTTCTGGCTACCTCAGGCCGCTTTCCGCTTTTTCTGGCGACCTCAGGCCGCTTTCCGCTTTTTCGGGCAACCTCAGGCCGCTTCCGCTTTTTCTGGTGACCTCAGGCCGCTTTCCGCTTTTTCTGGCGACCTCAGGCCGCTTTCCGCTTTTTCTGGCGACCTCAGGCCGCTTTCCGCTTTTTCTGGCGACCTCAAGCAGCCTTCCGCTTTTTCTGGCTACCTCAGGCCGCTTTCCGCTTTTTCTCGCGACCTCAGGCCGCTTTCCGCTTTTTCTCGCGACCTCAGGCCGCTTTCCGCTTTTTCTGGCGACCTCAGGCCGCTTTCCGCTTTTTCTGGCAACCTCAGGCCGCTTCCGCTTTTTCTGGTGACCTCAGGCCCCTTTTTCTGGTGAACTATGGCCGATTTCTCTACCTTTCCTCCTCTTTCACCCAGAAAATCTCATTTCCAGCCATGTTCTTCACATTATCCTACACCACCCACGTCCTCCTCTCCCTGTTCCTCCACGTGAGTGGTGTCTTCTGTGGTCTCTTCATCTGGTACCTCTTTCCTCGCAACGTAAGTACCCTGCTTGCCTGTGGCCTCAGCTTGCCAACTAATTCAGCCAACGAAAACCATAACCAGGATGCCCTTGGAAAAGATGCATCTTATAGTGAGCCAGGAGAACGAGGTCAGCAGCGAAGATGAGGTCTTCGTCAAAAAACAAAAGAAACATCTCCTTAGAACCAGTGGATAGCAAATCTCCATGTGATACTCAGCCGATCAATAAAGTAATTTTTTGTGATTTTTTTTGTAAAAAAAAAAATCAATTTTAAAACGTTTTCAGCCTTTTTTCCGTTGAATAAAGTTCTTTTGTATTTTTGTATGTTTAAATAATATTTCTAAATAAATATATGGCCTGAGGTTGTTTTTTTACTCGCCTTTCAACTGTCCAATTCTGCTCAAAAAAGGCCGCTTTTGGCAACAATAGGCCGCAGATGGCCACCGTTCCAATTCCAACCAAGCTAACAGGGTTCGATCCTGCTCACCGCATCCATTTTTAATTAATTTTTTTTTGAATTTTTTTTTCAAAATTTAATATATTTTTTTCTTTTCGAAAAAATTGTTTTAAAAAGGGTACATAAATTAATCACCAATAAAACTCCTCCTTGATAATCAACCTTCCATTGCGTACAATATTTTCCGGTACCCGCGACCGTACTTTTATTTTGATCATTTCACAAATTTTACTATTTTTTCTGTATTAGAATTCAATTTATTCAGAAATTTGTTTACTACAACATAATTTTAATAAAAATAAAAGGGACACCGAAAAAAATCAACTAAAAAGAATCAAACTACCGCAGTCTACCAAAAAAAAATCGGAAAATCTAATAAAAATATTTTTTTTAAACATAATTCTCATTTAAAAAGTAATATTGAGTCAATTTTTAATTAAACAATTAAATGGTTAAAAAAATGTCAATTTGAAATTTTTTTAAATATAAAAAATTAAATTAAAATATTTTTTTAATTATTAAAAGTCATCTTATAAAAAAAAAAACATTTAAAATTTTTTTTAAATCGACAATCTATTAAGAATACGTGAAATTTTGTACCCAAGAAAGCGCCAATTTCGGCGGCAAATGACGACAATTAAAAAAACATAATTTTAATTGAAAAAATTATTTTTTTTAAATTTTCAATAAATTATTTTTTTTAAACTCACTTTTTGAACTTCTTAGCCATCGCCTTCGTCAGAAACCCGCGTAACTGAAGAAAAAAACAAGGTTAAAAAGGAAATTTCACTGTGAAAAATAGGTAAATCAGTGGACACAACCACAAATAACAAAGTGTAATGTATACAAAATGAGATTTTCATCTTTATATGCAAATAAAAAGCGAAAATCGACAATTTCAAACGCCGACGCCGGCGAGGGAGAGGAGTTCGTCCATGCTGCAGGGACGCCAGACCATCTCCCGAGGACACATCACGAAGACCATTCCACGGTCCAGGAAGATCGAAAGGGCGCCGAACCAGAAGACCTGGAAAAGAGGGGATTAATTGGGTTCGAGCGGCCTTTGGTTGCCAAAAGCGGTCTAAAATCCAACCTGTCGTCCGTCCTTGGTCCTTCCCGCCTGTGGCATGTATGTCAAATTGTGGCGTCCGGCCGTCATCTCAACGACGTCCTTCAGAGTGAGGATTTGTTGAGGAGCCCTCATGTCCCTGAAAAATGATTTTTATTGAATTTTAAAACTATTTTTTTTAAATTTTAAAACTTTTCTTTACAAATTTAAATATTTTTAAAATTATAAATTTATTTTTAATAAAAAACTTTTTTTAAAGTTTTTTTTTTAATTTTAATTTTTTAAAAACTCTTAAAATATTTTCAAAAATATTAATAAAAAAATAATAAAATAGATTTTTCTAAAGTCTTACCTCAAAGGAGCTGGCGGTGGTGGCGGCGCCTGTTGGATCGGGGCTGCCATCGGCGGAAGGGCGGAAACCCGCCGGCCACTGGCCACCTCGTGCATGGCAATCAGCGCCCTCTTCATGTTTTCTGAAAATATAGTTTTAAAAAATAATTTTTTTAAATAAAGAAAATGATTTTCGTAAAAAAAAATTTGAATTTTGGAAGGTGATTTCATCAAAAAATATCAATTTGAGATGAAATAACCATACATGGGCACGGTACCGTAATCAGTTTCGTGGCGAGACCCCCACCTTAAGAAAAACTGACCTTTTGGGTGGTCAACGAGACCCCCACCTTAATAAAAATTTTGCCTTGCGAGACCCCCACCGCCGTACACTAAGGTGTGCTGCCCATGTATGGAAATAACTGATTTTCTAGCGAAAAAAATCCAATATATGGTTTTTAAGCAGGAAACATGATTTTTTCAGAAAAATTTGAATTTTTCTGGCAAAAAAACGAACCTTTGATGGTGGGGAATTCATGAAGAACGGGCGGAATGCGTTGCTGCCACTCGGTGAACCACATTTTGACTTCGGGAAGAACGACGCCGGGAGAATTCAGCCATGTGCACAGGACGGCATACCACTAAAATGAGTAGATTAGGCGGCCTGAGGTTGTTCGACTGCGGCTTTGACAGACGCTTTTTGGCGACCTCAGGCCGCTTCTGTTTCTTTTTTCGCAACCTCAGGCCGCTTTTTGATTTTTCTAGCGACATCAGGCCGCTTCCGCTTTTTTTCTGGCGACCTCAGGCCGCTTCTGCTTTTTTTTTCGCAACCTCAGGCCGCTTTTTGATTTTTCTAGCGACATCAGGCCGCTTTCCGCTTTTTTTGGCGACCTCAGGCCGCTTCCGCTTTTTGGCGACCTCAGACCGCTTCCGCTTTTTTTCTGGCGACCTCAGGCCGCTTCTGCTTTTTTTGGCGACCTCAGGCCGCTTCCGCTTTTCCTGGCGACCTCAGGCTGCTTCCGCTTTTTCTGGCGACCTCAGGCCGCTTTCCGCTTTAAGGCTGCCAAAAAGCCGCTTTTAATTGCCCAAAAGCAGATCAAGCGGCCTGAGGCTGCCAAAAGTCTCAAAACCAACCTTGGGGAAGATGTACTTCGTTAGAATATTGGCAATGGCGTCTGGGTTGATTAGCTCCAGCCAGGCCATGCCGGCCGCCCAGTGCTCCTGCTGGAATTCTCCCGGGTTGAGGCTCATCCTCTCAAAGAAACGCTCCAACTGAAATTAAAAAATAAATGAAACAAAGTTTTTCTCTCCAAAAAGCGGCCTGAGGTTGCCACCAACCTTGGGTATAATGTTCTGACTGATGAAGGCGGACATGGTTCCCGCCGTCCAGACGTCTTTCCACGGTCTCAGCATAGCCAGGGGACTGAAAAGGGTTCTTTTTAGGTGAAATTAACACCCTCATTTGCATATAGCACCCCAAAAAGTATTAAAAAAAGGATTTTAGATAAAATTAACACCCTCATTTGCATAGAGCACCCCAAAAAGTATAAAAAAGGATTTTAGTTGAAATTAACACCCTCATTTGCATATAGCACCTCAAAAGTACTTTTATTTCATTTTAAGCCAAATAGCACCACTAATTTGCATATAGCACCTCAAAATGTACTTTTTATGGCCATTTTAAGCCCAATTAGCAACCTATCATGGCCATTTTGAACAGTTCGTGTCAAAAGTTGCTGATTTTCGTTGTCACGTGCACATGTTCACACGCACACATTCGCAAAAATGAGATTCCCTACCTGGTGTCCGTGGGATTCCAATTGTCGCGGAGGGCCTTGGCTAGTTTTTGCCTTATGGGACTGAGGACGGGCTGGAGACGGTCTCCGAGGATGGCGATCCAGGGAACCACCCAAGAGTGGATGGGCACGGCATCAGCACACGGGTCCCAGTGGCTCACGCGGTCCACGATCCGAGGGACTACGATCTGGAAAAGAGGAAATAAGAGTAAATAGTGAAAAAAGGCCGCTCCAGGCATACTCAGACCGCTTTTTTCAGTTTGAGGCCGCTTTTTTTCAGTCTGAGGCCGCTTTTGGCAGCCTCCGGCCGCTTTTTCAGTCTGAGGCCGATTTCGGTAGCCTTATAGGTCGCTTTTTTCAGTCTGAGACCGCTTTTGGCAGGATCAGTCCGCTTATGGTAGCCTCAGGCCGTTTTATTAAACCTGAAGCAACTTTATTCCAGTCTGGGACCGCTTTTCTAAGTCCGAGACCGCGTTTGGTAGCCATAGGCCGCTTTTTAGGTAACCTCAGGCCGCTTCTGGCAACCTCATACCGCTTTTTGAGGTCCTAAGCGGCCTCATACCGCTTCTGTTATCATTTCACAGCCTAAGGCCGCTTTGACAGTCTAATGCCGCTTCTGGCAGCCTCAAGCGGCTCTTGGAAACCTAAGGCCGCTCCAGCCAGCCTCAGGCCGCTTCAAACTCCTCAAACTGCACCACACCTGATCGAGAACATTCTCCTTCATCCAGTTCGGCAGCACGGGCAGCCAATTCTCCATCAACCGCAGCATGACCTCCATTTGATCTCGCGGATCCCACTGGAGAGCGGCCCTGCGCAACGATGGAATCCAGCCCTCCCACAGAAGACGATCATATGCCGAAATTTGATCTGAAAATCGAATTTTTAGTGTTAAAATGGGTTTTAAAGCGAAAAAAACCATTTTTAAAACGAAAATCGATTAAAAAGCGGCTTTTTAAAAGCCGATTTTTTAAGCAAAACCGGGTTAAAACAGATTTTTAATTAAAAATCGGATACAAAGAGGATAAATTGAGGTTAATAACGAACCGAGAGTGTTGGCATTCAGAGAAAATACGGTTTTGTCCTTCTCGACGAGGATCGAGTGCCAGTCCTTGAAAAGATCGATTCCGTAGGATTCCTGGTCCTCGTTAAGGGGCTGCCAAGTGAAGAAATAGTCCTTGATCTGCAAAGAAGCGGTTAGAGGTCGCAAGAAAAAGCGGAAAGCGGCCTGAGGTTGTCAGAAAAAGCGGAAGGCGGCCTGAGGTCGCCAGAAAAAAGCGGAAAAGCGGCCTGAGGTTGCCGGAAAAAGCGGAAAGCGGCCTGAGGTTGCCGGAAAAAGCGGAAGGCGGCCTGAGGTCGCCAGAAAAGCGGAAAGCGGCCTGAGGTCGCCAGGAAAAGCGGAAAGCGGCCTGAGGTCGCCAGAAAAAGCGGAAGGCGGCCTGAGGTCGCCATAAAAAGCGGAAGGCGGTCTGAGGTCGCCAGAAAAACGGAAGGCGGCCTGAGGTCGCCAGAAAAGCGGAAAGCGGCCTGAGGTCGCCAGAAAAGCGGAAGGCGGCCTGAGGTCGCCATAAAAAGCGGAAGGCGGCCTGAGGTCGCCAGAAAAGCGGAAAGCGGCCTGAGGTCGGCAAAACTGACCAATGGGAGGACAACGGGTATGGCGACAGTCTCCAAATTGAAGAGGCGATATTCATCCGCGAAATCCGCCCGCAGTTTGAGGAAGAGGCTCTGGCATTCAGACATCGTGGGTTTCTGAGAATCAGAGGAGAATCTAAAAAAGACAGATTAGAATATAAGGGGAGAAAAATTACTTTTCCAGCAGATCGTAGACCTCTGTCATTCTTCGGGCCTCTTTTTCTTCATCCACGAGAACGGTTTTGAGCTGGGAAACGTCGTATTCCAGGGCGGTGGATTGGTCCTGAACGGAAAAATTAGCCACATTTGCATATTGCGCCCACAAAGTCCATTTAATGCCATTTAAAGCAACCTGAGGTTGCCAGAAAAAGCGGAAAGCGGCCCGAGGTCGCCATAAAAAGCGGTCTGAGGGCGCCATAAAAAGCGGAAAGCGGCCTCAGGTTGCCAGAAAAAGCGGAGAATCCCCTACCTTTAACGTCTTCAGTTGGCCATTCGTCCTCCTAATATTCTCCTCCGTGAGATCCAACAGTAAATTCAAATTGTGGCGCAACTCCGGCACGTCGAAGTTCTCCCTCTCGTCGTCTTCCACATCAACCCTAAAATATGTAATTTTTTTTGTGAATTTTAAAGAATTTTAATCAAATTATAAAGATTTTAATCAATTTAAATGATTTTTTTACTCAAGTTTAAATGATTTAATCGATATTAAAGCAATTTTCAAGGATTTTCAATTAATTTTAAAGGTGTTTAATCAATTTCAAAGGATTTTAGATCAATTTTTAAAAACATTTAAACAAATTTTAAATGATTTCTAGACAAGTTTTAAGACTTTTTACTCAATTTTAAACGATTTTTCATTTGTTTTAAATCAAATTTTAAAAAATTTAATGAAATTTAAAGGATTTTAAATATTTTAAACAATTTTTAAAGAAATTAAAATCAATTTTATAGAGTTTTTAATGAAGTTTAAAAGGTCTAAGAATATAAAATCAATTTTAAATCAATTTTAATGAATTTTTAATGAATTTTAAAGAATTTACCTCGTTTTAAGCGTAAATGAATCGTATCCACGATAGACACGTTGTTCCTTTCCCGTCATGTCGATGACCTAAAAATAATTGATTAAAAAATTAGAATATAGAGAGGAAAAAATTAGAATATTGAGAGGGAAAGTTACCTTCATGTTGTTCTGGGAGAGCCTGGCGGGGACGGAGCCTCCCTCCTCGATCACTTGGTTGATGGTTCTGTATTTGACCTTGGTCTGAAAGATTTTAGATAAATTTTTGTTTAAAAAAGAATTTAAATAATAAATTAAAATTAAAATAATTTAAAATTTTAAAAAAAAATCACCTTTTCCGTCTTTTTCCATGATCCTTTGGGAACTGAGGGCCGGGCCTCCTCCTCTTCGGCGGGGGCTCCTGATTCTTCGGCGATTCGGCGTTGAGCGTCGGCGGCACTTTCTGAAAATAGAGGAATTTTGGAGAGAGAGAGAGAGAGAGAGAGAGAGAGAGAGAGAGAGAGAGAGAGAAGCAGCTTGGACCGCTTTTTGGCAGCCAAAGGCCGCTTGGACCGATTTTTAGCAACCAAAGGCCGCTTCGACCGCTTTTTGGCAGCCAAAGGCCGCTTGGACCGCTCTTTGGCAAGCAAAGGCCGCTCGGACCGCTTTCTGGAAACCAAAGACCGCTTGGACCTCTTTCTGGCAACCAAAGGCCGCTTCGACCGCTTTTTGGCAGCCAAAGGCCGCTTGGGAAGAGACGCAGACAGTCATCTTACCTCCAAATTTCGGTCCCGTCACCTCCTTTCCGTAAGCTCCCACAGCTCCTCTTCCAGCTCTGACAGCCGCTTTCACAGGTTCCACGATTCCCTGGCCGTCGGAGCCCAATCCCTCTCCCCATTTGTAGCCCATACTCTGAATATTGCGATTAAATATGTTATTATTAATAAAATATCAATAAAATAGGTTTAAAAACACCAACCTCCATCATCTTCCTGACCACACTTCCCTTGCCCTGTTTGGTCCAATCTCCGAATTTGGTGGGATCCGGGGCACCGCGCGAGGCAGATGTTCTCAATCCTGGAAAAAAATTTGATTAAAATGAATAAAATTTCATTTTAAATTATTTAAAAATCATTTTTAGTGATTTTTAAAATAAAAATTAGTTGGGAGCGGCCTGAGGCTGTCAAAAGCGGCATGACATCATTAAAAGCGGCCTGAGGTTTCCAAAAGTTACCAGAAGCTAAAAAAAGCTGTTTCATAATGGCTGAAAAAGCGGCCTGAGGCTATCAAAAGCGGCCTAAGGCTGCCAAAAGCGGCCTGAGACTGCCAAAAGCGGCCTGAGACTGCCAAAAGCGGATTGACGCTACCAAAAGCGGCCTGAGACTAAAAAGCGGCATGAGGCAGTGAAAAGCGGCCTGAAAGGTATCAAAAGCAGCCTGAGGTTGCCAAAAGCGGCCTAAGGCTACCAAAAGCGGCCAAAGGCTACCAAAAGCGGATTCGACTACCAAAAGCGGCCTGAGGTTGCCCAAAGCGGCAAAAATAACCACTCACCAGCCATCACATTCGCTCCAGCCTGCTTCTTCTGTCTGGGCGGCAGTGGCTTCACCTTGAACACCGGCTCCACGACAGGTTCCTAAAAATCAATTTTTAATTTAATTTAAATAAAAAAATTCAAAATATAATAAAAATAACCTTTTTTAATTAAAATAAATTATTTTAAAATTTTACAATAATATAAAAATATAATAAAAATAACCTGTTCCGTCTCCTTCTCATTGATGATCTTCTCTCCCACTTTGATTCCACCGCTGACGAATGCCACTCCCTGAGAGTAGTCGGGACCCCTCCGTTTGTTATTCCTAAAAAAATATTATTTTAAATAATTAAATTGTATTTATTTTAATTTAGAATTTAAAATAACGATAAAAGGACTGTCAACGTCTTTAAAAAAAACTCCAAATAGTCCTTTAAAATGCCAAAAAAATCATAAAATAAATAATTATTTGTATTTTTTTAAATTTAAAATTGCAAAAATAACTAAAATAGTCCTTTAAAATTTAAAAAAAAGACAAACTTGAATCCGAAGCCACGATGTTCTTCCTCCTCGTCGCTGTCCTCGCCCTTGAACGAACCTGAAAAATTACATTATTTTTGTAATTTAAAGATTTTTTTAAATGGGAAAATAAAATTTTTTGTATTTAATACAAAAATAAGTTCCTAAAAAAGTGAAAACCCTGAAAATCCGACGAATTGAAGGGCAAACCGTCTCACCCCACCATAAATGGCGTCATTCTTGCTTTGGTAACGGCGTCCTTGTCCTGGATTCAGGGCGTGGTAGAGGTCCGCGTCGTTGACTTCGAAGGATTCCATGCCATCGTCGTCGTCCATCCTAAAAATTGGTTTTAAAAGTTAAAAATCGAGAAAAATCACAAAAAAAATTTATTTTACGCGTATTATCCTGATTTTTCGGGGTAAAATAAGAATAAAACTATGGAAATCAAAAAAACCAATTTTAGATCGATCTTAAACACCAAAATTAGCATACAGGCCTTTTAAAAAAGTTCTAATTAGGTTTTAATCAAGAAAAAAAATACTAAAAACAGATCGTAGGGCCGTTTTCTTCAATTTTCGATGAAAAAGTGTAGAATTCAAATTTTAAAATCAAAATTAACATATAAATTACCATATAACAATGCTAAAGTTTCAAAAAAGTCTAAAATTGGCCCATCACGAGTTTTCTCCATTTCCAAGGGATAAACGGAAATAAATCGATAGAAAATCAATCAAATTTGAATTTTTAATAAATATTTAACACTAAAATTAGAATGAAATAACAGAAAAAGTAACAAAAAGCACAAAAGAATTCGAAATATTTCCGAAAATAAAACCGAAATGCGAAAAATACGCAAAATAGGGCGCGTTGGACTGAAAATTAGGCTGTGACTACCGTAACCGAAATACTTTTTTATTATGAAGTTGAAATATTTCAAACGGGATGATTCTAAAATAACCGAGATTTCTAAAATTGGAATATTAAAAATTTGCAAAAAAATCTGATAAAATAGAAATATTTAGAAAAATAAAATGAAAGCAGACCAAATAAGGAGAATAATTGCATAGCAACCGCGTTGCTAACGCGGATGGCCAATGGTCAAAACAGCATGCTAAACCCGATTTGACCTTTTAAAAGCCCTTTTTCTTTAAATTCTTGTAAATTAATGTAATTAAAAGATAAATTAAGGATGGTGGCCCGACCTCCCATAGAAAAATGGAATCGGGCCGAGCTCGAGGACAATTACCACAATGTGCTGCAGCAAATGAAGGAGTACCAGAAGAAAAATCAAGATTTGGACAAGAAAATAACGCAGTATGCTAATTTTTACGGAACAAATACTCAATTTTACTCAATTTTATTAAAATTGATCTAAAATTACAGGTTGAATAGCAAATTTCGAAGAGCTGTGATGGATCGAAAGACGAATAACCAGGTGGTGGAGAAGGATAAATTCGACCAATTGCTTAATGAGAATCACTTGTTATCGATGAAGGTAAAATAAGGTTTTTAAATTAAAAATCAATAGTTTCTTTAGTTGAAATCAGTGAAACATCAATTGCTCACTTATACTGCTCCAACTGCAAGGGCGGCGACGGCTTCGGCTATGACGGTTAGAGAGAGAGAAATTTTAAGAAGGTGCAAAAATGAAGGAACTGAGTAGTATTCACTCAAATTACAAGTCCCAAAAAGCAGTGAATGTGGGGGACGTCCCCACCCCTTCGTCAATCCAACTC
>JAJQXH010000020.1:3850000-3860000 GCA_022343465.1 Oscheius sp. G VE-2021
TATTACTGGCGACATGTCAAATTCTCAGAAAATTGCAAAGTAAGTGATAGAGAGATTGAGAGAGAGAGAGAGAGAGAGAGAGAGAGGGAGGAAGAGAGAGAGATAGAGAGATAGAGATAGAGAGAGAGAGAGAGAGAGAGAGAGAGAGAGAGGGAGGAAGAGAGAGAGAGAGAGAAATGGTTTTTTGTCTTCAGATGGCAGAAAATGTACTCCGAATTGTATGAAGAATTGGAGAAAGTTAGGAATATGTTGCTTTTGCAGCATAATATTAACCAGAAACAGACTTCAGAGGTGGGTTTTGAAGATTCCATCTAGCATGCCCTGCGTTTACAAGCGCTTGTAAATTTTCCCGTACCATATCGGCGGCAAGCAAAAAAATAGATGGGAGGAATCATAAAGCAAGGTTTTTAGATTTCACTACTTCGAGAAGAATGTGAAAGATTGGTTCTCGAGGGTCAACTAAGAATCAAAGAAATCACGGGCAAGGTGGAGGAGAAACAGAAGAAGATTGATGTGTTGGAGCAGCAGATTCATTCCATTGCTTATTCTGGACAGAAACCGTTGAGGAGTAAGGAACAGGTAGGTTTTTGATTTTGGTTCCCGCTCTCTCTCTCTCTCTCTCTCTCTCTCTTTCTCTCTCTCTCTCTCTCTCTCTCTCTCTTTCTCTCGCTCTCTTTCTCTCGCTCTCTCTCTCTCTCTCTCTCTCTCTCTCTTTCTCTCTCTCTCTCTCTCTCTCTCTCTTTCTCTCGCTCTCTTTCTCTCGCTCTCTCTCTCTCTCTCTCTCTCTTTCTCTCGCTCTCTTTCTCTCGCTCTCTCTCTCTCTCTCTCTCTCTCTTTCTCTCGCTCTCTTTCTCTCGCTCTCTCTCTCTCTCTCTCTCTCTCTCTTTCTCTCGCTCTCTCTCTCTCTCTCTCTCTCGCTCTCTCTCTCTCTCTCTCTTTCTCTCGCTCTCTTTCTCTCGCTCTCTCTCTCTCTTTCTCTATCTCTCTCTGTCTGTGTCTTTCTCTGTCTCTCTTTCTAATCTTTCTCTTGCTCTCTTTCTATGCCCATATTCTAGAGAAAAAACCACTTTTCACACTTTAATATTTTTAAAAGGGGGGCAGGACGGAGGTTTACGGAATTTAGTATTAAAACCATCATATTCAACACTTAAAATAATGGGTATGTTTAAAATTGCATACAAAATACAATGTAACCAATAAAAATGATAATTAAACAAAAAATAAATATCAGCACGAACAGTGGGTAATATTTGTTGACTTTGTGTTTGTTCTTTTTTTGACTTATGGTTTCCACAACTTCTTTCTGTGGTTGGTCCGTTATTTTATCAAGTCTAAGGACACTAACTTCCGGAAAAGGTTCAATTATAACATTCTGGTAGTCGTGCATAATTAGAGCAAAAGGTTTTTCCTCATTCTTTCTTGTCACTTTCCAATGTTTCAGATTTTCCAGTTTCCCACGAAGATTCCTAGGTATGGGTAGAAACGACCCATCACATGGCTGACATGTGCCTCCCAATTGAAGTAGGGCATGCTCCAACATTATCACATGAATCGTTTCATGCAATCCTGTGAAAGTTCTTTTTATCGTTAAATCAGGGCCATTCAGGTGCTCCTGAATAAAATTTGAAAAGGTTTTAATATAACACTAACCTTTACTTTCCTGATGATGGCATCTGTAAGGAGATGAGGGACGAAAGCCACGAGTTCTCTGGTTTTTATAGACCAAAGACCATCCAAGGACTGAACTCTCCCATTTGGTATGATTAACTTAAATACTGATTTAGTAAAAGCCAAAATCAAGAAATACCAAGTAATTACATCACTTATATAGGGCCCCTGCTTTTTGAAAAGTTTAACTTTCTGGAATACCATTGCCTCGGGACCCTAGTAAATCATGAATCAAAAAATAATAGCCTGATTTTTAAAAATTGGAATGTTCTGGCACGCGATTGCTTCGAGACGTTTTTTAAAGAATTTTTTATTATTATTAAAATATCGATTAATTGTATGTAGTCATTATTTTAAATAATAAATCGCTTCAGGACCCAAGCAAATCAATCATTATTGATTGATTTCACGTTGCTTTCGCCTTAGCTATCGATTGCTACAAAAATGTCTTCAATAGGCTAAAATTCATTTTTTTTTCTAAGTTCTGGCACGCTATCGCTTCAGGACCCAAGAAAATTAATCAATATTTGTTATTTATTAGTTGTTTTTACCTAAGTTTTCGCTTGAAACTATAGTGAACTAAATCCGTAATGTTTAGCAAAGTTCTGGCACGCGATCGCTTCAGGACCCAACAAAATCAATTAATATAAATTGTTTTCACATTGCTTTTACCTAAGTTATCGATCGAGACCACAATGAGTTGATTCCGTTAAGTTCCCATTTAGCAAAGTTCCGGCACGCGATCGCGTCGAGACCCCAACAAAAATGTTGACCTACGGTTTGCCTAGTCTACCAAAATGTTGAAAGATGAGAATAATTGATCCCCGCTTTATTTGTATAGATAGATAGATTATTTGTCTTTTTTTCGGCAAAATCTTTTTTACTCACCTCACAACCGGATGGGTCATCAGCGAAACCTTGATAAAGTTGTTCGCGACCCCACCAAGTAACACGATCAATTTTTAGCTCCTGAAAATCCACATTTTTCTCAAAAACATAAAAAAGCCACCTTAACAAACTTAGCGAACATCTTTGAGGAACACTCAACTGTGGACATTGATAAATTTCGAGATTCTTTAAATTTACCAAGCAAAAAAGAGCAAAGATCATTCGAGAGAACTTGCTCCTAAACATTTTTGTCAGTGCAAATAGTCACGATTACCTACCCAGAGGTAAATTGTTTCAGCAGAAAACCTTACTTGGGAGCAATTTTCGAAATGCACACATTTGCCTTTAATTTCAAAGAAGTTCGGCTGAAAAATATAATTAAAAACTTAAAAAACAAAAAGTATAGAAATTTTTTAAAGTAGATTACCATGCATAAATAAATGGCTATTTGATCCACATCTAGAGGGAATTTCCAGGAGGAGCCCCTTTTACTCAGATTGAAACTGTATTGACAACAAACTTGAAAATCGGTAAATTGCGGAAATGTGAACTAAAATGGAAAATAAATTTGTATTAAAGAAAATACTACCTTTTGTAAGATACTGATTTGTAGTTGATAAGGTAAAATCACAAAGGGGAGAGTTTCTGGAGATTTCATTTGTTTTCTAAAAAATCGATTCTGCTAATGGCAGGAGGTGAATGAAGCACACTGGAGAAAAGCCATTGGCAGAAAAAAGCCCGAAAAAGCAGCTGCGGCGCTTTTGTTAGGTACAGCGACTTTTTGAGATACACACGCTCATCACACACTCACACATGTACACGTTCACACACTTGCACTCACACACACCCTCACTTCCTCATTCACTATCACACATAAACACACACACACTCACACGCCAAGTAACACGTACATACATTCACACACATACATTTACATACACTAACACTAAACGACTCTATCTCTCACACACGCACACACATTCACACTCATACACAAACACACACTCTCACACACACACTCACTTCCTCATTCACTATCACACATAAACACACACACACTCACACGCCAAGTAACACGTACATACATTCACACACATACATTTACATACACTAACACTAAACGACTCTATCTCTCACACACGCACACACATTCACACTCATACACAAACACACACTCTCACACACACACTCACACGCCAAGTAACACGTACATACATTCACACACATACACGCACAAAAACAGACACACGCGCATACACAGAAACACATACCCATACATACATTGACAGATAGACATACATTATCTCACACACGTATTTCTGCTAATTCAATCACACACACATACACACACAGACACTCACTCATACTAGGCCTCCTACACTCCCAAACTCGCGCTCACATACTCACGCTAATCACACTCACACGCTCACGCGCACACTCACTCACATCTACATTCACAACCACTAGGTGACACACATTCACATCACTCACACTCACCCACAGCCACACACTGACACTGACACTGACACTGACACTCACACACATACACACACCTGAAATAAGAACAGATGGCATTCCTCATATCTCTCTCTAACGCTCTCACTCTCTCTCTCTCTTTTCTCAAACCCTTTTCCAGGTCTCGGAAGACCCTGAGCTAAGTACCCGTCTCTCCATCCGCCTCACTGGCCTTCGTCTTCTTTCCTCCTCCGGCGCATCCTCCATCTTCCTCTCCTTGGAATTCTTCGACTTTGAACTCCAAACCACCCCAGTCCTAAAGGCAGAAGATCAACCTCTGGATTTCACCACTTTCTATGACGTCGTAGTTTCTAACCTCTTTGTTCACTACCTACAATCGGTAATTTCTTGCCTTACAAGGAGAATTATGACTTTTAGAATGGAATCACCCTCGAGCTCTACAGAGCTAAAAGCTCTTCCTATGAACTGATGGCTGCTGGAACTGTGTCTTTAAATGACTTGATTGGAAGAGTGGGAGACTTTAAGAAACCTTAAAATTGAAGGTTTCAGAAGACATGCTCTGAATTAGGAGGAGAGTTGAAGCTTCGACATGCTACTACAGGACAGGCGATTGCTGTGATCAGCTATGAATTGAGTACAACTAGACAACTGGCGGACGCTCTTGGATCTTATAAGGTAAGGCCTTAGTTGAGATTAAGGTAAGGCCTTAGGTGAGATTAAGGTAAGACCTTAGGTGGGATTAAGGTAAGGCCTTAGGTGAGATTAAGGTAAGGCCTTAGGTGATATTAAGGTAAGGCCTTAGGTGAAATTAAGGTAAGGCCTTGGGTGATATTAAGGTAAGGTAAGGTAAGGTGAATTCTTTAAAATTTATTTTCATTTCCAGCGAGCTGAAGCAGCCCAGAAGCTCCTCCCAATCAAAATTCCTCCCCCTGACCCTGAATGGAACGAACTCCTTGTTTCTGTTCAACGTTGCTCTGGCATTGACAAAATTTCTTCCGGTGAGTCAATTTCTACTGTTTTAGATTCTAAAATGCTTTAAGAACCGCTGGAAGTATGTGTGGTCTATGAATTCCTGGCCTTCTCTCCTTACGTGACTGAAAATGCAACGGGATCTAAAGCGGTGGAAATCAACAGCGATAAGAGATGGGCTCTGCCTTCGGAAGCTTTGCAGTTCTTCCATGATCAGGTAATTTCAGTTCAAAATTAAATTATACAACCTTTTTTTAAAGGAAATTAGCTTTTATCTTATGGATAGAGGTGCGAATAAGAAGGATGAGGGAGTCTTGGCTATGTTGTCTCTTCCGATGGCTCCTTTGTTGGGAAATTCGCAGATTAGGGGGTCTTTCCCTATGATAAAGGTAGGGAGGTAGAGAGAGACACACAGAGAGAAACCAAGTTAGAGAAAGAAGGAGAGTGAGAGACAGAAAGAGAGAAAAAGAGAATGAGAGATTTAGAGACAGAGACAGAGAGATTTACAATTCTAGGCTGATGGAAGTGAACCAGGACTCTTCCTAGACGTCTGTATTAAATGGCGATTTGACCTACCAAAAGTTGATCTCCAACCACCTCTTAGATTCGCGGACAGTAGCGAAGACGCAGAGGTAAGAACTAATGCCTTAAGTAGCTTAAGTCATTTAAAGTCTCCCGTTGATCGCTCACCTCCAACTCCCACAGTTGTCGAGATTCCCCACGAAGAAGCAATCCACCAAGATAAGTTTTTCGAAGAAGAGTAAGTCAAATATAAAAGATGATTAGTTAAGATTTTTTTTAGAATTGAATCAATGTCATCATCGTCATCTCGAAAATCTGAAGAAAGTTTCGACACGGTAGAGAAGGTGGAACCTAAAAGTCCGGTAGAGCCGGAAATTGAAGAGGAAGAAGAGGAGAAAGAGTCCTCCAATGGGTCCCAGGATACATTCACAAAAGAGATTAGAGAAGCTGAGATTGAGGATGAGGAAGACAGGTTTACCCCAGTTCCTGATCATCTGGCAGATCTGCCGCCGATTGCGAAGCCTCGGTTTACAAGGGTGAGGGAAAAAGTGAAGACAAATAGATGGAGTGACCTTACCTTACCTTTATTTTACCTTAACTTAGCTCAGCCTAGATTACCTTAGCTTACCATAGATAACCTTAGCTTAGCTTAGCTTAACATAGCTTACCTTATCTTACCACCATTGAGTGAATGAGTGCGTGGGTGAGCGTGTGTGTTAAAAGAAGTTTTCTTTCCAGACAGCGGTCTCTCTCGACTCAGAACGTCTGTCCTCAGAAGATGACAGTGGCCGCCGTCTAGTTGGCTTCACTTCTCCACTCCATAGATCAATTCCTCGTAAATTTTAACTTTACTCTTTTAGAAATTTGAATTTAAGCAAGTGAAACATCCTCCCTTTCATCTCCAAGACGAGAAAAACCACCGGTGGCTCTTCCAAGAGAAGGTGGCCGAAGTGTCATCAAAGTAAAAGACAAACTAGAGGTATAACCAGCTCAGAATCAGTTGAAAATGAGATTTAGGATGAAATCCCTGTTGAAGGAAGTGAACAAAGTGTCTCAATTACCATTCATAGGATGAGAAATACGGCTTACACGCCATTGATGGAACGGCGATTCGAGGGAATGAAGTTTTTAATTGACTGGTATTAAAGTTTTTAAATTTTTCAAATTACATTTTCAGGAAGTTTTTGGATTTCCCGGAGCAGGATTGCCGAGTTTCTGAATCACAGCCAATTCCTGTGGTTTGGAATGATCCGCTTGTTTTTCAGTATACGAAAGGTAAAGAAAGATCTTCGTCTCTCTCTCTCTCTCTCTCTCTCTCTCTCTCTCTCTCTCTCTCTCTATCTTTCTCTATCTTTCTCTCTGTCTCTCCTTCTGTCTCTCTGTCTCTCCTTCTGTCTCTCTGTCTCTCCTTCTGTCCCTCTCTCTGTCTCTCTTTGTCTCTCTCTATCTATCCCTGTCTCCCTCACTCTCAATCTCTCTCTCTCTCTTACTCTCAATCTCTTTTTCAGAATACCGTCTCTCCCCTCGCCGCGTAGCCCTCCTCGAACAATATGTCGAAACCCACAGTCACCTAGAATTCTGTCTCGTGACTGACTGTGGCGACGAAAGCGAAGAACTCGCTGTGGCAGCTCTGGAAATGATGAGAATCCCACCAAATGAACCAATTGTAATGCCAAGTAAGGTTCAGTTTAAATCTTTCTAAAACAAACTTTCAGTGCTGGACGTAAATGGCATTCGCTGGGCTGATCTCGAAGTAACAATCTCTTATTCTCAGGACATTTTTGACTCAAACCACTGATAAAAGTATTTAGTGTAAGGCACTTGTTAAAATGGATCTTCGTACATTTCTTCTTGTTTCTTGGGCTCGGAGATACCTGCGTTCTCAATCTCACTGGCTTTCTCCTGAAATATTGCAATGAAAAGAAGGCTAATATGTGTACTCATAGACATTTAACCTTAGTTCTAAGGCCTTAGGGGACGTTTTTATTTTTTAAGGCCTCCAATTCATTTGGCTACCTCTTAACGCCGAAGAATGTGTGTTCCCTGAATTTTAAAGACCTTATCTCATTATACTTATAAGGTACTTCCTAAGGTCTTAAGGTAAACTGTTCCCTCATTGCATACACCCTTAATTGTGTCCTAAGCGCCTAAAGTTCAACATGGCCCTTAAACGCCTATTATCGTAAGGCCTCATAAGTCCCTCAAAAGCCTAAGACAATCAACTTTTTTCTTAACTCCAAAAAACGGCCTGAAGGTCCCCCTAAACGCCTAATGTCTTAGTCACATAACAGTTAGAGCACTAAGTGATACCAGATTCTTAGCGTCTAAGAGTTTCAGTACCCCATTTTCTAAGCATCTAAGGCCTTTAGGATTTCCATTTTCTGCTTCTAAGGCCTTAGGAGCTCTAAAATTTTTAACGTCAATGGCCTTTAGTACATATTTTACTCTTACATTTAGCGCTAAAGTCTTCATGTTATTAAAGGTCTACAGCCTTAAATGCCCACTCAATACTTTAGGCCTTAATTGTCCTCTAAGGGCCTAAGGCCTTCTGTCCCCCCCCCCAAAGTCTAAGTCCTTGAAGATTCCTTGAACGGTTAAGGCCTTATTTGTTCCGAAAACGCGATTTCACGGTTTCCTTAATGTCTAGGGTCTTCTATGCCGTATACCCCAAACTCTCATGTACCTTCTACCATAAATTTTGAACGTCCCCCAAACGACAAAAACTCGATACGTTTCCTTATCTCCTAGGGCCTTAAGTGTTTCCTAAACGTTTAATAAGTGTTTAAGTGTTAAGCCTGAAGTGTTTCCTAAATGGACTTTAGGGTCTCCAATATTTAGCTTCTAACGCCTTAGGAGCTCTAAAGTTTGTATTATCAAAGGCCCTAAGTATATATTATAGTCGAACCGTTAAAGGTTTTACATCCTTTAGATTCTAAATTACACAAGTAGACTCCAAAACACTTTGCGTTTCCTAAACGGCTAAGGCCTTAAGTCTGAGGCCTAGGCATCTAGGGTCTTAGTGACTACTCCGATAAAGTTTAACTAAGCTCCTAGAGCCCCTAACCCACCTGAATCCTCTTCTTCTGTCTCTCCGTGTTCTCCAAATGCTGATGCGGAGCCAGTGTCTTCTGCGTCTGAGCATTTCTCTGCTTCGCCCGTTCCAATTCAAACGCATCCGTCATTTGGGCTATCATTATTGTAAATAATCTTAAAACTTAATTTCCCTAATTAAAAAAAATAAAACCACCTCCTCCACACCTCGGCAACCTGATGGGGTTGATAATTTTGAGCAAATCGAACCTTCTTCTTTTCAGTCCCATCCACTCGCTCTATTTCCTTAAAAAAGAAGTATAAAAAATATAATTTCAAGAATGAAAAGCAAAAAAAAAGTAAAATACCTTTTCTCCTGTTAAGTAGGGTACTAATCTATCGGAGAAAACGTTTAAGACAATTTCAAAATAGTTTTTATCCAATTGGCTCAGATTTTGCTCCAGAAAACTGAAAAAAGAAGTTTGAAATTGTTTTTTTTGAAAATATACCTTTGTCTAACATGGCTTCTCCCAGTTTTTCGAACCAACTGCCAGGCTCCTACTAAATTTTCAGTGAAACCAAGGAAGTTTGTAAGCTGAAAGGGCAAATAATTAGTGAAAACGTCTTTTTTCATTTTGAGAATTGGAGATTCGGAAATTTTAATTAATTATCAATTAATCAATACTAATACATAGGTAATTGAGGTTGGGTCTCGACACGACTGCGCGCAAGATGCCAAATCAATCGATAATGAGCGAGAAGTTAGCACAAAATCAATCAATATTGATTGATGTTATGCATTTTGAACGGATTGCAAGCCAGAACCAATCAATCAATCAATACCATTATTCATGTGAAAGTTCCGCATGGGTCTCGACGCGACCGCGCGCCGAGATAAAATAGATAAACCTAGCCGAATGTCATAACGATGAAATCAATTCATTGCATGATATTCGAACTTTAATCTTTTCCATAATCAATCGATATTGATATATATTACGGGGCTTGTATAGATTGCACCCGAAAACATTGTAAAAAAAAAATTTAACCGCAATTTTCGCACGCCAGAGTCCTTTTTTCCCAATTTCCCGCAAAATTCTTAGTTTTTTAAGAAGTTTGTTTTGAGATTACACTAGATTTTCCAAATGGTTACGGCAATTGTTATGTGAGACTGCGGCTCATATAGAGAAAAGCAAACGCGTAAACGCAGTGCACACCGCTCGTAAAAACGGTGTATTTCAAAAGTTGTAAGCTTTGTGTCTCTAAACTTTGACTGCCGCGTATGCGTTTTATCTGCGTCTCTGACCCTGGCATCCGTTTTTTTATGCCAAAACTTACACTATCCAACAATTCCGTAATCCTAGCCACATGCCCACCAAACTTTGGCATTTTAAGCATTGCAGCTCTAGGAGCCCTGTCAACTCCAAAAACCTAAAAAAAAGACATC
>JAJQXH010000020.1:3867500-3875000 GCA_022343465.1 Oscheius sp. G VE-2021
ATTCTCAAAGAAGGATAACAGTTCTTGGTTAGTAGCGGCCTTTGGTGGCCAAAAAGTGGTTAAGGCGGCCTTTGTTTGTCAAAAAGTAGTCAAAGCGGCATTTGGTTGCCAAAAAGTAGTCAAAGCGGCCATTGGTTGCCAAAAAGATGGTCAAGGCGGCCTTTGGTTGTCAAAAAGCGCCCCAAGCGGCCTTTGGTTGCCAAAAAGCGCCCCAAGCGGCCTTTGGTTGCCAAAAAAGTGGTCAAAGCGGTCTTTGGTTGTCAAAAAGGTGATTAAACCGGTCTTTGTTTGTCAATAAGGTAGTCAAAGCGGCCTTTGCTGGCCAAAAAAGTGGTCAAGGCGGCCTTTGGTTATAAAAACAGGGTCCAAGCGGCCCTGTTTTTTTCTGCCAAAAAGCTGTGGGATCATTCCATCGACTTTGATGCCTTATAAACGACTGAAAAGTCAATCGGTAACCGCTAAAACCTAGACTGGGTAAACGTAATCAAGGTGGATTCAGAAGAGATAGAACACCCTCGCTTCTGCAAAGAGGTAGCAAAAAGTGAATGAAAGTGTTCATCAAAAGGTTTGCATGTATGCGGGATGAACGTTGACTTTTCAACTCTGACTGGATGGAATAGAAAATTCCAGAAGACCAATGACCTACTCATCCAAAATCCATGGAAGTTTTACAAAGATGGATAACCTCTGTTGACAAAATTTACATTCTTTGTTTTTTAGTTTTATTAAAAAAAGAGTAATTAAAAAAACGTAGTTTAGACAAGGTTTGACCGAGTCACGGTTTGCGGGCGCGCACGCAATAACTCGCGGGAAATCGAAATTTACCGAAATGTAAGAGAATTGTATTTTGGTTCAAATAACTCACCCCACTGCTACACAACTTTGCTTTTTTAAAATTGATCGCTGTAATGTTTTAATAAGTAAATTGATATAAAATTTTAATATAAAATTTTCGTTCAAAGTGTCTGAGATCGACTGTTAAATTTTTATATATTATAAAAACAATATACAAAGCGTTTCCAGTTAGTTCTGATGCAAATTTTTTTTCGGATAAAATGAGTGAAGTGAGAATAAAGTGAAAATTTTTGCAGTCAAAACGTTTTTTTCAGCGTGTTGGGTGTCTAAAGCTATCTGGGGCCCCCTCAATTTTTGATCTTAAGGTTTTGTTCTGTTCGGAATTTGATGCTTTACAACATATCAAAACATTCCAGATACACAATTCCATTTTTAATTTCAAATAGTTTTTTTAGTGAACTTTTGAGGCGTCGAATGAAAATTGGATATATCTGGTTTCCTGACTAACATTAAGATATCAATGTTAACTAGGTTAACAAAATTGCTCTAAATGCAATTTAGATTCAAACGATAATTCACCTGACCTTTGAAAATCGAGTTTCACGCTACAGTAACCCGCGTGGCGCGCCGCGTCAAAATTTGAAGTTACGATTTTTTTCAAAGTGTCTCAAGATCATTTATTTGAACCATATGATGTCCAAAAATATGGTTGAGCCCATATAAACTCTCCTCGACGAATCTTCATTAAAAGGCATGTCGACCCTTACTGAGACACCGTCTTAAAACATTAAAATTAATACATTATCAAATTTAACATTGATTTAAAAACCCTCTAGAAAGGAAAGTTGCACACGAGGAAACAGCTAAAACAATGTATTTTAACTGATTGCTGTTTTCCACAGGTATGACCAATTGAAAACAGCAATTTGATTCGAGTCCAAGTGCCATTTTGAAAGCGCATGGGAAAGATCTCCATCATTCCACATCATTCGACAGTGGTTTAGTACTTCGGAAAGTAATTTTATACTTTGGAAAGTACAAGTTATGAATTTTCAGAAGCTAGAAACACTAAAAACCGCAAAAAAAAACGTGGAAAACTCTCGAAAAAAGAGGCGAAATTTGACTATAAGGGACTTTTATTTTTTGGCTCCGGGTTATTGCGGGTGGGCCCGGAAACTAATTGAAAAAAAGGAAAATCGAGGAATGCTCTTTAAAGCTCCACAGCTCGGAAAAAAATCCATTTGTTGTTTTCTAAGAGCGTCGTCGGTTTTAATTAGCTTGCATTGTTCTTAAAAAAGCAGTGAATGTGCAAGCATGCGAAAAACGTTGAAATGTTTTCGAAAACAAGTTTTTTTGTTAGAAAATTCAAGTGCACATTTTAAAATTAAACAATAAGAAATGAAATACGAACCAAAACATTTCGAAAATACAAAGTACATTAATTTCCTGTTGGAAGTTTTCGAGCTACGGTAAACACTGGTAACTTATTTATGGAAACACACTGGGAAACTTATGATTGGAACTATGAAAAAAACCAGAATTCTGAAAAAAAGTTAATTTCAAAAAAATGTACAAAAATGTTCTGAGAGTTATGTCGATTTTTAGACCATTGGGGTTATTGCTGGGGCGCCCGGTTTCATTTCTGCAATAACAAAAAAATCAGCAAAAAATTACATTTCAGTAAGAGAGGATGATTTTAATAGCTTTTTCACTGAAAACACTTTAATTGACAAAAAGTTGCTCTGAAAATACTGAAAATACGGACAATTTCAAAACAGTAGCAAAAAACGCTGTAATGGAAAAATTGGGAACAGCGGCTTTTTCTTAGTGAAATTTTCAATAAGAACTTAGTTATTTTGTCATTCATAATGTTTGACAGCTATGAAAAAACTACTCTTCTTTTCAAACTTGGATGAATTTCAGGGCAGTTACGATGATCCGGGCGCGCCTGCAATAACCCGGAACCGAAAAATAGGTAAATTGTCTCTGCAAAAAAGTTTCAAATTGATTCATCTAGCCCGTTTTTTTCGACAATTTTTTTTCTTCCAGAACGATATTCTATTTGGGAATCAGGGGGTTTGTCAGATTTTTAAAAGATTCTAAAAATAAAACCACTGAAGACACAAACTGTACTTCTGCTTTGAGGAACTCTTATCGGAGGCGTGAGAAAGATAGCGCCAGTTGTTTTGAACCCTTATTATAACCGAGCAAACAACGCAGTGGACCTTGACCTTGAAACTTCTTCTCTTTTGAGCATTTAATAACTCCGTCCAAGGGTGAGCTAAGTTCTGAAGCTCTCGATTTGTTTGCTGTAAAAGCGTTTTCATTCTTTTACTGCAGCCAACAGGATATTGGCAGTACCAAACGATCCCATTTGAACTGCGGTTCAAAACACCAGAAACACTCCTTTTGCAAAACCTTTTACCTCTTCGTTCAAAAATCCAAGTACCTTAAAGTTTTATTGTTCTTTCGAAGAAGACCTGGTTGTTTGCCGATTGTATGCAGATCAAAGCGTGGAAAGACTAAACCAACGGCGTCCACCGTACAAAACACTTTGTTTACCACCATTTTGTGCTAAGAGTCAGTGTTAAGAAGATAAGGTTGCTCCAGTCACCCTCAAAACCGTTTAAATTGGACACAAACGACGCCAGAGCAACCCATACCACTTTTTATGAAAACATTTTAACAGCCATAATAATAATAATAAACTTTTAGCATGAGCGACGCCGATATAGAAAGGCTTATTCCTGAGAGAGAAGAAGCAGCTGCCAGACGGAGAATTTCCATTGGCTGCAAAGCACGGCTTTGGATAGGATTGGGATTCATAGCCACTTTTGCCTGTTCTTTGGTTCATTATTTCCAATACTTCCACCAAAGTAAGTTAGTATTTCAACAGAAATGTCATTTTAAAGGATGGCTATGCCTGGCAGACTCCATTTTATATGGATGGTCGACGTGGCCCATGGGAGCAGGACTCCACATGTACCTTTATTCTGTATGTGTGCATGGTCTAATAGCGTTTATTTAAAGGGGAAGGACCTCGTAAAATTTATTTTTCAAAGTTTCTTTACAATAATTATATTGAATAGATGTCGTTGCCACGATTCTGAAACATACCCCTTTAATATTATTTGGACTGCAAAAGGGGCGCGTTTACACGGCCGTTTTACGCTTTTGCCGCACGGAAACACGGCTAGAGTGGGCGAGAGAGTGTGGGAAATGGGGAGACGCAGAGTTTCAAGCGCTCCTAAATCGATTCATTTTTATGCAAAATGGGTAAAAGAGGTATTTTTCGGAATCCTGGGAATGAGATCTAAACTTTTATCACAAAAACAGAAAAATATTTTTACGCGGTTGGCGGCAATTCAAATGGTAGTTTCCCCAAATTTCAAGCACTCCTAAATCTGTTCATTTTTATGCAAAATGGGTAAAAAACGGATTTTTTCGGAAACCTGGGAAGGCGATCTAGGCTTTTATCTCAAAATCAGAAAAAAATATTTTCACGCGGTCCTTCCCCTTTAAAGTGCTGGATTCAGAGACACCATCCGAATGATAAGCGGGGTGCCATCTACTACTTCATAATTGGCGGATCCTTGGTTTTCGCAGGTGGAAAGGCAGTTCTTTTGGGAGGCAACATCGTCAAAGAGTTTCACAATGTTCCTTACCTAATTTGCGAGTAAGAACTTCACACTCTCCTTTTTATTTCTCCTTAGGAATTACGCCAATCGATCGGAAGAAGAAGAAGAGGCCCGAATGATTGCTTTTGCCAGCGTTGACTTCAATCTCCTCCTGTGGGCTGTCATATTTCTATTCTCCATGCCGTATGCTTTAGCTTCTGTCTACTTGGTAGTTTAAAACCAAAACTTAAAAGAAAAAAGAAATTACAGGAGGATTTCCTAGAGGGAAAATTTGCAGGGCCGTTCTACGGAATTCTTGAAAGGGTTCGACAGACTCTGCGGTGGTTTAAACGACAAATCACAGCGGTTTGCTTTTGTTCTTTTTTTAGAACTGAAAATTCAATTATTAGGAAGATCATCGCCAACTGCAGAACGACGAAGAAGTGGAACAGGTCAATGTGGCGATTCCGAGAACCCTTCTAACAGACTTTGAAACGCGACTGTCCACAGATGACCCAGAGTGGAATTCCGCACAAATGTATCATAAAGAGGTTCCTCACGGCAAAAAGTTTGTAACCAATTTTGTAAAAACATCTTTTTCAGATGGATGATTTCTTTATTATTCTGTTGTTTTCTCACAACTATCCTTGTTGGTCTAGAATGGGTTACACACTCCATCCAGCATAATTCGAAAAGTCCAACCAGAAAAGTGAGATTTTCATTTGCCAAGTCTATGTTATTCAAAGGCTCTATGTCGTTTGATCGAGGCAATTGTTCACATTGTTTACGAATGTTTATTCGCCGGATTCCCTGGGTGAGTTTTTCAGAATTCCTGAACTAACCCACTTTTATTTAAGATATATTCAAGAAAAATGGCATCATTTTAAAGAGAGAAAGATCACACCGCCAGGTAAGGCTGGATTCGTTTCCACCTCCGTTTAACATCCACCCAAAGTTCAATGAAAACTGAGAAGACAGGATTTTGAAATTTTTTAAATTGATAGGTGTTTTAGGTGCTACCCAACATGAAAGCAATGATGACAACCTGACTAGCCGTGGCGAAGTGCAGGCGACTGGAGGGGAGAACCCTGGATGCAGCGTCTTTGAGGAAAGAAACAACGGCAAGGGAGACACAGCCTCAACAACCTAATGGTCACAGGAAACTGGTGTTCATTTCTAAGAGCATGAAGCTTTTTTCCAAACCAATTGTTAACAAACTCTCTGTTAATATCATTTCGATTTTTCACTTATGTTGTCAATAACTTCCTGTATAATCTTTCAAATTGGTCAAGTGAGTCAAATACTAAAAGTAAGCTTTTTTCACGGATTAAGCAAAAAGAGCAATAATAACACTACCACATTTTGAAATTTGGTTGATTGAGGGTTACCATTTTCGGGCGCGCACGCAATAACCCGAGACCAAAAATCGATATAGGACGAGAAATGTCACAATTTGAATTTTACTTCTGACTACTTTGAAACCCCAATTATATTTTTGTTATGGACTTTAAAGGTCTTAAGGACTTTGACTCATTACAGCTTCGAAAAAGCCATTTGTTTGTCCATTTTGCAACAAACTCTCGTTTTCCCGCGCGCAGTTGATCGTTTGCTCGGCAGACACGGCTATTTGTGTACCGTCGGCGGATTTCCGGAGACTTTGACACCCGCCGGCTCGGCCGGTCCCCTGACCATGCCTTTCCTATTTAAACCCCTCTGTCCCTCAGATTCCATCAACAATGCAACATCAGATCCTTCTCTCTCTAGCCGTTCTCTCCATCGCCGCCTTCTTCTACGATGTGCAGGCGGCTCCCACAGCTGTGGCTCTTCGAGAAGGGCCCACTGGGGCCATCGACACTTTGGAGACTTCGAATCGTGTGAAGAGGCAGGGAGGAGGAGGCTGTGGCTGTGGATGCGGGTGTGGCTGCTGTTGCTGTCGTCCGAAGTGCTGTTGCTGCTGTAGGAGGTGCTGCACTTGTTGTAGAACATGCTGTTGTACTCGCTGCTGCACCTGCTGCCGGCCTTGCTGCTGTGGTTGTGGATGTGGTGAGTTGTGGTAAAAGGTTCTAAGCTTCTTCAGCCAGGTTTAGCTACGTTTTCTTGCCAAGGTACCTTAAAGATCATAAGAAACTCCCAAAAACAACCAATTTGACCTTACGTTTTCCTTAAAGGGGAAGGACCGCGTAAAAATAATTTTTCCGTTTTTGTGATAAAAGTCTGGATCTTTTTCCATTCCCAGGATTCCGAAAAATACCTCTTTTACCCATTTTGGATCAAAATGAATCGAATTAGGAGCGCTTGAATTTTCGGGAAATTGCCATTTGAATTGCCGCCAACTCTGCGTCTCCCCATTTCCCACACTCTCTCGCCGACTCTGGCCGTGTTTTCGTGCGGCAAACGCGTATAATGACCGTGTATTACGCGCCCCTTTTGCAGTCCAAATCATATAAAAGGGGTATGTTTCGGAATCGTGGAAACGATGTCTACTCAATGAAAACTATAATAAAGATACTTTGAAAAATCAATTTTACGAGGTCCTTCCCCTTTAAGGTCAAATCCACTTTTTTTTACAACGGGTTATTGCGTGCGCGCCCGTGAAACACTAACTTTTCTTAAACTTTTCCTCTTTTTACACAGAATATACTGAAAACAAAAGCATTCCTTTTATATGAAAATGTTCCACAAGAGCCAAAAACCGACGTTTGACGTTTTCTTCCTTTTAAACCGGGTTTAAAAAAACCCAACTTTATAATAAAGTGTTATACGTGTATATTTCACGACAAACTATAATTTTATTTTTGTTTTTTTTCTCTTACAAATCATGCTTTTTTCTAAAATTGACTCTCAAATTGAAAAATTGATTAACCAGGGTTATTGCGTGAGCACCCGGGTTTGGGTAACTTCTCTCAATCTCGAGCGAATTTCAAAAAAAAACAGAAAGGTTTTTCGATAGGCATTTTTGTTTTCAAAAACTTTTCAATTTACAAAATTAAGTTTATATTAAACATTTCTTACTGGAGTCCGCTGAAAAATTTCTTACTAGAGTCCGCCAAAATCCGCTGAAAATTTTTAATCGCGGCTGCGTAGCGGC
>JAJQXH010000020.1:3880000-3897500 GCA_022343465.1 Oscheius sp. G VE-2021
TTACGGGCAGTATCGCCTAGGCGCCTGCGTTACTCAAACCCATATGAAATCGGTAGCAAGCAGCGCTTCTTCACTAAGTTATTTAATTTTGTCAAACACGTGTTTTAAACCTGAAAAGTATCGAGAAAAAAACTGAAAAATGTCACGGACGCGCCCGCAATAACCCGGTCCAATCAACATTTGCTTCAAAATCTAAAAAATGGTATTTTAAGTCCAAATAATGGTTTTTACCACTTTACAAGTAGTTTTGTAATTTGTAATATTCTAGTTTTAAATTTTTATAGGATTCTCATTCAAGGGTTACAAATCAATTTAATATCGAAAAAACTACATCATTTCTCCAATTCGAGTGACTTTTAGGGCAATAACTTTGTCCCGGACGCGCCCGCGATAACCCGAAACAATCAAAATTGGGCTAGTAGTCTCAAAATGATCCATTTTGCTCAAATAATCATTTTTACGCTTTTGGCCAATTCATTTTCAAACTGTGGTTGAGATTTAGGGCTATTTGGGGTGTGCCGGACGCGCCCGCAATAACCCTGGCCAATCGATATTGACCAAATGCTTTCAGAAGCTATCGAAAAACTTTTTAAATCAATTTTTCAACTCATATTTAGATTCCTGTTTAGAAGTCCAACTAGCCTACGAAAAAGGCCGTCGAGACAGCTACGAAGAAGGATTCAACGCGGCAACTCGTGCCGTCTTTGAATATCTCGCAGTTGCAATGCCTCCAAGCACCTCCCCAGTCACCCAACAGTTTCAACTTGGTTTAATCACCCACATTAGGTAATTGATTAACCATTAAATTACTTAAATAATCTTATTTCAGATCATCGAAGCAGATGCGCTCCCCTTGGGTACCCCCTTCTCCTCCAGCTGAAGAGAATTCTCCCCCTCCGCCGACTTCTAATCAGTCAAGTCCAGCTGGAAAGAAAAGACCGTGGCAGCCGTGGAACTGAAGGATTTTGTTGAATTTGGATTAAAATGGGTTTAGAACCAAGACGGTGATTAATAAATTATGGTTATCTTTTATTAAAATCATAAAATATGTGCCTCCCACAGAGGAGGCCCACCTGATTGAAATTTTTTGCATTTTTTCTACAAAGCATGACAAGTAAATAGTAAAAAAAACTAGTATTGTTTTTATACAGAACTAAAAATTATTTAAATGCCCTTAACTCGTATGTATGTGGGTCTCGCAACGAAAGCGCGCCAGATTCCAATTTATGGTTTTTTAAAAACTATCCTCTTCATGTTTTTTAAACCAAACATGGCAAATTAACAGTACAAATGATTTAGTAACTGTAAAACATTTATCAGTGTTGGGTCTCGCAACGAAAGCGTGCCAGATTACAATGTTTGGCTATAAAATTCGGCTCATCCCATATTTATATTTAAAAATTGACATGTAAAAGGTGAATTTTTTTAAGCAACATTCTAGTGCTTAATTTTGTTGGATCCCAGAGTGAAAACGCGACAGATTGCTAATTTTTTTTTCATTTTTAAGAACACTTTTTTTTAACCGATTTCTGTTATAAAATAGAGTAAACTCGAGGGCAACCTTGCTTGGTTAAATCGGTTTTAGGTCTCGCAACAAAAACGTGCCAGATTGCAATTTTTCCTTGAGAAAGTTTGCTTGCGATGGTAAATGCTACGTAGAAAAAGTTAAAATAGGTGCCGATTAGTCCAAATTGACCCAAAATGGTCAAAATATTGAAAACCCCCAAAAAGTGTAATTATTTTCGGTTTTTGGTTCGTTACTTTTTTAAATGATGAACAACCTGTGTTGGCATACATTAAAAACTTTTATTTAAAGTCGAGACCTTCCTAAAAAAAATTACCATATGTTAGGGGTTTAGATGAGTTTTGACAATGATAGCGTAACCCGGGTGCGCGCGCAATAACCCGGTGCCAAAATCTATATTGACCCAAAAATATGTTTCATCTTTACAAAATTTTTGTCTTAAGGCGTTAGCCGCTGTAGGGTAGCCTCAGGCCGCTTTTGGTAGTTGCAGATAAGTTTTTGTTTTAAAATGAGACCAAGGCTGGCTATGGGACGCGCAGGGCTCCGGTTAGAGACCAAAATTATCAAAAGTTAGGAAAAAATAAATTTAAAAAAGTAAAAAAGAAAAAAGTGTTTCTAGTATAGAGTCATTGCCAAAATGAAATCGGCGGGGAAATGTTTGCATATAAATTAGACTATCTAAATCTCCTCATTCAACATTGTCTCTAGCACTGCGTATCTCATTTCCGCTGCACTAAGGGTCGTTTTGGCTGGATTCCAGCTTGGCGAAAGCTATAACTATTCATTAAAAAACTTGAGTCAAAAAAGGTTTGTCGAGTGAGGATCGAACTGGGGCAGTTTTGGATTATCAGTCTAACCTCTTACCCACTCGGCCATAGAAAACAACAAAAATTTATTTGAGGTAGTTCAAATTCTCGTTTACGTAGTATCTTTTGCATGGTTAGAACTGTTGTTTACAACTAAAATAACAGAAAAAAATAAGTGTTGAATTAGTTAAATTTAAAAAAACTGCGATTTTCAGAAATCGAAAATTGATATTCAGGCGAGTTTTAGAGACCAAATTGAACGACTCGATTTTCCCTAATATACCCTCACCATAGATCCTTCCTTCCGTCCTCGTATCCCCCATTCAAGGGTTTTCTCCCGTGCAGGGCTCCGATTTCAAGAGTGTTTTGTCCGAATCGCCCCCTCCTTCCGGATCTTCTGGAGCTAAAAGAAGCCACCATGTGATAATCCACGTCACCCGACTTTCCCAAACCTCTCCTTTTTATGCCATTCGAAGCATTCCCTTATTGCCCATGGCGTCATTTTCATTTGAGAAACGGCAGTGGTCAAAAACAAGTTTTTGTTTAGAAATGCCAGTATTATAATAGAATCATCGTGCTGGGTATTAAAGCTTAAACTCCAATTTGAAACTACTGTAGTTCCCCGTGAAAAAGGCTAATCTTGTTTTCATCAAGATTAAAAAGAGAAAATGTGCATGTGTAAATGTGTGTATGTGTTTATGTTTGTGAGTGTGTGTATGTGTGTATATATGTATATGTGTGAATGTGTGAATGTGTGTATGTATGTGAATATGTGTATGTTTGTGTGTGTGTGTGTGTGTGTGTCAATGTATGTGTGGGTATATGTATGTGTATGAGTGTATGTTTGTAAGTGTGTGCGTGTGTGTGTGTGTTTGTGTTCAGAATCACCTGGTGTTCAAAAATTAAAAAACATTCTCAGGAAATAATCCCCAATTTTGCTCACTTCTCAAATTTATCGATTTTTCGGACCTGGGTTATTGCGTGTGCGCCTGATTATACCGTAACTGACGCCAGTCTCCTGAAATTTATAGCGTAGTTTTTAATCTATTGTTATTTTTGGCTTCAAAACATTGTATTAAACAAAACAAAAACTTATTGCAATTGTTAACAAGTTTAGTTTAAAACCGAGTTTAAAAAACTCACTTAAAAATAAATTTTTAATTTTAAAATTTTAAATTGTGAAAAAAACCTTTTTTGCAAGTATTATTTATTCTGAAAACTACACATTCTTGAGCATATAAAAAAGAAAAAAAAACAGAAATTTGGCCTAGGTTAACATAAAAAGATGTGCAAACACAGTGCAGACCATGCGTAAAAAGCGATCATTAGCCGATGAAATACCTAAAAAAAATCGATTTATCATGAAATTTTCTCCAAAAAGACAAAACTAAACCTAAAATTGAAATTTTAAAATATTTTTTCACGTTTTTAAATACTTATGTTGACTTTTTTAAAAGCTCGCCGTTCCACCAAAAAACAATAATTTAAAAATTTATCATTTATTTTAAAGAAAATACCGTTGGTTTTTGAATCAACGTACAATTTTACACAATTTAAATATGACAAAAAATAAGTGCACTAAGCGGGATCGAACCATGGTCGTGTACTAATTTTCAACGTTTCGGCCCGTGAGAACCTTGTTACTTTTACTCCCCTCGTACTATTCTTTATGTTGCGTGTGTTTCTTGCTCGTTCTTTCTACGAACGCGTCACTTCTAGTGAAAAGTGATCCAAACCAAACAAAGATTATCATATTGCGTATTAGCAATTGGGGGCGGCCAATAATTTCCCCTCCCCCGATTTTTTCAGGTTTTATGTGAAAACGAAAGAAACATAATTCAAATTTAAATCTATTTTTCAAGCGTCATATTTTACAGAGTACAACAGGTGATATTATTACCCCTAAAGTCAGAAGATAAAAGCTATTTTTGATGAAAGTTCAGTGTTATAAGTGAGTTCTGTTTAAAAATTTAATTGTTTTACTTTTGAGATCTTGATTTTTAGTGGGGAAAGATCTTAAAAGTACAAGGAAACAAAGGCACATACGCACATGCACACATACACACATTCACACACATGTGCACATGTACACATGAACACACACGCACTTACTATCTCTATCTCTCTCTCTCTCTCTCTCTTTCTCTCTCTCTCTCTATCCCTCTCTCTCTCTTTTTATCTTTCTCTCCCCTCTCTCTCTCTCTCTCTCTCTCTCTCTCTCTCTGTCTCTCTCTAGCTCTCTGGGCTCAAACACCTATTTGTAAATGGTTGTCCATAATAAAATTCCTTCAAAAAGTGATGCTATTCTATTTACACGTGCCAAAATAACTATGATGTTATTGTTCCTTGAGACATAGGACTAAACAATTCATATCAGGCTGCAACATCTCAATGATATCATAGTTGAGAAGTATTCTTTTTTATACATAGGCAGAGAGAGAGCGAGAGAGAGAGAGAGAGAGAGAGGGAGGGAGGGAGGGAGGGAGAGAGAGAGAGAGAGAGAGAGAGAGAGAGAGAGAGAGAGGGAGAGGGAGAGAGAGAGAGAGAGAGAGGGAGAGGGAGGGAGAGAGAGTGAGAGAGAAAGAGAAAGAGAAAAAAGAGAAAAAGAGAAAGAGAAAGAGAGAAAGAGAGAGAATGAGAAAAAGAGAGAAAAAGAGATAGAGAGACAGAGAGAGAAAGAGAGAGAGAGACAGAGACAGAGACAGAGAAAACAGCAAGTTAGGCATTTTTTTCCTTGTTTTACGTTATACATTGTAATTTTTTCTTCTAAATCAAATCAAACTCACTTCCATTTCTATTACCTCAATCACGTCCCCAGTTGTATTATGACGCAGGGGCACCTTATTCAATTTGAACTTCAATCAGGACTTTGGAAGATTGTTAATCAACTGAACCACCTGTGAAAGTCAGATTCTCACCTGGTAGTAGGCGTGACATTATGAGAACAAAAGTAATACCGTAGCCAAAAAACACCGTTTACAATACAGTATTCAGATAAAAAAGCAAGTTTTCTACCTCTCAAAACAGTACAGATTATGTTTTCCGTTTCCAAAACCCGAAACCTAATTTAGATTACAGTCGTAAAAAGCTTTTTCATTACAATTTTTGAAACTTGGTGTATTAAGTTTTATGGAACTAAAAAGAGATGTTATTGCAATTTGATGCAACTTGAGCTAATTAACCCGAAATGAAGTATGTGTGTGAGTGTGTATGGGTGTGTGTGCGTGTGTGTGTGTGTGTTCACAAACACCTTGTATTCAACAATGAAATGCTATTTTTCGGATATAATTCCCAATTTCGCTCAATTTATCGATTTTTCGGACCCGGGTTATTGCGTGCGCGCCCGATTATACCGTAACTGACGCCAGTATCAGCAAATTTTAAAAAAAATGTAGTAATTTTAAAAATTAATCTATTGTTGTGTTTTGCCTCAAAACATTGCATTAAACAGAAAAATGTATTGCAATTTTTTAACAAGTTTAAACCGCTAAAAAATGATTATTTAATTTAAAAAATTTAAATAGTGGAAATATGCATGTAACTTTTTTTGAATTTTATGCAAGTATCTGTCTTTTTCCTGGAAACTTCACATTCTTCAGCATATACATTAGAAAAATATAGAATTTTAGCCTAGGCTACCATTGAAAATCTTATGTGTAAACGCAGTGCAGACCATGTGTAAAAAATGATGAATTGTCTTTTTTTATTTAAAGCAAGTTTTTTGAAAACAAAAAAAAACGTGTGTGTGCGCGCGTGAGTGATTGTGTATGTGTGTGAGTGTATGATCATGTGAGCATGTGTGTATGGATGTGAATGTGTGTATGTGAGTGTGTGTGACTGTGTGAGTGTGTGAGTGTGTGAGTGTGAAAGCAATAAAAGCCCCAAAAATAGCGGGGATTTTCCGAATCTTCAGTTCGGCCTCGTCATCCCCCGGACGTTCTCTTTAATGCCTATTTAACCCTGCATGTCCATTGCAGAGCTGCGTGGGTCGCCCATTTGTATACTACTTCTCATTAGCGGGGGGCTTCATCTCCACATTCCATAAAACAGCCGTTCCACCGCCTCTTCTTCCATCTTATGGTCTCAAATAATGCATGTAGTCTCTCTCTCTCTCTCTCTCTCTCTCTCTCTCTCTCTCTCTCTCTCTGGTCACTTCAATGTTTGTTTCCTTGTGGATGTCTCTCCCGGGATAGCCTCATCCTTCATTCCGTGAACTCTGCTGTCATCGCTTTGACGAGTGTCCGCTCGAGACGCCATAGTGTGCAAGTCCACATCAGAATGCCTTCTGAATTATTAACTCTCGCCCACTCGGACACTCGCTGACCTCAAGTGCGACCGCCGTCCGTTCCACAGTAGTCCGCGCGTTAAATGAACTTTAGCGTGTTATTTTAAAATAACAATTTCTATTTTCACCTAGTCTGTGAAAGGCGAAAGGTGGTTTTCCGTCGAGATCTTTGTACTTCACTTACGATACCCTACCAGTGAGTGTGTGAAAGTGTGTGTGTGTGAGAGTTAGTGACTGACTGAGTATGTCTGTATGTGAGTATGAGTGTGTGAGGGTGTGTGAGTGTGAACGTGAATGTGATTGTGGATATGACTATGAGCATGAGTGTGAGTGTTATAGAGTTAGTGTCTGTGAGTGAGTGTGAACGTGAATGTGAATGTGACTATGGGTATGAGTGTGAGTGTGAGTGTGAGTGTGAGTGTGTGAGTTAGTGCATGTAAGTATGTGTGAGAGTGTTAGCAAGGGTGTGTGTGTCTGTGAGTTAGCGTATGTAGATGTGTGTGAGTGTGTGAGTGTGTGTAAGCGTGAATGTAAATGCGATTATGGGTGTGAATATGACTATGATTATGAGTGTGAGTGTGTGTGAGTTAGTGTCTGTGTGTGAAAGTGAATGCGCTTGTTAGTGTGACTATGAATATGAGTGTGAGTGAGTGTGACCGTGAATGTGAATGTGAGTGTGAATGGGACTATGAGTATTAGTATGACTGTGTGGGAGTGTGTGTGTGTGTGTGTGAACGTGAACGTGAGTGTGAGTGAGTGAGTGAGTTAGTGTCTGTGAGTGAATGTGACTGTGACTGTAACTATGAATGTGAGTTTGTAAGGGTATGTGAGTGTTTGTGAGTGTGAACGTGAACGTGAACGTGGATGTGAGTGTGAATGTGACTATGAGTTTGAGTTTGAGTATGAGTATAAGTGATTGTGTGTGTTTGTGTGTGAGAGTGCGTGAGTATGTGAGCCTGATTGTGAATCATAATGTGAGTGAGTGAACACGTCATGGAGTGAGTGAGTGAGGGCGTGAGTGAGTGAGTGATTCAGTGACCGAGATTGTTTTCTCAATTCCACTCTATGTACGATCCTCCTACGTTTCAACCCCAAATGAAACATCCAAACTTTGCTAAAATCCTCTGACGACGTTGGTGGCAAATCTCCCCAAACAATGTTTATTGGCCGTAAATGGCTCCCAATGACCGTTGTTTGGCTCGGAATGCAAATATCGGTCACCACAAACAGGATTCCTCCATTGTTTTCACCTAATACACTTCGTCTCCATCACAATTATACTGTACTTTAAATTAACATCTGAGCATTAAACTAAGCATTAGTCATGTTTTCATTAACTGTCAAGATCTTTGTTCGTTTCATGTAATTGGGCAGCTGAAATCCTGAATAACTCCTCAAACTGAAACTTACGCCAATTGTGTTATTGTTCCACTTATTCACTCACCCACTCACGTGAAATTAATAGTTTATTAAATGACCTTGTGTAACCACGCTTCTTACGTGGTAAACTAGTTAGAGGTCTGGATTAATGATGTAGTTCAGAATGTAGGTTCATTTAGTTTCCCACTCATTCTCCTCTTTCTTTCTTTCTTTCTTTCTTTCTTTCTTTCTTTCTTTCGCTCTCTCTCTCTCTCTCTCTCTCTCTCTCTCTCTCTCTCCCTCCCTCTCTCTCTGTTTTTCTCCCTCTTACTTTCTCTTTCTCTCTCTCTTTTTCTCTTTTTCTCTCTCTTTTTATTTCTCTCTCTCGTTTTCTCTCTGCTTCTCCCTCTCTCTCTCTCTCTCTCTCTCTCTCTCTCTCTCTCTCTCTCTCTCTCTTTCTCTCTCCCTCCCTCTCTCTCTCTCTCTCTCTCTCTCTCTCTTTCTCTCTTTCTCTCTCCCTCTCTCTCTCTCTCTCTCTCTCTCTCTCTCTCTCTCTCTTTCTCTCTTTCTCTCTCTCTCTCTCTCTCTCTCTCTCTCTCCATCAATCAACGACCATTGTTCCCAGAACAACCATCCAAACAATGAATTTTCCGCTTAGTTAGCCTAAACGGTAAAAACATCTATTTTCAACAACTTTTGAAGCGTAGTTTGAACTTTCAAACTTATCCCACCAGTACTACCTATTTTCCGCTTTTACGTCATTCCCCCCACCCCCGATTGTTGATAGAAAAGGTCGGGGATTTGAAGGCTTTGAAAATCAGTTGTTTTGGCCAATTAACGACATGTTGTCACTTCCGCTTCTGCAAATATTAGCAGAAAAGGAAGGAATTTTGATTACTCATTGGAAACAGTCATATTTTATAGGACATATCACATTCTTTTAAATAATTTCTAGCTTTAGCATCAGATTTTGCAAAAATTGCAAACGTTCTAGTTTTATCTCGACTAGACTATCTGCACACTGAGTGCTCCCGTTTATTGTTCTCGTGGGGTTCCCTTGCATGGGTCTTACGTAACCATCTTTGCAGTATGTTTCTTCCGCAAAAACTACAAGGTTTAAGCACCTCACAATTTTGGTACCTTCTAGATTCTTTCAATTCTAGAGGCTCTGTAAATGAATTATATGTTAGCTTCATTGATTGATGATTGATTAATTTAGGAAAGTGTTTATAAAATTAAGATAAAAATCGATTTTCGGTCTAGGGTTATTGCGCGCGCACCCGGGTCGCGGTGTCGCGCCAGGATGAAAGCAATATTTAAAAAAATAATGAAGCTTTTTTAAACCATGTTTGTAAATAATAAAAAATTTTAAGCATTTAAAAAAACAGAACAAACATTTTTCTGAAAAATTGAACAATGTTTACAAAAAGAAGGTTTTTAAACCATATTTTTAACCACGTCTAATTATAAAGAAGCTTTAATTAAACAATATTTAAAAATCTTGTTTTTATAAATAAAATTTAAAAAATAAAGAAGCTTTTTAAAACAAAGTTTAAAATTAAATTTAAAATAAAACAAAATCTTAAAAGAAAAATACTTTTTTACGCAATGTTAAAAATTCAAATAAAATCAAGTTTAAACAATGTTAAAAAAACATTTTTCACAATGTCTTTAAATGAAAAGTTAATACAAGTTTCTAGAAGCCCAAACTACAGAAATCAAAGTGTGTTTTTGTTTTCAAGTTAGCTTTACATTTTTTTTATTAAAAAATAAACGTAAAATAAAAATGTATACGACCAACCGGACTTTTCTCTTTGCTATCATGACACATTTATTCCAAAAAAGGCGTAGTTGGAAAAGAAAAAAAAAACTAAAAACTCAAATAAACAACGTTTCTACAATAATTTTTTTAAAATTCAATAAAATACAAAATAAATTGTGTTAATTTTAAAAAAACTGTAGAAAAAATAACCAAAAATTTTAAAAATTTAATTTATGGCAGGGAATCCAAGATTTGCAATCGTTATGGGGTTTTTTCACAAAAAATTAAATTTATTTTCTAACACTGAAAGGTGGATTTTGACTTTCCACGTAACCCTTTCATAGGCCCCACGCAGTCCTTTAAGCGACCGAGGTAGTTATCCTTACTTCGCAAACAAACTATAAGGCTTCAGTCTTTAAAAGTTCACAGCTCTATTTTTATCATCTAATCGTTGTTTATTTGTCTCCATTTCGAAAACTTGGAGCGTTTCACCCTTCCTCGAGGATGATCCCTCTTTGCGTCATAGCCCTGCCTAAAGCAAATATCTCCTGTTGGCAACAACAACATGGCACGGCGTTTCACGTATTCTTCTGGGGTAATCAAGCCTCTTCAGTCATTCTCCAACGGTCACTCTTAATTATCTCTTCCGCTGACCGGCAGGGCGTCATTTCGGCGTCACAGACCAGCGCTTGCACCCGAGGAGGTCCACGCATTCTTTAATCAACGCGGGGTTTCTGTGAAAACAGCTGCTTCCGGTGGGAAATTTAGAAAGAGCGGTTAGTTCCTTCTCTCTCTCTCTCTCTCTCTCTTTTTTTGTTATCATTGCATATGTGTATCTTTCACATTCTTCACACATACACACATATTTACAAAACCCACCCACACACATACACACACTCTCACGTACACACTCACACATACTCACACACACACTCACACACACACTCACACACATTTATACACACTCACACACACCCACACACTCACACACACACACTAACTTACACACCCATTCATATACTCACACACACACTCACACATATACACACACGTTTACACACACTCACGTACACACACTCACACTCACACAATCACATACTAACACGCACATGAAATCACAAGCTGATACACACACTCACACACATACACACAAACACAGCAACACATACACACACGTTCACACACACGCACACACATTCACACCCACATGTCCACATATATACACACTCACACACAAACACTTATACGCTCACACGCTCATGTAATCACAAGCTGATACGCACGCACACGCACGCACACTCACACACACTCACATACACACGCACACTCACACACATAAACTCACACACACAAACACACACTCACGTAGACACACTCACAGGTACCCACACTTACAAAATGATACGCACACAGAAAACAACAACATACACGCATAATCACACGCGCACGCGCACGCGCACACATACATACATACTGCATACTTTCTCTCATTTTCTCTTTTTATCCCTTCCTCGGGTAAACACAGTGCAGGCCGTGTTGCAAAACTATCGGCATCTTTAGTGTCGGTTCTGAAACCATTCCTATAATAATATATTCCGAGTAATCGTAATAAGTTAGCCGTAAATTACATTGTCCTCGATAAAGTGAAACATTTTGGCCTTTTGTTTCTGAATTAAGCGTCCTTTGGGTACTCCAATCAAGAAATGGTTTCCTGTCGTTGATTATGGAGCGTGGGTAAACCAGAAAAACAGGAAAACAATTGAAGAAATCCAAGAAGACCAATTTTCACACAATCACAATCATAACTAGAAAAAGAGCAGTTACAGTATGCTTACGTGACTTGCTAAATTTGACTTCTATTGCTTGCCTGAGTATTATACTCTTTTTTGGAAAATAACCCTTTTTGCCTTTTCTGGGCAAAAATTGAATCAAACTTGAATTTAGTGAAGTATCTGTGACGTGAATTTCTGCAACCCCCTTTTTGACGTAGCCATAAAATCTAACGTCAGCCTCATTTGATCAAAAACACTTGGACCCGGTATCTAAGCGTCAATCTTTTTGCTCCCAACGTCTTGCGGAAATTCGAATTGCCCCGTCTTCCGGAAGAAGTGAGTAGTAGTGGGACAGGGTGCGTCACACACGCGCCATTCATTAGGTGGCGAGGGTGGGTGGATTATCTGCTTTCTTTTGACCTCATCGACTCCTCTCCTTTTATCTTTCAATTCATCGAGTGCGTCGTTCTCTGATGGAATTGGGCTTAAAAGGAGACGTCTACTTCCAAGGTCTCAGATTTTATTTTCTCTGTTTTCTTCTGCGTCTCTTCCCCTGTCTTCTGCGTCTCTGACCCTGTCTTCTGCGTCTCTGACCCTGTCTTCTGCGTCTCTGACCCTGTCTTATGCGTCTCTCCCCCTGTCTTCTGCGTCTCTAACCCTGTCTTCTGCGTCTCTCACCCTGTCTAAACTGTTTCCACTAAACTGTTTATAAATCCAGGTAACCTCGGTACGTTTAATCCGCTGTTCTCTATTTTGGTTTTGTTTACCCTTATTCTGCAAAGGCGGACTGAACATTTGGCCAAGCATATGATTTTTTGTCTACACCTGGCCAAGATTAAGTCATGTCGTTATTTGTGTTGTTCGTACATTATATACCGCTGTCAGCTGTTCCGAACATTAAGACGATTATGAACAATGCACTAAGGCACAACATTCGTTAACTGAGTGTTTTTTCAAGTTGTTTTGATGTGTGGGTGTTGCAAAATCTCATTTGTAGGAGTGATTTGGAGGGCAACTATGAAATGACTGCTATAAAGCCCCATACTTTGAAAATTCTTTTCCTCTCTTTCTCTCTTTCTCTCTCTCTTTTTCTCTCTCTCTCTTTCTATTTCTCTCTCTCTCTTTTCCTGCAACTTCTACCCCGGTCAAATATAGCAAATAGTTTATTGTTCAGACGAGACTGACAAGGTTAGCATAATCCGTCTAACTGAATGAAGGGAACAAATTGGACCACGGATACATTTGTATGCTTTGGTCCACTATGATTGCATAAGGACAGAGAATTGGCCATTTAAGGGGACAACAAGAAATCTTTGCATTTTGGAAGAGGAGGACTTAGTTTGATTAGGTAAAAGGTGCTTTCTTACCTCTCTCTCTCTCTCTCTCCGTCTCTCCCTCTCTCTTTCTATGTATCTCTTCTCTCTCTCTCTCCCCCTCTCTCCCTCTCCCTCTCTCTTTCTATGTTTCTCTTTCCCCCCCCCCCCCTCTCTCTCCCTCCCTCTATCTCTCTCTTTCTTTCTTTCAACCTCTCTCTCTCTCTCTTTCTCTCTCTCTCTCTCTCTCTTTCAACCTCTCTCTCTCTCTCTCTCTCTCTCTCTCTCTCTCTCTCTCTCCCTCTCTCTCTCTTTCTCTGTTTTCCTCTCTCTCTATCTCTCTCTCTCTCTCTCTCGACAATAAGGTCCTAAGGAAAAACTTTTTTCATATTCCAATATTTTCTTTTATTCATTTTCAATTAAACTACATTTTCTCTCATATTTTACCAATTTTTCTTTATTTAAAGCTCTTCCCACCCCCTCTTCCTCTCAAACTAATCCCCATGTACTACTTTCTTGCATCATCCCGTAATGCCTTATTTACGCGTCTAATTGGATAATCCGTAGCTTGTGTGTATGCCCCATTTTGCCGCCTACGGCCCTCACAAAGAGCGTTTCCAGTTCAACGGGTCCCCTGCTTGGTTGCAAGACCCGTGGGTATAAACAGGAAAGTACGCAGGTAAACACATATGCCGCCACGTCCGTTCCAAAAGATCTACGAGTTTGCGGTTCAACAGAATCACAGCATCAAATTTCGAGATCTCTGACTTAGACTTTTTGATCTCAAAAGGCGTAAACATTCGAAAATCATTCTTTGAAATGAGCTTTTATAGTTTCTATCCTTGTCTCGTGATTTGTGTTTGGGGCCGCTTAGCGCCCCTTAAGCGGCCTAATGTTTTAGAACTCAGAAAAGCTTTTCAGTTTCTTACTCTAATTTTTATCTTATCACAAAGTGATATTGTCTGCACTTTGTACTCCAAAAGACCAGAAAGCCGCTTGGCGGTCTAAAAGCGGCCGAAGCCTAAAACTGCAAACTGATTGTCTGCAATACGATAGCAATCATCCGCTTAGCGGTCACAGAGCGGCCGAATTCTATGAACCCTTGAAATTTTTGATGTCAAAAGTACCGCTTTGCGGTCTTAGAGCGGCCGAAGTCTATAGCGGGTTACAGTTTTTCTATTCACAATGAGAAAGAGCCATTTTCTTGTTTAAATGCGGCCGAAGCCTAATATCACACACGGTGTTTGGCACCCAAAGACAAAAAGCCGCTAAGCGGTCTAAGAGCGGCCGAAGCCTAACACCAGTTTCCGTTTTTCAATGTCGAAAGAAAAAGGGCTGCTTTGCGGTCGAAAATCGGTCGAATAATTTCCTTATCTATCTAAAGCGTCCTACGCCTAAAACCACTAATTGCCTTTCGGCAACCAAAAGCCGCTTAGCGGTCCTAGAGCGGCCGAAGCCTAGGACAATAAGGTGTTTTATAAGTTCTATATAGGCAGCTTTGCGATCTAAAGAAGCCATATAACAGAGGCTGTTTTTGTGCTTTCAAAGATTTAGGGCCGCTTTGCGGTCAAAATGCGGCCGAAGCCTAAAATCAGCTGCGGTTTTGGTACCCGGAGGCATGGGGCCGCTGTGGGTCTGAAATCGGCCGAAGCCTAAGACCACAGATCTCTTTTTGATGATCAACGCCAAAAGGCCGCTTTGCGGTCGAAGAGCGGCCGATGCCTGTTATCACTAGCAAGCTATTACTTATTTTTAGCTAAGACCGATTCTCTATACTTAAAGATAAGGGTCGCATAAGCGGTCTTAGAGCGGCCGAAGCCTTCTTAAACAAACCGCTTCTCAGTAACCTAAAGGCCGCTTTGCGGTCCGAGGGCGGCCGAAGCCCACAGAAACCCCAATATTTTCTATTTTCAAAGAATGGCTGCTAAAAAGGCATTCGAAAATATGAAACTCCCAATTCTGAACCCATAAATCACATTTGAAACATTATGACAGCCGTTTTTCCCCCAATTCCCCTGAGTCACCCCGCCCACATTATGAAATATGCGCCCCCGTGCAAAACAAATGAGATATTTTGGGCAGAAAATGCAACATGTGGCAGCTATTCCTCTTTTTTGAAAATGTCACCTGGAAACAATCTATTCCTTTTAATTCGGCTGAGATTGCGTGGGAATGGCTCTCCAGCTGTTTCCCAGCTTACGAATATGGAACGTCACATTTTGACGTTACTGTAATTGGATTTGCAGGGTTTGCGAAGCGGAATTTCATTTCCCGCAAGGCATTTCTCTTTATAAAACGGTGGCCAAACAGCAAAAACTTTGAAGCTGTTCGAATTCCTTCCTCTTTCTTTTTTAGCCAGTTACTTTCATTTCTTTTCAGTTGCTTCCAATTTTTCAGTTGCTTCCAAAGTCCTTAAAGCGGCCTTAGCTTAGTATAAAAGGCCTCAAAGCGGCTTTAGGCTAAAAATGGAAGTTTATAGAAATTTCTCACTCTTACATTTTAAGATGTGGATTCCTTTTCCCACGAATTCCATTTCAAAGTTTAATGCCAAGATAAGGGTCAACCTAAGGCCGCTCTAAGGTCTCAATAAGACTGCAGCCTCAATCAAGTCGTTGAGGCATAAAAGCGGCCTTAGGTTGATTGAAAAGACCTCAAAGCGGCCTTACCATTAGGGTGGTTTATAAATCCTTAATGGGGCCTTTTAGGCTTACCTGGAGTCAAAAGGGCGGCCTTAGGCTGGAATTTAGTTTAAATTAAGTGGATTCAAAGCGGCCTGGAATTGCTAGGTCTGAAGCGGGCTTAGCCTAATAAAACCGTTAAAGCGGCCTTAGGCTGATTTACAAGTCATCTAAGCGGCCTTAGGCTGGCAAATGTGGTATTACAGCAACCTTTTATATTAAAGCTGCCGAATACTATAACACGTCAAAGGGGCGTTTCACAAGCCTATACAGCCTTAATGCGGCCTTAGCCTGCCAAAAATCTAAGCGGCCTTAGGTTCGCAACAGAGAACTCAAAGCGGCTTAGAAAGGTTTGCATGAAAGGCCTTTGAGTACTTAAAACAATCTTAGAAAATTTCCATAAATGCCTCAATGCGAGGTTGCCAGATTGGAACTGAAGCGGCCTTAGATTGATAACTCTGGTTTCAAGGCGGCCTTAGCCTAATTAAAAAGCGTCAAAGTGGCCTTAGGCTCATTTAAAAGTCTGAGGCCGAATTAAACAGCCTCAATGCGGCCTTGGGCTATCAAATGCAGTTTCACAGCAATCTTTTGTATCAAGGAAGCTTTAGGCCAATTGTGGGTACCTGAAAGCGGCCTTAGGATGATTTGTATATACTCAAAGCGGCCTTGGGTAGCCCATAAAACCTCAATGCGGGTTTTGTCAAGCTAAAAGAGCCTTTGTAAAAACATTTCTACAAAAATATAAGCGGCCTTAGGTTGGTAAATGAGGCCTCACCACGGTTTGTTTTTAAGTTGGTAAATGAAACATGAAAGCCTTAGGCTAGCCAAGGCGTTGAAGGCCCTGAAAAACTAACAAACATATGTTTCCAAGTTCTCTTTCAATTCTCCAACTGTTGTTTCTGTGAGAGTTAGCATTCCTTATGCGTCTTATTATGCGACGAATGGCCACAAACGTCGTCAAAACATTCAAGTAGGCCAAACTTCAACTTTTCTCCCAGAAACATGCTCGTAGTTTCCTGGGAAAATCGCCACTTTCCCACATTTCGCTCCCTTTCAATTGACCTTATACATGTTTACTCTTTGGAACAAATGCGTAATGAATCCAGAATCATTTCCTTTGCATGTTTGTTGTGAAAATGATAGACAGAGTGAGCAATTGCTTGATCGAATTGACTGAAGGCTTCAGACGATTCGTACCTCTGCCTTCAACCAACCGGTCGTCTTTTATGGAGCGGAAAAACACTTTCACAGCTTTCGATGCCTGCTTACGAGATCCGCTTACTCACCTGGGCGTACACTACTCGTTTGGGCGTAAGGGGCGGCTTTTTGGCCAAAGGAGACTTGTTCTCTAACTTTTTTGTCTTTCTCGACGTAACGACGAGTATAGTGACGTTGTGTCTGTCAAAACACTATCTTTCTCTCTCTCTCTCTCTTTCTCTTTCTCTTTTCTCTTTTTTCTCTTTTTCTTTTTTTCTCTCTTTCTTTTTTCTCTCTTTTTCTCTCTTTCTCTCTTTTTCTCTCTTTCTTTTTTCTCTTTTTCTTTTCTCTTTTTTCTCTCTTTCTCTCTTTTTCTTTTTTCTCTTTTTCCCTGTTTCTCTCTCTTTCTCTCTCTCTCTCTCTCTCTCTCTCTCTCTCTCTCTCTTTCTCTTTCTCTTTCTCGTTCTCTCTCTTTCTCTAACTTTCTCTCTCTCTCTATCTCTCTTTCTTTCTCTGTCTTTATGTCTCTATCCCTTTTTCTTTTCCCCCCTCTTTTCTCCTTTTCTCTGTATATCTCTGTCTATTTTATTCTTCCTATAACCTTTCTCTTTCTTTCTTTCTCAATCTCTCATCCCTCGTCTCTTATATTTTCTCTCTCTTTCTCCGCTTTTGTCTAGGGTTCAGTGGCCCACAAATTCCATAGTATCGCTAAGCGCCTCTTAATCGTAATTTTAGAAATTCCCAGATTTCCGCCAGCGAGCGAAAAAAGTGAAATCAGAGAAAAAAGCAGCTGCGTAAAAACT
>JAJQXH010000020.1:3900000-3912500 GCA_022343465.1 Oscheius sp. G VE-2021
CTTTCTACCTTTCTTTTTCTCTCTCTCTCTTTCTATCCATCTGCCTCTCTACTACCTTTCTCTTTATTTTTTCCTCCTTTAAAGGGGAAGGACCCCGTAAAATTGACTTTTTTCAAAGTCTATTTACAATTATTTCATCGAATAGATATCGTTTCCACGATTCCGAAACATACCCCTTATATATGATTTGGGCTGCAAAAGGGGCACATTTACACGGACATTTACGCGTTTGCCGCACGTAAACACGGCTAGAGTGGACGAGAGAGTGTGGGAAATGGAGAGACGCAGAGTTGGCGGCAATTCAAACGCCAATTTCCCAAAATTTCAAGCGCTCCTAAATCGGTTCATTTTGATCCAAAATAGGTAAAAGAGGTATTTTTTGTAATCTGGGAATGAGATCTAGGCTTTTATCGCAAAATCAGAAAAATTATTTTTACGAGGTTCTTCCCCTTTAATCTGGTTTTTGTCACCCCTCCCCTTTTAATCCCCTTTCCTTGTTTGTCGTCTTTGTTTTTCTTCCACCTGTGTCTTTATACTGCTATTTTGAGTGTTTTTATATTTGGCCGGAAGAAACGCAGTAGTTTCGCCATTTGTATCTCAATTCAAAACATCTTTTTCCAGTTCACTGCGCAAGACCTGCACCCCCTCGTTTTCAATGACGCCTTTTATTTTTAAGTGCAACTTTAAAATAAAAGGACCAATGAGACCCTTTTCTTGCTTCCACGTTCCTCCCTCTTCCAAATGACGCCATCTTCCTGCAATTCGTAGTACTCTTCCGATCTACGTTTCCTTGAACTCTTGGAGTGAAACCCTTCGTTTTCCAATCATGCGTCATTTCCTGGGAGGGTGGTCTTTATTACAGCCACTTTATATATACTAGTTACACTTTTTGCAGTTTTCCTTCTGTTCCTTTGATTTTAAAAACATTTTTAAATCGAAATTTAGTTTTTTAAATCAAAATGTTCAGAATGAGCGGTCCACTGTTGTGTTTATTGATAGCATTGCTAGTCGGATCGTCTTGCTCTTTTCTCATCAGATCTCCCAAGATGGGGGAAATGCGGCAACAAAACCTCAACTCCATTATTAAATGTTTTGAGCGGCATTCACAACAGTAAGTCTTTTTGGTAAAAAGTTAGTAATTTCAATAGGTTCAGAAACAAACGAGTCTACGCATCGACACAGGGCAATGTAGCCAAGCTGTATGATGAGAATGGTTGGTTTTGAGAGAGAGAGAGAGAGAGAGAGAGAGAGAGAGAGAGGAGAGAGAGGAGAGAGAGAGTGAGAGAGAGAGATTGAGAGAGAGAGAAAGAGAGAGAAAGAGAGAAAAAGAGAAAGAGAAAGAGAGAGAGAGAGACAAAGAGACAGAGAGAGAGAAAGAGAGAGAGAGAGACAAAGAGACAGAGAGAGAGAGAGAGAGAGGAGAGAGAGGAGAGAGAGGGAGAGAGAAATAGAGAGAGAAAAAGAGAAAGAGAGAGAGAGAAAGAGAGATAGGCAAAGTTAGATAGACAGAGAGACAGAGAAAGAAAGAAAGAAAGAAAGAAAGAAAGAAAGAAAGAAAGAAAGAAAGAAAGAAAGAAAGAAAGAAAGAGAAAGAGAGGGACAGAGTGAGATAGGCAGAGAGATAGAGAGAATGAGAGAAAGAGAAAGAGAGAGAGAGGGAGAGAGAAATAGAGAGAGGGAGAGAGAAATAGAGAGAGAGAGAGAGAGAGAGAGAGAGTGAGAGAGAGAGAGAAAGAGAGAAAATGAGAGAAAATGAGAGAGAGACATAGATAGAGAGAGAGAGAGAGAGAGAGAGAAAGAGCAAGATACAGATTTTAGAACATTGATCCACTAGCCACTGATACCCAGAATCAAATCTTCAGTTAGCATAATTGATTACATAATCACTGTTCACACAACATTTGATTTTCTTTACTATTATGATCAAGATCAAACCCCAGAAATCCAAAAACTAGGCTACAGACACCTCCACACCAGGATTCTTTTCAGGAGACGGATTATCCACATCAGGTTGCAACTGAAAATGTCGCTTTTTTGCAGATTACAAAAGATTAGAGGATTTTCAGATTGTGCTTTCTAATACGTTTTTGAACAACAACGGCTTAATTTTAAGCCGCTGTGTTTAACCTTTTGATAGGTTGTTTACAAAAACTTGTAGTTTCCTTTTTGGTAAATAAGAGCTTCTTTTTCAATTTGCTTTTTCGAGGGCGTTGGCTATTTTTATTCATGGGATTGAAAGAAGAACTTGAAGTGAAGTGCAATTTACTAGACTATTCAATGATTTCACCTAGCGAAAGAAAAAGCGGAAAAAGTGATCAAATTGAAAATGGCAAACTGCCAAGAGAGAGAGAGAGAGAGAGAGAGAGAGAGAGAGAGAGAGAGAGAAAGAGAGAGAGAGAGAAGCAGAGACGTTACTCCAATCGGCTCTATCCTGGTTTAGTCCTTAAAATTTTTATAACCTTAAAAGGTCCTTAAAATTATAGCGGTTCTTAAAAACACATAGCGTTCCTTGAAAAATATAGCGGTCCACAAAAAGTGAAAAATATAAAAAATGGAAAGTTAAAAAAACATTTTCGACACTTTCACTTGAAAAAAAAATAAAATAAGAAAAAAATATTTTAAAAACTATTGAAATTGTATTTTTATTCGAGATAGAGAGAGAAAATACAGGGCAGGAATGAGCGAAAATCTACTGAAAATGCCGAAAACTTAATGAAGAAACAACCGAAATCTTACAAAAAATGAATTTTTATTTTTGGATTTTTGAACTTTTTCATGGACCGCTATAAATTTAAGAAACGCTAATCAGGGTAGATCCCTACGGTCAATGTTTTAGGCGTTGAGATCAAAGTTAGATGGAGAGAGAAAAAGAGAGAGAGAGAGAGAAGTAAAGACAATACTCAAATTCTCTATTTCAGGCGTTGAGATCATCTGCCAAGCAGAAGAAGAAGAAGCAACCCCCCTGGCGAGGGACCACTACGACCAGCACTGTTTCTTCTCCCCGCTCAACTGCTTCTTTACCAAATTGCGGCTGAACAAACAACCGCGATCGTAACTGTTGAATGTAGCTTCTTGAATGCGCCCGGTGCCTTGATGAATTTTCCATTTTCTCGCCTCGCTCTGACTTTATTCGTAAGGCTTGAATATCTTTTTGGCCGGTTGAGGGGCGGGCGAACTCTCGGGCGACTCCTCGATCTCTTCGCTTCTGGAAGAATAGGAATAAATGTTGATTATTTCCTTGAGATTAAAATACAAACTACAAAACTAGGTCACTCCGAAACTTTGAACGAACACCCCAAAAATTTACCTCTCCCTCTTGAGTGACTCTTCCAAACTGGAGCCATTTCCCTCTTGCTGCGATCGACGCCACTTCGCCCTTCTGTTGGAAAACCACACCTGAACCTTTGTCCTATTCTTGGCTTCAGAATCCTGGGATTACCTGAATTCTGGCTTCTGGGAGCTGAGTTCTCTTGACAAGATCCATCCGTTCTGAATTACTTGGGTAGGGAGCGGAGGCGAAGGAATTTTCCAAGATTTCCAGTTGCTCTAAAAGAGGCAAATAAGAGAGAGAGAGACATGGAAAATGAAAGTATGTATGTGTGTATGTGAGTGAGTGAGTGAATGTGTGAATGTGTGTATGTGTGAATGTGTGAGTAAGTGAATGTGTGAGTGTGTGAATGTGTGAATTTGTATGTGTGAGTGTGTGTATGTGGGTATGTGAGTGAGTGAGTGAGTGAGTGAATGTGTGAGTGTGTGTATGTGTGAATGTGTGAATGCGTGATTGTGTGTATTTGTAAATCTGTGAATGTGTGATTGTGTGTATGTATGTATGTGAGTGAGTGAGTGAATGTATGAGTGTGTGAGTGTGTGAATGTGTGTATATGTGTATGTGTGAATGTGTGCAATCGTGAACGTGTGAATGTGGGAATGTGTTTATGTGGGAATGTGTTTATGTGTCTATGGTCGTATGTGAGTGTATGTGTGAATGTGAGTGAGTGAATGTGTGAATGGGTGTATATGCGTAGGTGAGTAAGTGAGTGATTGTGTGTATGTGTGTATGTGTGAATGTGTGAAGGTGTGTGTGTAAATGTGTGTATGTGAGTGAGTGAGTGAGTGAATGTGTGAATGTGTGAGTGTGTGAATGCGTATATATGTGAATGTGTGAATGTTTGTATTTGTGAATGTGTGATAATGTGTATGTATGTATGTGAGGGAATGTGTGTATGTGTGAATCTGTATATGTGTGTATGTGTGATTGTGTAAACGTGTAAGTGAGTGAGTGAGCGAATGTGTGAATGTGTGTATGTGTAATTGTGTGAATGTGTGAATGTGTTTATGTGTGAATGTGTGTATGTGCCAATGTGTGAATGTGTAACTGTGTGAATGTATGAATGTGTGTATGTTTGCATGTGTGAATGTGTGAAGGCAGAGAGAGAGAGAGAGAGAGAGAGAGAGAGAGACTGAGAGAGAGACTGAGAGAAAAATAGAGCTAGAGAGAGAGAGAGAGAGAGAGAGAGAGAAAGAGAGTCATCTCAAAACCAACCTTGGCTAAAAGAGCTCCTCGAAAGCCTCCTCCCTCCCGAATCCTCATCACTCATCGGAACCGTCTCAGCCGGAGAAGGAGGGGCCAAAGCACTCAAAGCAGCCAAGAAAGAAGGATTCAGCTGCAGAGGAGGTACATGGCCTCCATGATGATTCAGAAGAAGTCCCGCTTGCCAGATGGCTGGTTGGAATGGGAATGGAAAGGAGGAGGGCATTCCCAAAGCGGGGAGGAGAGCGTGAGGGAGGCGCTGATGTTGGTGTCTAAAACAGTGGAGTCGTGTGACAAAAAATATGGGTCTTACCTGGCAGCTGCTTGTTGAGCGCTAATTATCATGCTAAGTTCCTCGGCTGCTCTCTCAGCTGCTCTGGTTCTTAGAATTCGGTTGATTGAGGAGACGGAGGGTGGGGTCGTGCAAACAGCTAAAAGAAGCCTTGTCTTTTTCTCTTTCAATCTCTCTCTTTCTCTAATTTTCCTTAAAACGCGTTCCTTGAATTTATAGCGGTCCATAAAAAAGTAAAATGAAAAAAAAACAGAACAATAAATTTATTTTAATTTTATTATATTTCATTTTTTTCGGTTGTTTCTTCATTAAATTTTCGACATTTTCAGTAGATTTTCTCTCTCTCTATCTTCGTATAAAAATACAATTTTTAATAGTTTTTAAATTATTTTTTTTCTTATTTTTTTTTCGAAAGTGAAAGTGTCGAAAATGCTTTTAAAAAACTATCATTTTTTTCACTTTTTATGGACCGCTGTATTTTTCAAGGACCGTTATGTGTTTTTAAGGACCTTTTAAGGTTATAAGAATTTTAAGGACTAAACCAGGATAGAGCCGATTGGAGTAATGTGTGTGCTACTCTCTCTGTCTCTCTCCCTCTCTCTTTCTATATTTCTCCCCCCCCCCTCTCTCTCTCTCTCTCTCTCTCTTTCTCTGTCTTTCTCTCTCTCTCCCTCTCTCTCTCTCACACACACACTCTCTCTCACACTCTCCCTCTCTCTTTCTATATTTCTCCCCCCCTCTCTCTCTCCCTCTCTCTCTCTCTCTCCCTCTCTCTCTCTCTCTCTCTCTCTCTCTCTCTCTCTCTTTCTCTTTCTCTTCCAAGAAACTCTCCCCCCTTCCCTCAACCCAACAATCCCGTCGGTCTCTCTTTCTCTCTCTTGTAAGCGGATCCCCCGGTGTGATTCCCGTTGTCAAATACTTGTCGCGGTCGAGTGGCCGTGGAGCATATGTGTTAGAGCGGATCGCTTTCCCTTTGACGCGGCCGTCTTCCGCTTGTTTGGCCGGCGACTGGGCCAAGTATCAGATCGAGCACAAAGCCAGACACATCGCACCTGCCAACTGATACCTCCGAGGCTACCGTATGCCGACAAAGTAAACACGACGCGTAGCGCGCGATTAACACGGTAATTCCGCACATGGGAGCACAAACTATACGTAATTACACAATCGTTAGTAGTCTTACCGTATCCTAAAATTTACGACTTTTTCTAAACAATGTTTAGGATTTTACAGAATATTAGAGTTTAAAGATTACAGTACCCTAAGTGTTAGATTACTGTGGATGTTGTGATAGAGTGATGTGGTATACGGTAGTTTCTAGATCTGTTGCCTAAGGGGTACTGTAGACTTTTGTATACGGTACGCTAAGGTGAAGGACTAATGTAAGTAAAATCGGACAAATGGTACGGTAACTTCGAGAGAACTATACTTTTTGTGGTAACGGTATATTACGGTATACAGCAGATCAAAGCGAACTTTTTGTGTACGGTAGATCAAAAGTACTGTAGAATCTCTAAAGAAGGAAATTGATGGTACGGTAGTTTTAGGGGCACCATTAGCTTTTGTATTGCCATGTAGTACTTACGGTAGTTTTAAGAGAAAGACAATGGGTTACGGCGCTTGACCAATTTTGGGTACGGTATCACATGGGTACGGTAGGTTTAGGATACAGTAAGTTAATGCTGAAGTCTAGTCCTTGGATACGGTAGTTTTTGTGGAAGAATGGTGGGGATACGGTATGATGATTTCGGTATATTGTGAATTCTCTCTCTCTCTCTCTCTCTTTCTCTCTCTTTCTCTTTCTCTTTCTTTCTTTTTCTTTTTCTCTTTTTCTCTTTCTCTCTCTTTCTCTTTCTCTTTCTTTCTCTTTCTTTTTCTCTTTCTCTCTCTTTCTCTCTCTTTCTCTTTCTCTTTCTTTCTCTTTCTTTTTCTCTTTCTCTCTCTTTCTCTCTCTCTCTCTCTCTCTCTCTCTCCCTCTAACCAACCTTCACTAATCAACCGCTCCCTAATCTCCCACGCAAAAATTGTCGGATTATCCCTTTTGTACTGCTCAATCTTGGCCACAACTTGCGGCGTGGCTACCTGAAATTTCCTTAACTTTAAGGTCATAACTACCCTCACCTTCGGCTTCGTGCCCGCTCCCTTCATTTGATTTGAAGGAGGCGAAGAACATTTAACTTTCTGCATTCTGAAAAATAAGGTTATTTGAAGTTAGTCAAAGTATAGTTCTTGCCAAAATGAAATCAGCGGCCAAAGTTTTGCATATTAATTAGAATATCAAAATCTCCTTATTCAACATTGTCTCTCGCACTGCGTATCTCATTTCCGCTGCACTAAGGGTCGTTTTGGCTGGATTCCAGTTTGGCGAAAGCTATATAATGTTATTCTAAGGTAATAAGATAATCAACACAAAGAGAAGAAGTCTATTCGCCGCCTCAGCGGGGGGTACGGTGAGTGTTTGCGGAGAGCGCATTGCTACAGTTCACGCCCGGTCAAGTCACAAGTGGGAAAGTAGAGGAAAAAGAATTGGGGGGGGGGGGTTTACTTTTTAAATACTCTTTCTCTTTCTCTCTCTCTCTCTCTCTCTCTCTCTCTCTCTCTCCCTCTCTCTCAACCAGGAAAAGTAGGCTTTTCTTTATAGTGCAGTGGCAACCGCCGAGCTATATGCAAAAGGTCACATGTTCGGTTCCCATGAAAGCAAAAAACCTAAAGTGTAACTGAAAACTATCAAAAGCCACTTTATAGTCTTTTAACCGATATCGATTTTAGTTGCCGAGCATACGCAACTGGGTTACGGTAGCCTCAAAATCACAAAATTTTAAAAAGATCTAGTTATTATATTGTCTTTTTGTGCTCAAAACTTGGCAAAAAGTTAGGTCTTACTCAAAAAGTTTTTTTTTTCAAAAGATTCAAAAAATGGTAACAACGTTGAATTTTTTTTGTATTTTTTGAAAAAAAGAGGGGGGGGGGTTAAATGCATTACGGTATAGGGCCATAAGGTTCTTGAGAATTGCCTAAGGGCCATTAACTTTTAAACCTTAGCATGTTAAGGCCTAAGGAAGTAATTAGGAGAGAGCGCTAATTGGGAAGCTGTCATCCGTGAGCACAGGTCGAGGTGTGAAGTGGGCGGCGGCGGGTCAAAGCGCAGCTGCGGCTGGGCGGACAATACGGGTGGCCGGTCGAGAGCCGCCGGATTACTGTAAGCTGGCGGAAGACGCTGCGTTGAGCAATCCGCTTGTTCGCCTTTTGACACGCATTAAGGCTTAAGGCCACTTATGTAGGATAGCGGCGCTTCTGATGGAGGAACAGGTGACCTAACTGCCTCGATTTGACCCTAACGACAAGGGTATCTGTGTTTTCCTAATGAGACATGACAAGAAAAACAAATTTTTCAAAGAATACTTTAATTAACTTTATTACTTTATACTTTAAAAATACTTTAATTTTTAATTTAAAAATACATGGGAAAAGGTTTGGGTATTAGAATAGCTTGAAAAGTTTTAAAAGACCTCTTTATGACCCTAAAAAACAATTCTAAAAGAGGTGATAAGAGCGTGGCGTCACTGTGTAGATAAATACAGGTACTTTTGGAGGTGATTGTTGAGGTGGGGGTACGGTAATCCAAATAAAATTGACTTATATTAAATTGTAAAATACAGTAAGCCAAGGGACATTTTCCTCGAGAAGATTCAACTTCCTCGATTCTAAAAACACAGAGTAAAAGATTGGAGAGAGAGAAAGAGAAAGAGAGAGCACAGTCAAATAATGAGACCAAGACAAGCATAAAGATACACATTCATAAAATGAGCAAATATATTTATTCAAAAAGATATTATCATTCGTCACTATCGGTTAACGATACTGCGATCACCTCCGTGAATCGAATTCTATCCTGCAGTATTCCGAATACGCCGGCGCAATTGAAATCAAATGGTCCTTCATACTTATACTCATTTGTCGATGCATCCACAGGTTTACTGAATGAATTTTTTTAGGTTTATTTCCGCATACGCCTAACAACATGTATCCAAACCAGCCTGCATCAATAGAAACACGACAGTTTTCTTTCGCGTTCGCTAATGGATCAAATCTTCGGTTAATCTGCGAAAGCAACAATAAGAATTTATATAAAAGCATGAATATACCTTAATCGTTCCTTCATCCCCTACTCCTTTTTGAAAACTGTAATTCCACTCGTAGTCAGTCACACCGCCTTCCACACTTTGAGAAGTTTGGCTCAGAAAACGCAGCCCAAACCCTTCCAAACAGAAGAGCAGGAACAGGGATCTGAAAATGAAACTTGAGTATCAATGTTAGATATTTCACCAATCAGGTAGTCCCACGCGGTGGTTTTGTCAAGGGGCTGAGAAGCTGGGCATGCAGTTGATTTTCGATCTTTGACCCAGTTATTCTGCAGTTGGTTTCTCTGTCTATGTCTATTTTCTTTCACTCTCTCTCTCTCTCTCTCTCTCTTTCCTTTGACCTACCCTCCGTTCTCCCGGTTCCATCATTATGGCCATCGGAATTCCGTAACCGCATCAATTTCTTAAAAGTTAAACAACTTACGTTTATCTGGACTCTTACCTGTCTTCACTGAACACGTTGCAGAATTTATCTTCGTTGCATTTTTCCAAGGAACAGTTTGGAATTTCAATTCCACCCTTTTTATTATCAAAATTAAAAGTCAGCTCGGTCTTTAGAAAGACCTGAAATATAAATATAAATTTTGTAAATGAATGAAAACTAACGGCAAGTTGAGCAACGTCAATGTGAAAAAGCAAGAGGAGGATAAGTCGCATCTCCAGAAGGCTGCGATACTAAGGCGGAAGTTTCTTTAAGTATGAACTGCGTTTGTGTTCCTATAGAAACCTAATTTGTTGTTCGGCGTTATGTGAAGTTGTAAAGTTTGGATGTGTCTGGGACAGGATGAAAGTGCAAACACAATCACACCTATACATCCCACATACGTAGTGCACACGTAAATGAGCCATTAAAACTTCAGACAATTTTTAAAAGGTTTTCTTAAAACTAACGATTTCTTGGAATACAATTGTTTTACACCCAGTTAAATTTGATTTTATGCATGTGGGGATGTGAAAACAAAAACCATTGGTATATTCTGGTAAACTGCGACTACAGGTGTCTTGGCTAAAAGATTTTTTCAACTGCAAAGTGTATGTGTGTGCGTGTGTATATGTGTGTCTTTCCACCACATCGCCACGTACGTTCTAAAAGCAATATCATGTATCGAAAGGTTCCCACGCATTTCATTTATCTCCCCCCCCCCCTATTTCATCCAGTCAGTGCGTATTTCTCATGCTGTCAAAAGGCAGACATGATTTTCGGGTCATGAATATTTCAAACTAGGGGCATATAAGGCATTTCAACTAATATTGATAGCGGTCCGCCGTCTATTTTCTGTGTTCCATAGACGTCATCTTCTTCTTCGTCTTCAAGATGATAGCTGCTTCTTTCCTTCTGCTGGTGGTTGGACACTCGAAAATTCAAATTTTAGCTCCTCTTTTAGATTGTGTGTTTTGTTGGGGTTTCGGAAGGAACCCACATAACTGTAGACCATGAGTTGAGGTGTCACAGAGAGTTCAGGTACAAGACCGAATTGTTCGAGGTAAGAGAGAGAGAGAGAGATTTACGCTGCCGCCGCTTTCGTTTATAAGCGCCGGGCGGCGGCAGTTAACCGCAGGCGCTGATGGCCGAATGGCTAAGCTGTGAGACTGCGAATCAATCGAATTTTCATAGACGACTTAGGTTCGAGTTATTTGCATGATCTTCTTTTTTAATTGGCTTTGAAAAGCTTATTCTTTTATTTACAACGTCTTATTCTACTTTATTCCAATGATTATGTGTCGAAACTAGGCTCCTAGTCAAGTTTCTCCCTCAGAAAATCCTCCATTGCAGCCCAGGCCCTCCTAGCAGCCTTTGGATTATAAGAAGCACCTTTTAGCCCAAAGTCATCGACACCTAAAACATATGTTATTTAAAATACTCGGTGCTACACTGAAAATGGAAACAACTGCTCAACATACCTGGCAAAGTGAAGGCATGTTCAGCGCTACCATATCTCAAAAACTGCCAATCGGTCTTGCGTTGTCTCAATTCTTCGAGGAAGTCGTCAGCCTGAAAAACGCTGTTTTTAGGTCACAATTTCAATATCTGAAATAAGATTTAAAAAGAAAAATTTAAATTTAAAACAAAAAAATATAAGAAAATTGATGTACCTGCTCATTTGTGGTAAACAAATCGGCATCACCATGGTGAACTTGAATTGCAGTCCGAGTTGTTCTGAAAAGTGATAAAATAGAAAAAAAAAGCTTTTTTCGCATTTTAAATCGATTTATCCATTTTGGGTCAGAATTATTGCGAGCGCGCCGGGTTGCCCTAAAAGTGGACCAAATTTAAAAAAAAAGGATTAAAAACGTCAAAATAAAGGACATTTTCAAATATTTTGGCCTAAATCGTGTTTTTGCTACGGGTTATTGCGTGAGAATCCGGCTTTGGTAAATGCCCTGAAATCTACTTTGAAAAGAAATATTGTATTGTTTTTTTTAAATAAAAAAACGTTGTAACAAAAAATAGTTATATTTGAAGTTTAATAAAAAAATACAAAAACAATGCTACAATTAACCTTTTCCGCAGATCTTGAAATCTGATGAAAAAGTGGAAAAATTTGGGTAAAAAAATTCTGGTCTCTTGAAAAAAGGCTCTTAAAAAGCGTTTTTTCTAAAATGGGCCTTACCTGACGTTTCCTGGGTAATTCGTCAAATCCGGGTGAAAGGCCACCACAGCTTTGGCTCCAACATCAAAACGAGCCAAGTCGAGGCTACATAACCCGCCGTAGCAGAAACCAATCGATGCGATCTGAAAATTTTATTTCTTGATTTAATTTACCTTTTACCCTGTTTTTATCAACAAATGACAGATTATTGACAAAATTCCAAGCGGCCATGATCCTATCCTTCAGGGTAGTCGTTCTATTCTCCATCATCTCTCCCATCATAGCAAAACTCTGGTTCAACGAAGTGAACATGAAGTCTTTCCCGTACGTATCGGCAGCGAAGGCTACGTATCCCATCTGAAAATTCATAATTTAAACTTTTAAGTTCAAATTTTAAAACTGATGGTTTCTTACTTTAGCAATTTGGACTGCTTTATCGTCGTCAAAGTCGCCTCTGCCGGTAAAAGCGTGGAAAAGAATGACTGCCGGGCGTTTACGGCGAGGACCAGCGCTTCTAAAAATAGAGTTTTTGGTTCAACACAATAGTTTTTATTAGCTTTTTATTTTAATGCAGTTGGAAACGTCGTTAATTAAGTTTAAAATGATGTTTAGAATCGATTCAGGAATAGTTTTTTTCTAGTTTTATAACAAATTATATATATATAGAAAACCTTCTATTATCTTTTTATCGATTTTTTGATGCAGGGTTATTGCGCGCGAGCCCGGAGGGCTTAACACACCAACCTCATTTTGAAGAGGGCGCAATTTTTTGTTGATATTTTTTTAAAGAATATAGGAAATTACATGGAGATTTGAAAACTTTTAGCTTGAAATCGATGTTCAGTTACGGGTTATTGCAGGCGGGTACGGGTTAACCCTACATTGAACCTCCAACAAACTTTTTTAAAATGATAAGTTTTTCGATAGCTTTCCTTTATATGAAT
>JAJQXH010000020.1:3917500-3922500 GCA_022343465.1 Oscheius sp. G VE-2021
TTTTGGTCGGTCACTTTTGACGCGCGGCTTTGTTTTATAATCGCTTTTGGTAAACTATAGATCACCATGTGGTGTGAGGCAGAACAGAAATCACCTACGCAGGTGGATTTTAATGTTTTTCTCTAATTTAGCATATTCACAACAAAAAGAGACTTTCAAAAGTAGAATTTTTGACAAATAAACAAGGTTATCGGGTGGATTCGAACTGAGATTCCTCTGTTCCAGGGGTGATTCGAGCCTACGCCTTATTAGTGTAGCGTATACAAATACATTTTTAAATGATGGTTTTTCATAAATTTGATGTCAACTTTGTTTAAAAACCATTTATTTGACTAAAAAACGTGACCTTATTCTGAAACTACAAAGCAAAATCGATTTTCGTGTGAGAGCCTGGGTTACTGTAATAATGGAGTTGGTTTCTCTCAAAATATTTCCATTAGATATTTTTCCACTTTTTAACGAAATTTTTAAAAAAACCTTAAAAACTGAAAATAGCATTTTCAATAGCATTTTTTTTATTTTGAAATATCTCGAATTTAGCAATAACTTTTAAAATCAAAAATTCAATTACTTTTTTCAAAAAACAAATATAAAATAAAATGTTTTTTGCAAAACACATTTTTACAAAAAATTATTAAATTTCAATTTTTTTATATTCAAAAAAATGGTCCAAAAGGGTTTTTGGTATAAACGTAAAAGTGTATCAGTTGCAATGTTTGGAAATTACTCGCACCTTAGTTTTCAAGTTTGAGCGTGTTTACATTTAGTTTTGCCCCAGACGCGCGCGCGATAACCCGACAAAAATGGTTTTTATCTAAAAGACTCAAACTTGGCCAAAATAATGGTTTTTGACATTTTTTGGTAAAATTCCAAGTAATCGCCCTAAATTCTACGCCAATATCCAATTTTCGAATTTTAGTGAGATTGTCTCTCAAACACTCTAAATATCACAGTTGTTCGATCGATTAGGTTATTTTTGGATCAGAAAGTACGCAAAAGTACTTCAAAGCGGCCAGATCTTTTTTTGGCAGGTTTCCAATCCCAGCCCCATAATGCACTTACGTAGTCTATGTAGGCCAGAATCGACATCACCTGGTTCTTTTCATCCTGAAATTTCACTTTTAAATTTTAAATTAGGGACCCTTACCACATCCATAATCTGGTTAAGGAGGAATCGGACCTTGACATCCAAAGGTCTTGAGCTATTGTCAATCGGTCGTTCGAAGTGGTCATAATTCTGCTCCAATGAGAATTTTATTACCGTGACCTACCTCTTTGAGATACTGTAGAAGTCTATATTCATCCACACTTCCGAAAACAACAGGAAAAAGTTGGACTATCAGTGCGAGGAGCATTGAGAATGGCCGCCGGGGATCAATAGGGAGATTATTTCTCCCTCGGGAGTCCGCGCCGAACGAAGATGTTATCTGGGCCATTAGAGCATTCTTTTTAGGGACCCAGCAGATTTGGGAACAACAATATTGGGCTGAACCCACCTTGGCCCGGTCCGCTTCTCCCAAAATGGCAAAATTATGGCGAAAACGGCAGAAAATTACAATCTGGCGCGTTCTCGCTGAGGGACCCAAGTACAAATTTAATGATTTAAAATTTATAACAAGGTAATCACCTACAGAAAATTGTGAAAAATTCATAATTTTGTAGCACAAAATTGCAATCGGGCACGCGTTCGCTGCGGGACCCATTGTTTTAAACATGCTCCAGAGTTGCTAAATTAGTATCTTACTTGTTTTAGTTTTATCTATCAAGTTTGATCAAGAAATCTTAAAGAGGCTACATTTTAAGTGTAGAAATTGCAATCTGGCGCGCTTTCGTTGCGGGACCCTAGGACGATTTCTACGCTTTTGAGTTGCAAGCAACCTTCTAATACTTAACTACCAAGATTTTTTAAGTAAAAAAAAATAACGCTTTCGTACCAGAAAAGTAATTGCAATCTGGCGCGCTATCTCTGCGGGGCCCAATACTTATAAACTCTTAACGGTTCTTAAATAAGTTTTACTATAAATATGCAAAGTATGGTCAAATTATGAATCGACTTCTTTTAAAAGCGACAAATTGCAATCTGGCGCGTTTTCGTTGCGCGACCCAAGAACAATTCTATTTCTTTAAAGCTGTATACAAGTATTTACTAATCACCTACTGAATTCGGTGTTTATTTATTTTAAAAATAAAGGGCTTTCATTGCAGGACCCATGAACATTTCTGTTTCTTTAAAGATGTTGTCAGGTATCTACTACATACTGAATTTGGTGTATCATTATTTTGTTCTAACAAGCAAATAATTGCCAAATTTGCCATCTTGCGTGTTGGGACCCAAAAGGGAATCAGACGTTCAACAGTTCATAAAGTGATCGTACTATTTATGTCAATTTTACAAACTAAAATTCAATTTCATCGACATTTTTTAAACAAAAACACAAAAAATTGCAATCTGGCACGCTTTCACTGCGGGACCCAACAAGGAATTGGACTTGGCGCGCCAGATTTTTCTACGAGTCAGCCCTAACTTTTAAAGCATGCAATTAAAAAAAAACTTTATTTAAATTGAACAAGATTATATAAAAAGGTGTAGAAGTTTGGTTATCCTTTGGTAGTCCCAGCTCTCTTCAATCCACCAGATACTACTAAAACTTTAGATTTTTGTTTTTTCTGGTGACCTACCTGGTTTTCTGCGTTGGCGTTCTTCTCCCTCGGTTAGAAAACCTTGATTCTGGAAGGCGAAGGCTACTCTCCCACGATCGGAGGTGGAACGGCGGCGGAGGAGGGAAGGACGAAGGGCGGAACGTCTAAACCACTTATAATTTATTCCAACCCTTTTAGACTCTCACCTTGTTCCTTGCTCAATCGCTTTGTTGGCACTGTTCTCTCCAGTCCCTTCCTCATTCGTAGCGCATATACCCCACCAATCTACGCCACAGCCAGCCAATGGCTGAGCCAAAGTGGAGCATCTACGAAGGACAGTGGCTGTACCACTGGCTCTGCGAACAAGAACAGCCTTCTCTCCTACAAGTGTTTTACATTTCCTATCAGAAGAGTCACAGCTAATAAGGCCATTTCCCAACAATCAGAGAGCCGCCTGCGTGGAAGATATGCAAAGATTTGTAGAAAGGTAAGGAGAGCTGCAGGGAGAGGATAAAGCAATAGGAGGAGAGGTAAAGTCAGAGAAAGAGAGTGGGAGAAAAGTAACGTGACAGAGAGAGAGAGAGATGAAAAGATATAGAGCGGCGGAGAGAAGGAAGAGGGATGAAGTATAATGAAGAAACTAAGAAAGTGGAAGGAAAGCAAGAAATAAATTAAAATAAGAGAAAAGCGTGTGATAAATGTTATACCATAGGAAAAGCGAAACGAAAAAAAGGGAAATTTTGAACTGGAAAGAAACAGTGGAATAGTTAGTCATACAAAAAAAACGGTAAAAAAGGTGGCTGATAGAGGGAGACGTAGAAGGTAAACTAATCAATATAAAGTAAGGAAAGAGAGAAAGATATTAAAAGTTTGAGAACAGGGATGAGGCGATGAAGGTAGAGAAAGTAAAAAAGAGAAAGAATTCGAAAAGTTACAACGAGGAAATAACTCATACCTAAGAAGTTGTTCTGAATGACCAGAGGAGATCCGTTGAAGGTGACTTTTTTGTTGGCCAGAAGTTTGTCAACTGGTTTTGAGAGATGCATTCCAGCGAACTGAAAAGGTCTTTATAAAACAGTGGACGTTTGAAGTCATAGAGACAAAAGAGATAAAGGAGAAAAAAAGAAGAAGGAGAAGGAGAGAGATATAGATAGAAAAAGATAGAGATATAGAGATAGAGATAGAGAGAGAGAGAGAGAGAGAGAGAGAGAGAGAGAGAGAGAGAGAAATAAACATTGCTAGCGTCAAGATTTCTTGTTTGCCAACCTTTTGCGAAGCTTGAAAAAGACTGCTCATTGCTCCTTGGGCAGGAGGTTCTTCACTCTCCCTTCTCGAACATGAAGATGACGCTAAAAATTTCAAAAATTCCATTTTAAACCCCTATTTTCAAATTTAAAGCTTCAAAACAAAACCTACATGGTGTCTCCCTTGGATGAAGACTATTCTGCGACCCCTTGCTGCTCCTCCTACTTCCACTTGTGGTGCTTTCCGGAGGGCTTTGTCTTCTTCTTTGGACTACTGGACGGATGCTTCCCCGAGGAATGCGCTAAAATGAATTTTAAAATGAATTTTATTAAATTATTAAATTTACCTGATCTCTTTCATTGCCAGATCCATTTTCCGAACTTGGTGATAGAATTTTCAGAATAGCTGGGGAGTTGGGAGGTACGGTCCAATTTGGGGAGGTGAATCCTTTTTTGGACCTTGGGGTAGCAGTTCTTGGAGTCTTTTTGTCTTTTACACGGCTGTGACTTTCCTGAATAATCAGTTTAAAATTTAAAATTTAAAATTTTCTGATTCAAATTTTGCCCGGAGTAGCGTAATTCCTTCTAAAAAAAGCAAATTTTACAAGGGGATTTTATTTTTTGCTAATTTTTTCTGCTAATTGCCAAATGTTAAAAATAGTTTTGGGACGCGCCCGCGATAACCCGAAACCAAAAGTCGATATTGACCTGAAAACCAATATTATATTCTTGTTTTTTTAAAAATGAAAATGCTTCTTTAAACCCAATTTCAGATATTTTAAAGATGCTAAACTGACCTCCTTCCGCTTCCGGCGTTCCTTATGATCTACCAGATCTGACATAGTTGACGAAGGACCAGCTGAGTCTCTCCCTCCTTCTTCCCATCGTGACTGATGGGCAGGTCTCTGAAAATGAGGTTTCAAATCTAATTTAGCATATCTTTTCAATTTTATAAAATGTACGCAATTACGTACTTTCTAAAAAACTGGAAAAATCATGTTTTTCAACGAAAATGTTGTGCGCGAAGTACGCAATCACGTACTTTTTGATAGGGTTGTATGATTTTCGCTCTTTTGTGTGTTTTTAATTTAGGAAAATTTATTAAAAGAGAAAGCA
>JAJQXH010000016.1:0-25000 GCA_022343465.1 Oscheius sp. G VE-2021
AAAAGAGAGAGAACGAGAGAGAGAGAAAGAGAGAGAACGAAAGAGAGAAAAAACAAGAGAGAGAGAGAGAGAGAGAGAGAGAGAGAGAGAGAGAGAGAGAGATGTCGATTGTTTTCTTTTCCAGCTGTTCGCCTGTCACATATGTCTCATTACCATTCATGAATCGGCGCATCTCCTATGTATTATCTGCCTCTCTCTCTCTCTCTCTCTCTCTCTCTCTCTCTCTCTCTTGCTTTCTTTCTCTCTCTCTCTCTCTCATTCTCTCTCTCATTCTCCCACTCTCTCTCTCTCTCTGTCCTGCGTCTGCAATTCTTTAATACTTCATTATATCAAGAATCTGATACTTCTTCTTCCGTTAGAGCAAGCCTAGACCTTTAAGGCACTTCGCTAAATCGGCAGCTCTCACAGGGAAGCACTCAACGCCGTGCAGCCTGAAAAAAATTGTATGAAACAATTCGGAAAACAATACTGTTCTGCTTCCTTCTGGCACGGCGGTTGACCATCCGATTTCGGCAATTTTTCGACATTCTTTGAGTAAGTGTTAAGGGTGATTTCGCACATTGATTTCTAGAAATCAATTGTTTGGTAATCCAAAGGAATATCTACCCCATTGTGGTATTGATCTGCAAATGTAGCACAGAGAAGAAGGGACAAAACAAAGAGCGCATCTTGGCTGAAGAAAAAAGACAAGGCTGTAGAATCACCAAATATGTCCCTTTTATGCAATGATTCAAAGCGCCAGACTTTCACGTGATTTTCTTTAGATGGGCAAATTTTAGTTTAGACTAGTCAAAGTTTGGGTTCATTTTGAAGCTCTTTTTCTAAGATAGCTAAAGCTCATAGTCTTAAGTTTGATAGGTTAACGATGTAAGCTGAAGATCTCTTAGAAGATTTGTCTAATGAGATTTTGAAATTCACGGTGTTTAATGCATCAAACATTGGGATAAACATCAGCACTTTTCTTTTTTTTTAATTCTTACTTTCAATTCAAATTTTGGGCATGATTCCGGCTTTTAAAGTCATTTTTTTCCAGAATATTCTAAATTGTCACTAGTTTGTGAATATGAGGTCCGTTTACTATCTAAATATTCAATGGTCGAAAAATGCAAAAACCCGATATTTTTTCACTTTTTCCGCGGTTTTTGGCTCTAGAAACATTTTCCGGGAAAACGTAAATGTTTGTTAGTGACATGTTTGTCAGCTTAAAATGAGCTATCGAATGCGTTTTAAAAAAAATTGAAATTTGGTTGAGTTTGAAGAGGGTTACAGTAAGCCAGGGTCACCTATCGTAACCCTGTACCAAAAATATATATTGAGCCAAAAGTCTGGACTTCTACTGACATCGTCTATTAATCAATCTCAAAGTTTTTTCGATATGTTAAGAAAGTTTTAAAATCGGTAGTTTTAAAAGGAAAAGATAGATTTAAGCTCTTTCTGTCTCCGTCTGTTTGTCAGTCTGTATCTCTCTCTCTCTCTCTCTCTCTCTCTCTCTCTCTTTCTCTCTCTATGGTCATTTTCTGCTGTTCTATTTACGTTTTCATCCACATTTTATTCCCAAAAATTCAGAACATCGAAAAACTTCTTCTTCAGTTACTTTGATGTCGTACAAGGCACCTGTATAGACATCCATCATTTTCTGGGGTGCACTCAGCTTTCGATCTTAAAAACTAATAAATAAAACAAATTATAAAAAATTACTTCTCAAATTCCTCCGTGCACGGCGGTCTGATAACCTTAGCCAGCTTATCCGCACGAAGAAAAGACGCATCTTGATTGACTAGATGACAGAAGGCTGTAGGATGACAGAAGACACCAAATCGATGTCTTTTATGCAGCCACTTGAAGGCTCAGACCATCACGTGATTTTCCATCGAGGCACCAACTCTGGAATAGACTAGTCAAGTAAGAGTTCATTTTGAAGCTTTTACCCTAAGGTAGCTAAAGAAATATGATTTAAGTTGAATAGTTAAGTTTCTAAAGCTTTAGAGCTATCAGAAGATTTGTCTGATGAGCTTCCAAAATTCACGAGATCTAATGCGCCAAACAATTGCAAATCGCAAATGGGGAAGCTCAAAGCTATCGATATGTTTACATGTTATTTTCCTATAAATCTGTAAAGTGTAAAGTTACCAGAAATCAAAAACCCGCTTTGCGGGTTTTCGCTTTCTGGATGGGCGGCCTTCGGCCGCTTCAGGGCCGCTTCGCGGCCTCAAAAGAACTACCAAATTTTTGGGTGAGCGCTCGGGTCGGGTACCAAAGTGCGGCCGACCGCTCCGGCGCTTCGCGCCTCCACGGATGGCGGCCGCACTTTGGTACCCTCCCCTCGCTTACTTACCGCGCACCCATTTTTTCTCTCTGAAAATGAGAAAACCCTATTCCTAGAAATTTCACGTTGCGCTGTTAACAAAGAGAAAGAAAACGGCCAAATGTATATATAGATTCTCAAGTTTCACGAGAACCAAGATATGATTTTTTGAAAAGTGCAAACTCCCGAAATTTTGAGAAAAATGAAACTTTTTTTTTAAATTCTAGAAAATTCTCATTTTGGTATAAAACTTGTAAAATTGCTCTTCCTTATAAAATTGTACTCCACGTGTAGCTCTAAAACATTAAAAATTTACCAAATCCAACAACGTTCACAAAAGTTGTGGCCGAAAGTTGCTAAAAAAAAAATCACGTTTTTTCACTTGAGGGGTTAAATATGTGATACAAGTAATTTTGGCAAGCTATCACACGGCACTATAATGGTGTCTGTAGAACTTCTACGAAAAATGATATTAAGTAAAATGTCCAAAAAACTAACTTTGCAAATTTCGTCATAGCGCGCGCCAATCGATAATTGGACATGGGGTTCTTTTGACGAAAAGTCTTAGATGTTCATGTAGTTGTCGCGCAAAAAATACAGGCAAAAGTTATTTCTCTCTCAAACTCCAAAACAAACTTCTTCTTCTTTTTCTACCTATGCTTTCATAATTTCAAAAACCCCACATGTCGAGATTGCTTTTCAGATTCATAACCCCGTTTACATATTTGTCACCCTGCCGTGTGGCTTATCCCAATGTTTGATGCATTAAATCCCATGAATTTCAAAATCTCACTTGACAAATCTTCAAAGAGATCTAGCACTTAAATCGTTAACCTATCAAACTTAAGTCTATGTGATTTGGCGGCCTTAGGGTAAGAGCTTTAAAATGAACCCCTACTTGACTGGTCTTTATCAGGTTTTGCCTATCGAGAGAAAATCACGTGATAGTCTGAGTTTTCGAATTGTTGCATAAAAGGCACCAATTTGGTGGCTCTACAGCATTTCGGCTACTTGTCAACCAAGATGCGTCTTCTCTTCGTGTTCGCTCTCCTTGTTTGCACTGTGCTTTCTCTTAGACGGTTTCCAAGATGGAGCGGTGAATATTCTCTTAGTTTTTTGGTTCACAATTATTTTAGACGAATTTTGCAATAGTTCCCTTCGATTATATTCGGAAATGGTAGCAGAACAACCTGCATCAAGAGCCGAGAATCCGCCCTGCAAGCAATTCGGAGACAGGTCTTTTTATTTTTGTAAGTTTGTTTCATACAATTGTTTTTTCAGGGTGAAGGAAACATGCAGCCCTGGGAATGATCGCACTTTGCGCCGGTGCATGAGAGAAGGCTGGGAAAATTAAAGAAGGAGTCCCTATGGATTTTATCCGTTCTTGGTAATAAAATATGAATGAAGTATTGCAAGAGAAAGAGAGAGAGAGAGAGAGACAGATACAGATACAGATATAGCTTAAAGGAATCTTAGCCTCCGGAATATCATATCTAGCCATCTCCTTAAGGTCCTTAGCATTTAAAACAACAACGTCAAGCCGGTTTCCATTGGTAGTAGTTATCACAGGTGGTATCAGTAGAAGTCATCTACATCTATTCCGGCAGGGTTAAGGACATAGATTGGCTCCGCACACAACCGGGTCTGGTCCTTTCTCTCCCATACGATGTTGAGTTCCCTCCTGTACATTGGCTTTCACCACCTAAGGAAGTGGATACTCAAGGGTACTGAATGGAAAACTAACTCCGACGACGTTTTCGGAATCAGCTAGGAGGGAGGTTCCGTAGACGTACTTGTAATCCTTCGTGTTGCAGTTTCCATAGTTAATCGCAGAAGATGAAGGGCTTAATTTGATATCCCTATTTATATCTCTTTCGCTTTCTTTCGATCTCTCACTCTCCTTTTTATATAGAAAGCTTTTTTGAAAAAGAGGAGAGAAATGAGCAACGAGCAGCTTATCAGGGCGGTGAATCTTTATATAGCGACGATGTTGACCTTTCGGCGATAGCGATGAAAGTAATGTAGTTGTTGATCATCTGCGTAGTTGACCTGGCTTGAGTAGAATGACGATATCATGATGACACTCTAACTCACATTCCTCGAAGACCCTTTTTTCCACCACATGAATACTTCCGTCATCATTCAAAACTGCACAGAATCCTTCTGAGTGGTCACTCAATTAGCAGTTTAGTTTCTGCAACCATCCGTTTCCTTGACAAGAGCCAATTATATTTTACACTTAAATATATTTTCAAAAAGTCAGTTGAAGGTGTTTGTTGAGTAAACAACATTACGCCTTGGCCTAGTGGTTTTCCTCTTTTTCTCATGACGCATTCAATAATCAATTATGCTTGAGGGACAACACATTCATTTACAATGCATTTCTTAATTCTCCGCGTCTGTCCTCGGCCACATTCTTAATGTCAGTCCTTCGGTCTATGGCATTTAAGGCATATATGGCTTAAGATGTTTTGTTTCTGATTCTCCAAATTAACTCGTCCGTTTCCATATCTTCCTTTATTTTTACTTTATTATATAGGAAAAGTTCAAATTCCTTTGCTTCTAGAGAGCGAACATGAACCTGATCTTCCTTTTTTTGTTCATATTCTTTGAAATAAACTATGCTCTTCCATCAACTAATCCTGAAATCGAGAAAACGGTTGATCACGAAAGCGAAAAGGACAAAAAAGCAGATGCAATCACATGTGAGTATTATATTTTCATCAACCATAGTTAGATATTTTAATAAACAGTTTCAGACATTGAGAGCATTACCAAATACAGCAAAAAATTTGCCGAGGTACACACAAGTTCGGGTGCAACGCTACAAATCTTGAAAAACCTCAAAGGTAATGGAAAGCAGCTTGTGAAACTTGCTGGTCCCGTGTCAGCTCTGTTTGCTGCAGGCTTGTCAATGGCTTTTGACGTAAGAATTTATTAAATGCACATCAACCAAAAAGATTTTCAGCCCGATTTGGATGAGCAAAAGGTCATTAACGCACTATATACGAATATGACACTGCAATTCAAAGGTAAATTTTTTTTTCTTTTTTTTGATAGTCTTGATTGATTTGGTGTTTTTTTTAAATTTTGAATCCCTCTATTTCTGTATTTTTAACTTTATCAGTTCAATATATTTTATTTGGTCACGAGTATTTTCAGCCATGCAGCGGTCCATCATGCAAATTGCAGATGTAGAGGAAGATAATGATATCAGAAGGCTCTATGAAGATGTTTGATTTGTCACAATTCATCCATAATAATAATATTTTAGAACGTGGAGATACCTCTTAAATCATTGCTTGATCTCTACGAATTTTGCATACAACCAGCTGTGAATAGGCTAGAATACAAAAAGCAATTCAAGGAACTGTGTACAATAACTCTAATTAATGTTTTCAACGTAATTTTTTCTCTTTGCCTCCTTTTTTCATCTTTCTTGTTTTTGAACAAAAAGAGCGTGCTAAACTTTTGCAATTGCAAAGAAACTAAAAACTGTTTAATGGCTTGGAACATTACGAAAACGTTATACTTGTTTCCAAGTATTTGATACGTTCTCTTTCCATTTCACCTTTTTTATGAAGCAGTAATTTCTATCCTAATTATAAGATAAGGTTTGTAGAAGTGCCCTGTCTGCAACGTGGCCTTGCCCTTGCCCTGTCAAGGGTGCCACGCGGATTTAGGGATTCTGGCCGCTATCGATAGTTCAGAATACTTGTGGCCCTAACCAACATCTGACAGTGTAGTGCTCCAGACCATAGAGGCCACACGAACAAAATGGTTTGCGATCGATCATTCATGTAAATACACGAGTAAAACCCAATACCACACGATAGGGGAATAAAGAAAAAAGGAATGACGAAGGATGCTAGTAGTCATGGAGTTGCTGCGGGTGAACTAAAGGTGACCACCCCCGCCGACGTTTTTATTTCTTCTTGTCCCATTGACAGCCATACGACCCAATCGTTTCCAAGCAACACAGACGTCTTTGCGTCACTTTGAGCCCAATTGATTACTGCCATTTACAAACGCAGTTTTATCATGAAATCGAATTTCACTAGCGATAATCCAAACGATCTAAGGCAGTAGAACCCAGATAAGTATTTTACCTACGAATAGTACATATTCTACTGGGGAAACAGACCAAATTAGGCAACCAGTCGATCTCAACCGAATAATCGAAAAAATAGCGGGCTAATTATAAATTTCCCACTATTAAACCGATCGAACCACATGCAAACAATAATATACAAACGAATTACCTTATATACCATTCCGGACGACATCCCAGACAATCCAACCGCACGCGACGAGAGCAGACGTCCGACTGACCAGAGTAGGCTTGCGCTCTTACGACGCCTGCGCGATTACGGTAGCTTTAGCCGTTGGTCAACCCAATTGGCCGTGGTTCACACAATTGGCAGTTGCTAGCTCTTGATGATCGTCAGAGCGATCTAGCATTAAAGAAGATAGACTTATATATGTATATTTAAGGCAATCTCAACGATAAAGTTTTTATAGCAATGTTTATGTTTAGCACATTGAAAATATGTTCGTCACTGATTGCCGCCTACCCACTCCAGAAAAGTTTGAAGTTTCGCTGAAAATCGATGATGCATTTGCCTTCATCACATCTATGTTGCCCTGTAAATTAACTATATGCAAATGTTAAACATCTAATCATTTAGATCCTGAAAAAGGTTGTGTTGATGATTGCGAGGAAGTTGATGTAATTAGGCGACGTAAGTTTAAAACACGTCCCCTAACAGAAAGTCAATTTAGGTCTTCGAGCAGGAATTGTGCATGCTACAGCTTCAGAAATCGAAGTGATCTTTGACAAGCTCAGTCGTGGTAAAAACTGCCTAATTTCAAATTTCAAAATTTTCTTTTTCAGTCACTGCTACTACCTACAAAGATGTGAATAGCCAACTTATAGGTGTTTGTTGATCTAACTCTCTAAAATTTTAACTTTTCAGAACTGCAACTGCATGAAGATGAACTCAACAAGGGAGAGTTAGTTTATTTTATGAAAAAATTAGATAAAAGCAAAATAATCTACAAACTGGTTGGCGATCAGCCAATTTAATTCCTTAACAATTAAGGTTTAGCGCTTGAACAAACAGGGTTTTCTTAAACCTTAAGGTAGTTGTTTTTAAGGAGGTAAGGTACTTCTTAAAGAGTTAAGGTAGTATCTCTTGAAGAGCTTAAGGTTATTCGTTAAAAAATAAGGTAGGCGCTCGTAAGGAGAAAAGTTTTTTTAAAGGTTAAGGTATTAGCTCTTAGGGAACTAAGGCAACTCTTTATGATATAAAGTAGTAGATTTTCAGAATCTAAGGTATTTAGTCAATGGTAAAAAGTCGAAGAATGGTAAAAAGTCGAAGAATGGCTCTTGACATGCTAAGGTAATGAGTAAAGCGTTAAGGTAACCACTCCTGATGCGTTAAGGAAATTTTCAAAGCAATAAGGCAAAGGCCCTTGATAATCTCAGGTAATTGACTCTCGATTTATGCTAAGGTAATTTTGAAAGAGTTAAGGTAGTAGCTTTTTGAATCTTAAGGTAGAGTATAAAGAGTTAAGGTAGTGATCTTGAAAAGGTAAGGTAACTTTTTATAAGTTAAGGTAGGGCCTCTTGATATGCTAAAGCCAAACATCTTAATTTTCAGTTGTGTCTTAAGCTCAGTATTTAAACTGAACGATGATGACAGAGAAGTGCTCTTTGCAAGAATTTTCGAAACGGCAGTTCACTTTGGATATGCTGTAATTGATTTTTTTAAACCGGCGAACTTTGAATTTAGGAATCTCTTGTGGCAGGCTGTGCAAATCTTACCGAGAAGGGAAACATGGAAGGAAAAAAATACTTCATGGAAAAATTCTATAAAAAAAGGAAATTCATCGTTGATTACATCGAACAGTGGACAAAAAAGTCGCTGGGGGGCCTCTTCCAAAATTGACTGCGGTCACAATTTAGGACCAAACTTGGCCAAGGAAAACCAGAAATGTTGTCGAAGACGTGGTTAATATGACTGCTTCTAAAATCGACATTGATAAATTTTACCAGGTTGCGGAAAAAGTTCAGCTCGCTGTGAACAGAAGAGGCCCACTTGGGTAAGTTAACAAATGATTAGAGACCACACTTTTTAAGATTCTTCTATCAAGTCCTAGTGGTGAAAATGGCACCTTCGTATGTGTTATCTTCCGATCCGCTGAATCACATACAATTTACCAAGGATTCTGCTGTGGTACACGTCGTACGCCTAAAAGCGCATGGCGGTCGCCACGCCACCAAAATGAACCATTGGTACAAGCATCACAACGACTCTTTGATCTCCGTCTCGCAGTTAGTTGTGTGTGTGTGTGTGTGTGTGTGTGTGTGTGTGTGGTTGCCATAAAGCTGCATTTGGTTGCCAAAAGCGGCCTTTGGATGCCAAAAATCGGCCTCTTGTTGCCATAAAGTGGTCTTTGGTTGCCATGAAGTAGAATTTGTTAACTAAAATGCGGACTTTGTTTGCCAAAAAAGCGGCCTCTTTTGCCATAAAGCGGCCTTTTTTGCAATAAAGCGATCTTTGGTTGCCGACAAGCAGCATTTAGTTGCCCAAAGCGGCCTCTTTTGCCAAAAAAGCGGCCTTTTGTTGCCATAAAGCCGCCTTTGGTTGTCAAGAATTAGCTTGTAATTGCAAAAAGCAGCCAAAGCGGACTTTGGTTGCCAAAAAGCGGCCTTATTGCCATAATGCGGCTATTGGTTGCCATAAAGCGGTCTTTAGTTGCCCAAAAAGCGGCCTTTGGTTACCAAAAAGCGGCTTTTGGTTGCCAAAAAGCGGCTTTTAATTGCGTGTGTTTCTACATATGTATGTGTGTATGTATGTGTGCGTGCGTGCGTGTACGTGTGCTTAATACCAATTTTTAGAGCCGACATTATATTCGACCCTGAAAAGACTTTACCGTGGCTCAATCGTCGATTCAATCTTGTGGGAATCCACAATTTCACTGTAGCTATTCAAGTCAAGGACTCGGGCATGATTTGCGCAGGTGCTGAAATTCAATCAGCTTATGTGAACAGAACTCAAGAAGGGGGAAATAATTTGATGTACTTCCACAGCCATCTCGTTGAACATTTTTGGCTCCCCTGTTGGAAGGCCCTTACATTTCTGTTTGTTTAATCAATACTGAAATAAATTATTTTAAAAAACATTTCTATCTTCATTGATTTTTTCGAAAAACAAAACGAATAAATGTTAGAAAAAAATACAAATTTAATGAATTCATTGTTGCCGCATTTACAAATCAGCCCTAGCCCGCATTTAGAAATACATAGCATGGAAGCTCAGAGGAATCCTAGCCTCCTTAATCTCATATCTAGCCATCTCCTTAAGGTCCTTAGCATCTAAGACAACCACGTAAGGACGGTCTCCATCTGTAGTAGTCATCACAGGTACCAGAAGTAGCCCATCATCTTCATCCACTCCGGCAGGGTTGGGGACAAAGATTGGCTCCGCACACAACTGGGTCTGGTCCTTTCTCTTCCACACGATGTGGGTTCCTTCTTGTACATTGGCTTTAACTACCTAAAGGATTGGATTATCAGGGGTTTTGGATGAAAAACTAACTCCGACGAAGTTTCCGGAATCAGCTAGGAGAGAGGTTCCATAGACGTACTTGTAGTCCTTCATATTGTAGTTTTCATAGTTGTAGCGGGGGAATTCGAAGGCTGAAATTGATATCTCTCTCTCTCTCTCTTTTCTCTTTTCACTTTTCCCTTTTCTCTCTTTCTTTTCTCTTTTCTCTTTCTCTTTTCTCTTTTCTCTCTTTCTTTTCTCTTTTCTCTTTCTCTTTTCTCTTTTCTCTTTTCTCTTTTCATGGATGATATACTCTTTATTGGAAATAACTTAAATACTGTTTTAAGTCAGAATTCATCTATGTATCACAATTCACTAAATCTAAGTCAAACTAACCCTAATCCCAAAAAATGTGACTTTTTGGATCTCTCACTCCAGTTAATTAATGGGAAGTTGGAAACAAAGTTATATAATAAAACAGATGATTACAATTTCGAAATCATACGTTATCTACATCAAGATTCAAACATCCACTCAAGTCTCATTTTGAATACCGTAACAGGTGAAACTGTCAGAATCTTCAGAAGTTGTAGTTTGAAAACTGACTTTGAAATTCGAATTAAAGCATTATATAAAAACGTAGTGAAAAACGGATTTAAAGAAAGAAACATGACAGTTCACCTCTTTAAGATTATATGCAGATTTAAAGAAATTAGAGCAAAATATGGGTATAAAACTTTGAGTTCTATCAAACAACTAATTAAACGCATTCAAAACTAATTTATACATTCTTTATGTAATCAAACCAGTCGGTAAACGCGCCTACAGCGCGTTACCTCTTGGATAGGTTGGTCTCGCACCCGAAAGTATGCTAATAAATTTGACTTCGGCCTCTTAACTGGGCGGCCTTCGGCCGCTTCATCTGACGGCCTCCGGCCTCGTAACTGGGCGGCCTTTGGCCGCTTCATTGGACGGCCTCCGGCCTCTTAAATAAGCGGCCTTCTTATTTATTTAGAAATGAGCATGAATTTACGCTAATTGCATGAGCACGGCCTGCGACCGCACCCACCCTTCTTCCCGCGGGAAATGACCGCGGAGGTGATCCACCACACACACACACACACACACACACACCATAGCGTTTTGTTATATAAGGATTTCTTAAACTTTCGGTTTACCCTAATAGAGTTCACTCTAGAATGGATGCAAATATCGATTAACTGAAGACAGCGTGGAGAACGCGTAGACAAGGTCACATTTTTGCGCGCTTTCATCCATAGAACACAATAGAAGAATCTACTTTCTCACCTTTTCCCTTTATCATTTCCGCTTTAGTTAACATTTATAATTATTTACATTTATATCTTTATCCATTTCATTTTCTTCATTTTCTTGTTCTTTTATAGTAACTATAGAGTGAGGCTTCTCTGATGAAGTATTTACCTATTTGAATTGAACTTTCTAATTTTAACTATGCCCCGCTCACTCTATTATATTGATACTTTCACCGTCAGTAGCTGAGGGGCGAAACGGTGGATTTATCTATTTAACTCTTTTACTACCTTTACATTTACATTACACACAGGTATACTTAAATTCACAATTTCTCTCCCTTTTCTCATCTCTCTTTTCTCTTTTCTCTTTTCACTTTTCCCTTTTCTCTCTTTCTTTTCTCTTTTCTCTTTTCTCTTTATCTTTTATCTTTTCTCTTTTTCTTTTCTCTTATCTATTTTCTATTTTCCCTTATCTATTTTCTCTTTTCTCTTTTCTCTTTTCTCTTTTCTCTTTTCTCTTTTCTCTTTTCCCTTTTCTCTTTTCTCTTTTCTCTTTTCTCTCTCTTTCTTTTCTCTTCTCTTCTCTCTCATTCTCTTTCTCTATCTCTCTCTCTCTCTCTCTCTCTCTCTCTCTCTCTCTCTCTCTCTCTCCCTCTCTCTCTCTAACTCACATTCCTCGCAGACCCTTATATCCGCCACATGAATACTTCCATCATCCTTCAAAACAGCACTGCATCCCTTTGCAAACTCCAAGCCCTCAAGCAAGTTGTCTCCAACTTTTGCACCAGAAGGCACCGTCAAAGGGATAACCATTCTGTGGAGGTATGGAATTAGGCCAGGAGGCTAAATGACCCTTTGTAATTGAGGATTACTGTAGCCTACTGTGTTGTTGAAGAATCCTCCTCGGAGGCTATCTAGAGATAGTTCTGAAAAATCTCCAGGGTTCTCCATTTTACAGTAATCGACGACGAGACATCCATCTTTTTCGAATCCGTTTGCGTGGTGGAAGGTGAAGAAGGGGTCGCTGGTTACCTAAAATATATAATATACTCTCTTTCTGTCTGACTCTGCGTCTCTAACCCCTCATTCTGTCTGACTCTGCGTCTCAAACTTCTCCTTCTGTCTGATTCTACGTCTCTGCCCTCTCTTTTTGTCTGATTCTGCGTCTCTAACCTTTCTTTCTGTCTGACTCTGCGTCTCTACCCTCTCCTTCTGTCTGATTCTGTGTCTCTGACGACTTTCTCTCTCTCTCTCTCTCTCTCTCTCTCTCTCTCTCTCTCTCTCCCTACCTTGACATCCAACGGCTTCCCACTCTTCTTATCCATAATCAACACATTAACTTCCTTGTTCTCATCCCAATACAAGGCATCATGATAAGAATACATCATCAGCTTCCTAATCTCACTTTAGCCTTGTTGATCCACAAACTCTTACCTCATAAGCAATTTCTTCACACTAATCCTCACAGGAGACTCAAGGAGAATAAGGTAGTTCTCACTCATTCCAAAGGAGTGGTAGTACCCAGGAGCCATTGGGTCAGAGCATGGTAAGTTGCCAATCAAACTGGTATGTTCTACCGAATGGGAGCTCTCGCCTAATGAAAAACGTTGAACCAATAAGAAAAAAGCTTACTTTTGTGATTAAGAGGATTGAGAGTTTTGGCGAAAACGTAGTTTGAGTCCTTTCCGAATTGAGTTCCGATGTTGTAGGTGTTTCCTTCGTAGTCGCTGTGATGATGAGCAGTGTAGGTGTTTAGGGTGAGGTATTTGGACACATCGACCTGGAATTGACCTTATTATTGGTTTATGGAAGCACAGTCAAGTTTATAAATCAAAATTTTAACCCTTTGAAAAAATATCCACCGTAGAAAAAAAGCTGCTCACTCTCTCACGGTTTCACGTTTTGGTTACCTCGTTGGCTAGGTCACGTTCTCTTGTTAGTTTTTGCACTCACGGCCTCACGTTCTCATTTTACTTTCTCACGACCTAACTTTGATATTGCCTCACTCTATCGTTGCGACACTATTAGAGTCACTGTCTCACGGCTTCACTATCATATTATCCACTGTCTAACATCCTTATTCTTGCATAATCGCACAACCCTACGTTTAATTCTCAGGTGAACTCACTTCTAATTGTGTCAAAAAAGGCCCCTTATGAGGATTACAAAAACAAGGGCTCTCACTAGCCATTTCTGGACTTCGGTCGCCAAAAAGCAGTCAAAGCGGCCTATGGTTACCAGAAAGCATTATAAGCGGCCTATGAATGCTTAAAAAATCCAAGCGGCCTTTGGCTACCAGATGCGGACTAAGCGGCCGTTGGCTTAAAATATGTGGTCCAAGCGGCCTTTGGATGCCAGAGAGCGTTAAAAGCGGATTTGGGTTTCCAAATAAGCGGTAAAAGTGTATTTTGGTTTCTAAAAAAGGGTTTCAATCTGCCCTTCGTTGCTATAAGGCGGTCCAAGCGGCCTTTGATTGCCAAAACGCGGTCCAAATGGCCTATGATTGCCGAAAACGGTCCGAGCGGCCTTTGGTTACCCAAAGCGTTCCGAGCGGCTTTTTGTTGCCAAAATGCGGTATAAGCGACATGTGTTTGAAAATAAGCCGGCCAAGCGGCCTATGGTTACCAAAATGTGATCCAAAGGGCCTTTAGCTGCCTCAAAGCGGTCTAAGCGGCCTGTGGTTACTGAAATGTTGTCTTAGCGAGATTTTGCTCTCAGAAAGCGGTTGAAGCGGCCTTTGGTTACCGAAAACCGATCTAAGCAACCTATGATTTTCAAACTGTGGTGCGGCTTATGGTTGCCAAAGGGCGCTTCAAGCCGTCTATGGTTACCAAAATGTGGCCCTAATCGGCCTTTGTTGCCCTAAAACAGTCCAAGCGGCCTATGGTTACCAAAAAGCGGCCTTTGGTTTTCAATAAGCGGCCTTTGGTTCCCAATAAATCGGGACCCATGCATTAGATAGAATACCCTTGAAATATCATCAGGAGTAAAATAACATGAGCCCCATTTTTGTGACTTTTCGCCTTTCTCCCGTAGCATTTCCCCTTGAAACGCCGATTTGACATTGATCCCAACCAGTTCAAGGCCCAGTCCAAACCCCCACCTTTCCAAGTTGTTCGAGGGTGTCGGGATCAACCCTAGTCATAAGTGGCGTCTCCGTCAGAGCGTAGATTCCATCTCCAACCATGGAAAAGGCCACATTGTCGTTGTCAGTAACGGATTCGTTTTCAAAGAAATAGGAAAAGAATCTGAATTTAAACTTTTATTTTCAGTTTTTAAAGTTTTTCTACCTGTGGAAAATAGACTTGCAGGGGTCTGAGTACTTGTAGGTTCCGAACTGAGTGTGGACTATTCTTTGGGCAGCCATGTCCGCTTTATAGTCGTCGCTTTCGAGGTAGCGGGCGGAATACCACATCTGAAGTTGAGATTTCAAAGTTTAAATTTTATTGAAATTGAAATTTCCAAAGCTGAATTTAAATGAAATTCAATTTTCAAAAGTTGAGTTTAAATGAAATAGATATTTCAAAAGTTGAATTTCAATTAAAAAGAATGTCAAAGTTTAAATTTTATTGAAATTGAAATTCCAAAAGTTGATTTTAAATGAAATTAAAATTTCAAAAGCTGATTTTAAATGAAATTCAATTTTCAAAAGTTGATTTTAAATGAAATTGAAATTTTAAAAATTGAATTTAAATGAAATTGGAATTTAAAAAGTTGATTTTAAATAAAATTCAAATTTTAAAAGTTGATTTTAAATAAAATTTAAATTTCAAAAGTTGATTTTAAATAAAATTGAAATTTTAAAAATTGAATTTAAATGAAATTGGAATTTCAAAAGTTGAATTGAAATAAAATTGAAATTTCAAATCATAAGCTGAATTTTAATGATATTGAAATTTCAAAAGCTGAATTTTTAATAAAATTAAATGTTCAAAAGTGGAAATTAAATAAAATTGAAATTTTAAAAGTTAAATTTAAATGTAATTGAAATCCCATTTCAAAATTCTAATTCAAATCTACCTTTCCATCTTTGAAATGATAGCGTTGGATGTAGGCAAGACCATCGAAGAGGTGGTTGGACTTGCTGTCGCCGATTGTGAACATGCCTGGTCCGTTGCGGAGCATCGTTCCTTTCAAGTAAGAGGGGACATTACCTGAAAATTGGCCTTTTTAAAGGTTTTTTTAAAAGAAATAATTATAATTGTATATTATTTCATTAAAAAGCAAAAAGAAAAAAGTGCTCAGGATTCGAACCCGCGACCTTCGGTTTGGTAACCGAGGAGCTACCCGGCTGAACCGTCTTGCCGCTTCTTTATTCTTCTTTTTAAACATTGTTTAAATACCTATTTATATTTTTAAAACTTGTTTAAAAAATATTATTTTTGAACATTTAAAAAAATTTAATTTTTAAACAAGCTTTTATGTAAACTTTTTAAAACTGTTTTTTTATTTGTAAACATTATTTGTAGCCAAGCTTTTTGAAAATTTAAACATTGTATAAATTAGCATATATTGTTTAGGTAAATTTAATGCTGAATTATCGTGTATGAGATGGGCTATTGTTTTTATTACAAGTTTTTGAGAAACAAAGCCTTTAAAAACCATTATTTGAATAAAAATCAAAAATATAAAAGAGTCGGGGATTCGAACCAGCGACCTTCGGTTTGATAACCTAGGAGCTACCCAGTTGAGCCATCATGTCAAATTAAAGTATACTGGCCAGGATCTTATCTTTATCATCTAGGCTTGCCGAATGATTGAAATTGTTCGTTAAACGCTTTCTTTTTGAATTTCAAGTTTCAATTTCGAATTTTGCAGACAATCGATTTTTTTGTTTTCGAAAACAGTGAAACCTGATCCTTGCTGAATTTACAACATGGTGTTTTTGTGGCAATGTTTTTGCAACTTTGTCTCAAAACACCTCTTTTCACGAGGAAGTAAAATTAACAATTCGGTAAAATCAATCGGAATTCGTCAAAAACCATTTCATAGTGTATTTCCAGCAAAGCAAGAGAGTAAGCCCGATGCGGGGCTCGAACCCGCGACAGCCAGATTAAGAGTCTGGTGCTCTACCGACTGAGCTAACCGGGCGGCACCAGCAGAGAGCGCCGGCTGCCCTATAAACAAGGCAGGGCGCCCACCACAGGCTCAAAATGAATTGGTAAAACGCTTTTTGAACGAAAAACTGATTTTAAAGCAATATTAGCTAACCTGTCTTTATACATTCCTTGGGTTCGAGGACGTTTTCAAAGTTCTGGAGAAGACGAGCGACGTCAGCCATTCTGGAACAAAGAGAGTTTGGAGTGTGTTCTGCCTGGCTGGGGGAAGCGGCGGTTGTTTATCAACTGCCGCGATAAGAACGGTCAAACATTGTGAAAGTCTCTCGCAAAGCGTGTTTTCGGTATTTATGCGGCATGGCGGATTGCAATCTTTGGTGCCAACTGACGGGAAGATCGCAGGGGTCGCACGGACACTGATCACTCCACTCTACCGATGGACAAATAGGGGGGGACTGGGTTGAGAGAGATCAAAAGAGCAGGCATGTTCTCACTCACTCACAACATCACATACTACCATCCTCTACCATCCTCACAACCTCACATCTTCATATCTTCACTTCCTCACATACTCACTTTATCATATCCTTAAAACCTCACAAGCACACCTCCTCACATCTTCAAATTTTTTCTTTTTCTTTAGTTCACATCTCTACGTGATCAAATCCTCAATTCTTCGCATCTTCAAATTCTCACATCTTCACTTTTTCACATTCTCACATCCTCACAATCTCACTTCTTCACTTCCTCACAGCGTCAATCCTAACATCCTCATCTTCTCACATCGTTACATTTTCACAACTTCCCCCACCTTCACTTCACTTCCTCACTTTCACACTTCTTCACACTTCCCCACACCACATATTTTCGCATTGTAACATCCTCACTGCCCCGCTCCCTCACCTAGTCACATCTTCATACTCACTTTATCACATCCTAACAATCTCACATCCGCAGAAAAATATAGTCAACTTTTCTTTTTGATTGCCTGTCTCTTTCTTTCTCTCTCTCTGTCTCAATTTCTCTCTCTCTCTCTCTCTCTCTCTCTCTCTCTCTCTCTCTCTCGCTCTCTCTCTCTCAATTTCTCTCTCTCTCTCTGTCTCAATTTCTCTCTCTCTCTTTCTCTCTCTTTATCTCTCTCTCTCTCTCGCTCGCTCTCTCTCTCTCTCAATTTCTCTCTCTCTCTTTCTCTCTCTCTCTCTTTCTCTCCCTCTCTCGCTCTCTCTCGCTCTCGCTCGCTCTCTCTCTCTCTCTCTCTCTCTCTCTCTCTCTATCTCTCTATCTCTCTCTGTCTCAATTTCTCTCTCTCTTTCTCTCTCTTTATCTCTCTCTCTCTCTCTCTCTCAATTTCTCTCTCTCTCTCTCTCTCTCTTTCTCTCCCTCTCTCGCTCTCTCTCGCTCTCTCTCTCTCTCGCTCTCTCTCTCTCTCTCTCTCTCTCTCTCTCTCTCTCTCTCTATCTCTCTCTCTCCCAGCAGCCTGAGGTTAGCATAAAAGGCAGAAAGAAATTTAAAATTTCAGCCCGAAAACATAATAATTGGACTAAAATTCTAAAATTGCGGATTTTCCTACATTTTCGAATTTTGGCCTGCGAGACCTAAAACCACTGAAATTAGAGCAAAAAAATTCGACAAGTTCCATTTTTTTTTAAATATTAAAATTTCAGGTCTTTTCCCGAATACGCATCCGCTTCTCCTCTTGGTGGCATCGACTTGCGAAAAGCGGGCCTATTTGGCTTTCCCGTGTGAGGGCAACTTTTGCACAAATCAACAAAAACGTTTATTTTTTTCTCTTTTCCATTTCTCTTACAAAAACAATTTTTCTACTTTTGCATTTTCATGTAACATTTCGTGATTCACATCTCCCCTCATTCCACCTCGCCTCAAATGGAGGGGGTGTCTCAAATAAAATGAAAAAAAAACTAATAATTTATAAAACTGTAAATACAAATAATTATGTTCGTATGGGAGTAGCACTTGTTTTTGGGTTTATAGGAGTTGATGACTGAACTTGGACCGTAAATGTGCTCTTCCCTTCCTTCCTTGTTGTCATAGAAATCGACCGAGTGTCTAGCATCAATTTGAAGAAGGAACGAGGAGATTTGAAGAGTCGCCAGATTTCGCGGTTGAACAGCACCAGAATTACCCTTAAATAAGAATTCATAAAAAGGGTTTTATATCAAAGCTCATTATTTGGTTTTCGAGAGCAAATTTTTCGCAGAAAACAATAAAATGGTTCTAAATTTTGCCAAAATGAAACATAAATTTGGCACATGTGGATAATCTTTAAAAAAACTTTGCTTTTTCTATTGTTTTTACTACTTTACTTTAGTTTTCCAGGAATTCCAAATTTTCGGCCTATTTTAATTTAATCAAAAGTGTGTGAACCGATTTTGGGACAAGAAAAATCCAGACAAAACAAAAACAAGTTACAGAATACTTCTTTTGAAATCAATGACGCCTTGTTCTTTGAATACAACATTCTATTTTAAAATCAATGTTTTGCTGGGGGTTATTGCGCGCGCACCCGGACGTAAAGTTCGAAATTTTTAATGCCAAATTTTGCATAGAAAACAGTGAAATAGCTCTCATATTTTGTAAATCAGCAAAAGTTTGTTAAAAGTTTGAGAAATTTGAAAAAAAAAAGTTTTTTAAAGATTTTTTTGAAACATTTTTTTGTTTTTTTTTTAGTTTAAATTTTTCAAAAAAAAATCCAGACAGAACAAAGACAAAATATGTGGCGTCTTAGCGCAGGCGCTGGCGCAATAACCCGAGGGCGCGCCCGCGATAACCCGGAAAACAAAATTGGTCTATGACACTGAGAATTAGCTTTTTAGGCCGAATAAATGTTTCTAACTTTGATGGATTTTGGCCATCTTTTTCGTCTATTTTTGCTTTGCAGAAATTTCACATTTTCGCCTGTTTTTTTCAATTTTGCAAGCAATTTCCCCCAGACTTTTAATTTAATCAAAAGTGAGGGAACTGATTTTGGAACAAGAAAGATCTAGACAAAACAAAAACAGTGAAACGAAACAATAGCTCTCATATTTGGTGAATCAGTAAAAATTAAAAATATGTTCAACAACTTCAAAAACAGTTTGTTAGTTTTTTTTCTTGAAACTTTATTTAACTTTTTTAGGGTCCGCGAGCGATAACCCTGTAAATCGATATTGATCTAATATAAAATCTCAAATTGTGAGTTTTCAGATAAGATAAATATTTCAGACCTAATTTGGACAAAATCGATGATTTTTTTAAAACTTTTAGACTGTTTTTGTTTTAGGGTTATCGCTTGCGCCCTCGGGTTTTCGCGGAATTCCAAATCTTCACCCTGTTTTTCATTTTTGCAAAATTTTCCCCCAGACTTTAAATTTAATCAAAAGTCTGGGAACCGATTTTGGAACAGGAAAGTCTCAGACAAAACAAAAACAAAATCTGTGACGTCTTACCCTCCACAGGCATGTGAGAATCCCCAGACGACTGTCGTCGCAAGGAAAATAGTGAAATCCGAAGTCATAAAATTGATTATAATATGAAAGCAGACCAACATAAATGCATAAACCATGGTATTTGTCAAAGCTTGGATAAAAAATCGGATTTCTCGTTTTGTTCGTTTGGAACTTTCGGTTGTTGATTGGGCTAGCCTCTGAATTTTGAGATTAAAGATTTTTAATAAAAAGTTATTTTACGTTGTTAGCATTTCGGAGGATGAAAAGAGTAGCCATATCGAGGATTCCAACGAGGCAGAAGAGAGAAACGTTGTAGACAAAGTCTACGTAATAGGCCAGGGCGACCCCACAAGGAGTGTCGGAAAAGGCCCATTCGCGAAAAGAGGAGTCGAAGTAGAAATCACAACCATCTGAAATGCGATTTTCAATAGTTTCAGTTTGAAACTTTCAATGTTTCATGTCAAAAACTCAGAAAAACAGGTTTTACGTCTATTGCGTCCTGCGTTTATGCGTTGTTCTTAGGACTTTAGGGGACGTCTTTGGTTTTATGCAAAATTTGCGCAGAGTCAGGTTTTGGCCAAAATGTGGCGTTCCGAGACGTTCAGATCAATATCGATTTTTAGTGCAGGGTTATCGCGGGCGCGTCCTGGAACGACCGAAATTAAAAACAAATATTTGGGTTTTTGGAGCTGAAAACCATTGTTTTGACAAAAGAACCATTTTTCTCGTAAAAGTTTCCGCTAAACCCCAAAAAGGTATTCAAAAAAAACATAGAAATATTAAAACGCAAAATTCAAATTTTCAATCCCATTTTCCATTCATCAGATATTTAAGGAAATCCTCTATTTTTAATCAATGCACAAGAAATGTTTTCCCAAATATGATATTCTGAAATTTTAAGGTGAATATCGATTTTTGCTACCGGGTTATCGCGGGCGCACCCGCCTGGAACGACGTTAAACCCCACCCAAATTTAAAAAAAACAAAGAGCTCAGTTTTTGGAGATGAAAACCATTTTTTCTCTTGAAGGTAAATCCCAATCCTTTAAAAAATCCCAAAAAAATCAAAAATGGAAAAAAAAGGTAAATCCCAAAAAATAAAAAATTTAAAAAAAGATTTTTCAATACCAATTTCCATTCTTTCAGAAAACTTTTAGTTAAATTTCTGTATATTGTGAAAGATTTTTTGAATGCCTTTTCAAAGTTGGCAGGACGAAATATTGTGAACCTTTCAGAAAACGCGAAAAACTTAATTTTCCCAATTTGTTTGCATTTTTTTTTGTTGCTTTTTCTGAAAAACTAAAAGGAAGAAAGTAATTTTTTTCTAAGTATACGGTCTTCAAAAAAATGTTATAAAAACAACTCTGTGTTCAAAATTTGGTTTAATTCAAATTCGGGCTCGCGCACAATAACCCGCATCAAATTTGGTTGACCCTGAACACGACTGAGGTACGCGCGCAATAACCCTCGATCAAAAACTCACCAATAAAATAGAATGACCAATAAATTCCACTCAAAACACAATCAAGTAAAACAATTGCAGCCGTAAGTTTCCCATTGAAGTATCTTCTATAGAAAGCGGGGGTAGCTATTGCCGATAACCTAAAAAAAACATTTTTTTTTTTTAATTTTTTATAAAAATCATTGTTTAAATGATTTTTTAGTTTTTTTCAGTTTGTAACATAGTTTTTCCCCATTTCGGTCCAAATTTTTGTTTTTACCTGTTGAAACTAATGAAAAGACAGGCGTGGAAAGCGACTTCCGTGAAAAACAAGGAAAGTTGACCCAACTTCCGGTTGATCCAGAAAAGGCGCTCTGGGAATTCGCTGAAAAAGAGAATTTTTTTAAAAGTTTTTCATTTTTAAAAAGTTTTTCATTTTTAAACTTTTGTTATAAATTCAAATTTTAAAATTTCACTCACATAATCATCAGAGGAACAGCCCAAGCGGCAAAAAGCAGAAGAACTCCTACATTAGCAACGGCGTGGAGGGTAGTCAATTGGCCAAAGGAGTTTCTAAATTTTTATTTTTTTTTTAATTTTTTAATTTTAAAATTTTAAAAAAAGTTACCTAAATACTCGATTCCGGCAAAGAACTATGGCGGAAACAAGATTGCAGAAGATTCCAATAAAACTGATCTAAAAATTCGATTTTAAAAAAAGATTTTTCAATTTATTTTTTTTACCGTAAAAACCAAGGCGGCGTCAAAAATTGCATCAGAGGAGAGATGAAATATGAAGTTAGTGTTGTTGTTCATCTGAAAAATGAATTTTTAAAATAAATTTCTCTTTAAAATTAAATTAAAGTAAGTTTCACTTTTTAAAAGATTTTTGGCGGTGCCGTTTTATTATAAAAAGAACATTTTAAAAAAGGAATTGAAAAACATTTTCGCCTTCTTTCAAAACACATTTCGGTATTGGTACGCAAAACTGCGTTAGGTCGAAAATGCTATCGAATTTGAAGCGAAAAAATCGATAATCGTTATGTGTGATACATCAATCAATTTGAAATCACGTTTTAAGCAATTTTGTAAAGTATGCAAACTTAAAATTTTTAGTGCTAAAAAGTGATAATAGTTTTTCGTAAATTTTTTAAAACTTTTTTGTTGCTTTTTATCGACTAAAAAATTACAATGTTTTGTTAAAAATTTTAAACAAGTAATTATGTTTAACATTTTTAAGATGTCGTTTCCCTGCGTATCTCCTTTCAAAACACAATTTCGGTAGTGATACGCAAAACTGCGTTTGACCGAAAATGTCGTTAGACTTTATAGTTGCTGGTTAAACTATTTCAAAATCAAGCAAAGGATAAATATTTTTGCTAAGACATCATTTCTCTGCATGTCCACTTTTAAAACACTATTTCGGTCATAATACGCAATACTTCGTGAAAGTGAAAATATTAGTTTAAACTAACTCCGTAACAAATATGACGGTGAAAGCCATGTCAGTGGCGAACAATAATTCAAAAAATTTCTATTTTTATGCAAAACAATTGCGATTTAATTGAATTTTTAGATGAATGGCTTGTAAAAATATATTTTGCAAGTTCGTTAATTTTTGATCGGATAAATAAATGTTAATGGTCATAAAGCGGCACAAAACAAAAAGGCACAGAATATGCCATGATGTGGATTCGAAAAACTAAAATCACTTTCCCTTGCCTGGGTGCGACATGAGAACATCGTGGGATTGAAAACGTGAGTCAAAGACTACTTATAAACAAAGTACGTTCAACAAGTTCAACATTTTCATTTTAACGCAGTTTTGCGTACGTCAACCTAAAGACGCTAAATACTGAGAAACGACGTCTTACAAAAAAATGTATTTCTTGTTTGATCGATTGTTATAGCTTTATCTGCAAACAATTATAGTCCAAGAGTATTTTTGATCTAACGCAGTGTTGCGTACTTCTGCCCATACAGTGTTTTGAAAGAGGAAACGATGAGAAATCGCGTCTTAACGAAAATGTTTACTCTTGTTTGATTGTTTTACATAGTTTTACTTGCTATGTTTTATAGTTTAAGGACATTTCTGAGCAAACGCACTTTTGCATACTACGGCTGAAATATAATCGCGTGTGAACCAAAATGTCCAACTCTAGAAACTCTCAGAAACGTAAATAAATTGCGTCTAAACGAAAATGTTAACCTCTTGCTGTCTGAATTTTGATACGTTTTTACGTATACATAGCGTGCTGACAAAATTGTTAACCTCTTGATCGATTATTTTATATATTTTTATTTGCAAACTTTTATAGTTCAATAACATTTTCGATTAAACGCTGTTTTGAGTACGATTACAGTAAGAGTGTAACGAAGGGGGGTACTCAAAGACATCGCGTCTGTACGAAAATTTCCCTTTTTGTTTGATTTCAAACTTATATAGTCTAAGGACATTTTGAATCTAACGTAGTTTTGCGCACTTTAATCGGAACAGCGTTTTAGAGAAGATCAAAAATAGCGTGAGAACGAAAATGTACAGCTTTTGTTTCATTTTTTTTGACATTTTTTGATAGAGAATAGGGTTCAAGAACATTTTAGATCTAACGCACTTTTGCGTACAACCAAATGAGTGTTTTTAAAGGTGAGACGCAGACAAATTGCGTGTGAACGAAAATGTTCACCTCTGATGTAATTTTTGACAAGAATTTTTGTTTTCGTCTACAGAAACCACCAAGAAAAGGAAATGTTTGAAGGTTGACTGCAAAGTTTCAATTAATTTCTTGACTCCTCGGTTTTTGAAATTCCCACGGTCTGGTAAACAATTAATCAAGGGGTTTCCGGGAAAGACAACACGGAGCAAATGAAAATGAATCAGGATGGAAATTGGGTCCCACAGCGAAAAACGTCAAAGGTTTCCAAATGTTGGAGATCTCGGGAATGAGTAAGGCATATATAATTCACCAGGTGAAACATAGCCTCCATATTTATTTTATTATTTTTATTACGGTAAATGACGTTATTTATTGGTGTTTCAAAAATAACACAAAAAGTAACCACGTGGCTAATTAATTGGTCATAAAGAATTATGAATGTTTATAAGTTTTGTCGCAGCCTTTCACCCCGAATCGTTTAAGGGCTACTAGTACCCCCGCATAGTCCGCGTCTATCTTCCAGAAAGACTCGCTCGCCAAAACCCTTTACTTTGGGCGCCACGCGGACGGTGATATGAGCCTCGATGGTTTCTATCTACGGGCTACACGGTTGGGCTGTGCTTCTGGTCAAAGCAAATAGAAAGAGAAGACAGAACAGTAATCACAGTTCATGTAACAACTGCACAACCAACATAACACAACAAGTAACAATACGTCCACCTGACAATAGGAAGGTTGGCGTACGGCGTCGGCGCTCCGGGAGGTCTTCTTGGTTACTGGGCTGCGAGAGTCGTTGGGCTGGAGCAGAAAAGGACGTCGGGCACGGAGCGGTGCGAAGGCTGGCTGGAAATAGTGCATTCTAGACTGTATCATCGGGGATTTAGGTCAACCCTGGTCTAGTGCAACACAGCTGTCGCTAGCATAGTCCACAGGACTTGTGAACTAGAATCAACGGGGGTCAGACGCCTCACAGGGCTATTAGTCTGAAGGTATAAGAAGGAAGTGCACCAACCGCGTCAAAAGCGTGATAACACTTTCCTAATGAGAAGGGTCGGTCTCGCTATACCACGTACAACCGCACGGGCCGAGCGCAGCATCCCAACTGATGACAGAAGGCGGCAGCCGGCTGTGTACGCAGGCGGCCGTACCTTTTGGTGTGCGGGGTTTTCCTTCCCACGCGCACTGTCTACAGTACCCTTAAAATGACCTGGAGTACAGTCGGGAATCCCCCGAATGGGAATTAGGGGCGATATTCGCGACAAGTTTTGTAAA
>JAJQXH010000016.1:30000-40000 GCA_022343465.1 Oscheius sp. G VE-2021
CGCACTCACACACTCAAGTGGATTGCCATTCACACATTTACACTTGTACACATGCACACACTCACAGTGGCACTCACACACTAAAACATTCACTCATTCACTCACTATCATGTGCACGTACTCACTCACACACAATCACACACGCTAACATGCAACACATGTGCATATACACACAACAGCACGCGCTCACTCACTCACTCGTTCACATATAGACACAATCACACACGCACGCATACCCCCATACATACAAGCACACGTGCTCACAAGACATAACACAATCACACACAAGAACACACAGTCACACACATTTACACTCTCACACATACACATGCAGTCACATACACATAGGACACACATAAACACATAAACATACATACAATCATTTTCACACTCACTCACTCACTCACTCACTCACTCACTCACTCACTCACTCACTCACTCACTCACTCACTAACTTACATACGTACATACATACTACAAACGCACTTAGCAACAAGTACACATTGACTCACATTTACACACTCACACACGTCACTCACACATGAATACACACGCGCAAACACGAGCGCACTCCAACACGACACACTCGAATATACTCACATTTCCATACACACTCATGTTCACACTCACATACTCACTCACTCACATTCACACTTACTTATTTATTCACTCATTTGCACACACTCACTCACTTACTACCGCTTACACTCATCTACATTCACACACATAACACATTCATAGTCACACTTGTCACTCACAATCACACACACACACACACATACCTTCATACACACAAGCACACGTACTCACACACACATTTCCACTCACACCAACACACACGCGCTCACGTTCACACATTTACAAATGCACACCTGCACTGGCTCACTTTTATACACACACAAACTCTTTCACTCACTCACTCACTTAAAGAAGATGAAGAAACATCACGTTTCACTTTCAAAAGATTAAAAGAGGGGGACAAGGTTCGTTTTTCTGTCTGATTACCTCACAGACGGGTTGATTCAAGTGAGCATCAACAGAAAAATGCCATGTTTCACACTCTTTCAATGATGTCTAGTTTTGAAAAGCAATAGTCATTTTACTCTTTAGGGTTTCAATAGTCGTTGATTGGCCAAAGAACGGCGAGGATACTAAAATTGTCTCGCTTTGGAAAAGAAATGAGAAAAATCTGCTTTATTTCTGTAAGATCCAGAAATCGGCAGAGGTAGACTGAAATTCTGAAAATTGTTTATTGAAGACCAAGAAACAGTCCTGGGAAGTTTGGACTATGGCGAGACATACACAGGCATTTCAATTGTATAATGAGGTAAGACAGAGAAAAACTATTTTGAGGGATGAAAGGGAGAGAGAGAGAAAGAGAGAGAGAAACGTAGACATTCACAGAGGCAGAGACAGAGAGAAAGACGAAACAGAATTTCAAAAAAATGCTAAATGGAGACATATTCACTCCAATTATGTCTCCAAAGTCCCAAAAAGCCTCCAAAAAGGAAAAGGTAGTGAATGTGGGGGACGTCCCCTCCCCTTCGTCAATCAAACTCCTAGAAGCGATCGGTATGAGATGAAGCCAGCCGAACCCCAAACAGCTGAATATTAACTCACGATTCACACAGGAGGCGCTCTACCAACGACGTGCCCCGGATATACGCTTACGGGTGACGCTAGTAGTTCCAACTGCTTCATGCAAGCTGGGGAAAAGACGCCGCTTAAGTAACCCCGTGCTGTGGCGGCGCCGATCCCTTACGGGTGCGGGCGGCAGCTTGTGTCTGCGCCTCTCAGTCAGCCGCGTCTCTCGCCGCCAGGAGGAAGCGAAGAAGGCGTTGATCTTTGTTCAGTTTGGGGGTTTCTTTTCTGTTAAACTCGCCTTTGAAAAGTTTAAAATAATTTTTTTGTATATTGGCTCATTTTCAGATGAAGTAAAAAGTAAGAGAGAGAGAAAGAGAAAAAGAGGAAGGGAGAGAAAGAAAAATACAAAGATAAACAGAGAGAGGATTCTATTTGTCTCTGTCTCTGTCGATTTCTCTCTCTCTCTCTCTCTTTCTCTTCCTCTTCCTCTGTCTCTTCTTCTTTCTCTTTCTCTCTCCTCTCTCAGTCTCTCTCTCTCTCTCTCTCTCTCTCTCTCTCTCTCTCTATCTCTTTCTGTTTTTCTCTCTTTCTCTCTCCCTCTCTCTATCTTTCTTTCTCTCTCTTTCTTTCTCTCTTTTCTCTATATCTATCTCTCTCTCTCCCTCTCTCTCTCTCCAACCCCTTTCAATATATACTTTTTATCAAAGTGCACATCGCACAACACTATGGAGCATTATGTACACACAATTACAGGGTGGTCTAAGAACCACGGGGTACTCTGTGTATCTGAGATCGGGTCACAATTCTTCACAATTCTGAGATCAACAAGTTCACATTGAGATTACGGACACTTGGAGTAATTGCCCATGTTCGACCCGTAAAGTTGCAGGTTTCGTGAGGGGATGGCAGTCTGGCCGCCGAAGCCACCGTAGGCCATGGAGGATGGGTTGAAGAGGGCCGCACTGCCCTGGAATCCAGAGGGAATCAGGGATCTGTAGTTGTTGGCAGCCGCCGCCCAACTGTTGCTCATAAAGTCTTGCTGGAGACGGTTCACGTTCTGAGAGGCAAGGTAGTCGGTGGAAGCTCCAGGAGCCTGGGGCTGGATTGCAGCGGCGATTCCTGAAAATAAAGTTTTTTTTTAAATAATTGTCACTGTCAGATACTTTTTTAAAGATTTTTAATCGTTGTAAAACATCTATATTCTTAAAAGGTTAATATGATATTCTGAGAATGTAACCCAATATCGATTTTTTGCTCCGGGTTATTGCGGGTACGGCCCGGAACATTCAAAGGAAACCTAATTTGAATAGAGTTTGAATAAATTTTACCATTGATATTTTTTTGCATTTTTAAAAAAAATTTAACTTGGCTCGATATCGATTTTTAGCGGCGGGTTATTGCGGGCGCGTCCGGGTTACAGTATTTGATTTCACAGCTATCGATTTTCAAAATTAGAGTAATCTTTGGTTTATTGTTTTAATTCTGAGAACATTTAAATTGACAAAAACACTACTGACACTTAAATTTTTTAAACTGAAATACCGAATTTTTCACAATCCAATTCGATTTTTGATTACTCTGAGGTGGACCAATTTTCAATATTCTTTTAAAGTTTAATTTTTTTAAACAAAATAAATATCATTTTAAACAATCGCAAAAAGAACTTTTTCAAGAAATTGTTTCTGAAAAGGCGAAAGACAAAAATTTTCCATCATTTTAGCGGTTTTTGAAGTTCGGTCAATTTTTTTAAAGAAACTGAAATGTTTGTTTATAACTGTTTTTTTTCAAAGGAGAAATCGAAAAATCATTCCATTTTTCAAATTTTATTAACTTTGAAGATTAAAAAGACCTAGGTCCGCACGCAATAACCGGTCATCAAAATCGATATCGATTTACCAGTCTTTATGTCACATCTTTATGTCACATTTGGTCCAAAAATTCAGCTTTTGGCAATCCTTGAAATATAAAGTTTCCTTTTTCAAATTATTTTTCTGTGCCGGGTTATTGCGAGCGCGCCCGCCTTGAAAAGTGGGAGAAAAAGAAGACCTACCTTGGAAATCAAACTTGTAGGCGTATCTCTTTCCATGCACCTTGGCCATGATATTCTTGTCGTAGTAGTACCTCAGGGCTCTGGACATTTTGTCGTAGTTCATGTTTGGCTTCGATTTTCGCTCTCCCCACTTTCTGAAATCGGGTTTTAAAACTCAAAATTCAAATTTATCTCTCTCTCTCTCTCTCTCTTTCTCTCTCTCTCTCTCTCTCTCTGTCTCTTTTTGAATATCTGCCTCTCTCTCTCTCTTTTTGTCTCTCTCTATGTCTCTCTCTGTCTCTCTCCCCTTGTCTATTTCTCTCTCTCTCTCTCTCTCTCTCTCTCTCTCTCTCTCTCTCTCTCTCTCTTTCTCTCTCCCTACCTTGCCACCTCATCCGGATCCACCAATTTGAATTCTCCCTGAGTTCCTTCCCAAGTGATCATTTCCGAATTCCTGGGTTCGGATAGAAGTTCCAGAAGGAACTGCCACAATTGTGTCTGACCACTGCCCGAGTGGGCAAGACGACTGCTCGTTGGGCCGAGGAGCTGGTAAGGATCTGAAAAGAGTTATTTTGAAATAAGGATTCCATATTTTCAAAATGAAATTTTCACTTGAAATTAAGATTTCAGAAAAGGAATAGAGTTCAGAAGAAGAATGTGAAACCTCGTTTGGCTCCAATTGTGTGCGATTTTCCAGTTGAGGGCCCCTCTAATTGACACGCAATCTGAGTACAGTAGGCAATTGATTCGGGCGATGAATGTGATTCTATTGGGGGGGGGGGGGGTATTAGGGAAGAATCAGTTTTAACCATAGGCAGGCTATTGCCGCTTTGACATCATAACTTACAGCCTCAGGCCGCTTTGAAAGAGAAAAAGTTAGGCCGCTTTGAGACCACCCACAATATTTGGGCGGTTTGAGACTACCATCAGCCTCAAGCCGCTTTGAGTCAATCGACCGAACTCTTTGGCTTCCTAACGACTATTTGTGTATCCCCCATTTCCAAGGCACCTCACACGCATGACCGTAAAATCATTTTAATGACCTTCGCCTGCCCGAAGAAAAAGCACCTATTATGCGGTTCGATTGTCTTCCGCAGCTTTTCCCAAATCGGAGCCACCTGTTTCGAGAAAGCACCTGCCTGCCCGCACCCGGTTGTCTTAATTCCACACTCATTTGTCACCGAATGACCCCACACACAATTACGGTAACAGACCGTAATTAGCCCCTCCTGGCACAAATCGCATTTATCGCGCGCGGAATAATTGTGAGGTGTGGGGATTAAGCCTATTGACATGATTTCGGAGAACATATGCATAGGAGATTAGGGGAGGAGGGTTATTAAGGAGGTGGAAGAGGTTTAATGGGTTAAACTTTGTTTACAAAACAAAGTTGCATTTTTTCATGCCACTGAAAGCGGCCTGAACCTTAAGGTCATAAAGCGGCCTAAAATAAGAGATAGTCTCGAAGCGGCCTGAGACTATTGGCAATTTTAAAGCGGCCTGAGGCTGCTGATGGTCTCAAAGCGACCTGCAACTGATGGCTGTCTCGAAGCGGCCTAAATCAAAGCGGCCTGAGGCTGAAATTTATGATGTCGAGGCGGTCTCAAACTGCTCTCTCTCTCTCTCTCTCTCTCTCTCTCTCTATCTCTTTCTGTTTTTCTCTCTTTCTCTCTCCCTCTCTCTATCTTTCTTTCTCTCTCTTTCTTTCTCTCTTTTCTCTATATCTATCTCTCTCTCTCCCTCTCTCTCTCTCCAACCCCTTTCAATATATACTTTTTATCAAAGTGCACATCGCACAACACTATGGAGCATTATGTACACACAATTACAGGGTGGTCTAAGAACCACGGGGTACTCTGTGTATCTGAGATCGGGTCACAATTCTTCACAATTCTGAGATCAACAAGTTCACATTGAGATTACGGACACTTGGAGTAATTGCCCATGTTCGACCCGTAAAGTTGCAGGTTTCGTGAGGGGATGGCAGTCTGGCCGCCGAAGCCACCGTAGGCCATGGAGGATGGGTTGAAGAGGGCCGCACTGCCCTGGAATCCAGAGGGAATCAGGGATCTGTAGTTGTTGGCAGCCGCCGCCCAACTGTTGCTCATAAAGTCTTGCTGGAGACGGTTCACGTTCTGAGAGGCAAGGTAGTCGGTGGAAGCTCCAGGAGCCTGGGGCTGGATTGCAGCGGCGATTCCTGAAAATAAAGTTTTTTTTTAAATAATTGTCACTGTCAGATACTTTTTTAAAGATTTTTAATCGTTGTAAAACATCTATATTCTTAAAAGGTTAATATGATATTCTGAGAATGTAACCCAATATCGATTTTTTGCTCCGGGTTATTGCGGGTACGGCCCGGAACATTCAAAGGAAACCTAATTTGAATAGAGTTTGAATAAATTTTACCATTGATATTTTTTTGCATTTTTAAAAAAAATTTAACTTGGCTCGATATCGATTTTTAGCGGCGGGTTATTGCGGGCGCGTCCGGGTTACAGTATTTGATTTCACAGCTATCGATTTTCAAAATTAGAGTAATCTTTGGTTTATTGTTTTAATTCTGAGAACATTTAAATTGACAAAAACACTACTGACACTTAAATTTTTTAAACTGAAATACCGAATTTTTCACAATCCAATTCGATTTTTGATTACTCTGAGGTGGACCAATTTTCAATATTCTTTTAAAGTTTAATTTTTTTAAACAAAATAAATATCATTTTAAACAATCGCAAAAAGAACTTTTTCAAGAAATTGTTTCTGAAAAGGCGAAAGACAAAAATTTTCCATCATTTTAGCGGTTTTTGAAGTTCGGTCAATTTTTTTAAAGAAACTGAAATGTTTGTTTATAACTGTTTTTTTTCAAAGGAGAAATCGAAAAATCATTCCATTTTTCAAATTTTATTAACTTTGAAGATTAAAAAGACCTAGGTCCGCACGCAATAACCGGTCATCAAAATCGATATCGATTTACCAGTCTTTATGTCACATCTTTATGTCACATTTGGTCCAAAAATTCAGCTTTTGGCAATCCTTGAAATATAAAGTTTCCTTTTTCAAATTATTTTTCTGTGCCGGGTTATTGCGAGCGCGCCCGCCTTGAAAAGTGGGAGAAAAAGAAGACCTACCTTGGAAATCAAACTTGTAGGCGTATCTCTTTCCATGCACCTTGGCCATGATATTCTTGTCGTAGTAGTACCTCAGGGCTCTGGACATTTTGTCGTAGTTCATGTTTGGCTTCGATTTTCGCTCTCCCCACTTTCTGAAATCGGGTTTTAAAACTCAAAATTCAAATTTATCTCTCTCTCTCTCTCTCTCTTTCTCTCTCTCTCTCTCTCTCTGTCTCTTTTTGAATATCTGCCTCTCTCTCTCTCTTTTTGTCTCTCTCTATGTCTCTCTCTGTCTCTCTCCCCTTGTCTATTTCTCTCTCTCTCTCTCTCTCTCTCTCTCTCTCTCTCTCTCTCTCTCTCTCTTTCTCTCTCCCTACCTTGCCACCTCATCCGGATCCACCAATTTGAATTCTCCCTGAGTTCCTTCCCAAGTGATCATTTCCGAATTCCTGGGTTCGGATAGAAGTTCCAGAAGGAACTGCCACAATTGTGTCTGACCACTGCCCGAGTGGGCAAGACGACTGCTCGTTGGGCCGAGGAGCTGGTAAGGATCTGAAAAGAGTTATTTTGAAATAAGGATTCCATATTTTCAAAATGAAATTTTCACTTGAAATTAAGATTTCAGAAAAGGAATAGAGTTCAGAAGAAGAATGTGAAACCTCGTTTGGCTCCAATTGTGTGCGATTTTCCAGTTGAGGGCCCCTCTAATTGACACGCAATCTGAGTACAGTAGGCAATTGATTCGGGCGATGAATGTGATTCTATTGGGGGGGTATTAGGGAAGAATCAGTTTTAACCATAGGCAGGCTATTGCCGCTTTGACATCATAACTTACAGCCTCAGGCCGCTTTGAAAGAGAAAAAGTTAGGCCGCTTTGAGACCACCCACAATATTTGGGCGGTTTGAGACTACCATCAGCCTCAAGCCGCTTTGAGTCAATCGACCGAACTCTTTGGCTTCCTAACGACTATTTGTGTATCCCCCATTTCCAAGGCACCTCACACGCATGACCGTAAAATCATTTTAATGACCTTCGCCTGCCCGAAGAAAAAGCACCTATTATGCGGTTCGATTGTCTTCCGCAGCTTTTCCCAAATCGGAGCCACCTGTTTCGAGAAAGCACCTGCCTGCCCGCACCCGGTTGTCTTAATTCCACACTCATTTGTCACCGAATGACCCCACACACAATTACGGTAACAGACCGTAATTAGCCCCTCCTGGCACAAATCGCATTTATCGCGCGCGGAATAATTGTGAGGTGTGGGGATTAAGCCTATTGACATGATTTCGGAGAACATATGCATAGGAGATTAGGGGAGGAGGGTTATTAAGGAGGTGGAAGAGGTTTAATGGGTTAAACTTTGTTTACAAAACAAAGTTGCATTTTTTCATGCCACTGAAAGCGGCCTGAACCTTAAGGTCATAAAGCGGCCTAAAATAAGAGATAGTCTCGAAGCGGCCTGAGACTATTGGCAATTTTAAAGCGGCCTGAGGCTGCTGATGGTCTCAAAGCGACCTGCAACTGATGGCTGTCTCGAAGCGGCCTAAATCAAAGCGGCCTGAGGCTGAAATTTATGATGTCGAGGCGGTCTCAAACTGCTCATGGTCTCCAAGCGGCCTGAGGTTGCTTTTGGTTCTCTAAGCGGCCTGAGGCTGAAATCCATGGAATCAAAGCGGCCTGAAACCGAAAGTAGTAGTTTTGAAGCGGGCTGAGGCCGTCGAGCGTCTCAACGTGACCTTAGGCTATTGACAGATGGCCTGACTGTCATTCAGAATGAGATTGCTTCAAAGCGGTCTGAGGCTGTAAGAAATAGTCTCGAGGCGGCCTTAGGCTGTAAGAAATAGTCTCAAGGCGGCCTGAGGCTAATGGAAATAGTGCCAAAGCGGCCTGAGTCTGTTGATTGTTTCAAAGCGGTCTGAGCCTGTTGATACCCCTAGAGCGGCCTAAGGACGTAAGATTTCGTCTCAAAGCGGCCTAAGGCTAACGATAGGTTTAAAGCGGTCTTCGGTTGTAAACTAAGGGCTCAATGTGTCTTCAGACCGGATATGATATTGTCAAGCGGCCTGAGGTTGTTGATAATCTCAAAGTGGCCTGAGGACGTAATATTTCGTCTCAAAGCGGCCTAAGGACAACTGGAAAGCGGCCTGTCGCTGTCATTCGGATTGAGATTGCCTTAAAGCGGCCTGAGGCTCTAAGAAATAGTTTCCAAGCGGCCTGAGGCTGTAGACTGTGCTGTTTAAGTCGAACACACACAGGTAGGTGTTCACCGGTGTGCCATAATTCATCTGTTGTATAGTTCTTGCTTGACTGATTAACAATTGCAAAAATATAAATACTAAGACTTCAGAACCCCTTCCCAACTCCCCTCGGATCGCTTAGTGTCGCCAGTTGAGGGGCAATTACTGAGAAGGGCCCGGGGGCAGCGCTAACAAGCGGCTCCCATTCACATCCTCCTCAACAATCACGCCTTATTAGATCAGCTGCGACGTTTGATGAGAGCCTACGGTAGCCCCCATCCCTCCCTCTCTCATAGAGCCTCCGACCCCTGCGTGTGAAATCCAGCCCTATTTACACACCCCCCTACAGTAATCCCTTGCCAGCCGGCGCGGGTCCTTTTCGCGCACGCGTAATAACCGTCTTAGGGGGATAATAGCCGTCGACGATTAAAATATCAATAGCGGCCGCCGGATACGGTAGTCCTGCCAGGTGGCCCTCTTGACAGCCGGCCCTGACAGCCGCGGGCTTTCAAGCTGGCAGGTAGCCCTTACCTTAGCGCCCTTACTTTAAGGCCTTAGTTACCTTAATCACCTTACTGAAGTATTCACGATAAAAGGGTACTGTGAGCTACAGTAAGACCTACAGTAAGCCGGAAAACAGTTAGAGATGACGTCATGGGGCATACTTTGTTTTTGGCGCCTAGCACAAAACACTGCGCGCCGAACAACGCGTCAAAACAGGAAGCGGCGGCAGATTGTGTCGGCTTGTTTGGCCCAGCTGCCGGGGGGTACGGTAGGATTACGGTACCTGGTTGATTGAAGCTGCCGAGACAGGAGAGTTTGGGGTTTGAGTAGCCGAAACAGGACATGGAGTTGAATTGGGCGAGCTGAAATGGAGGGGATACAGGAGTCTCTCTCTCTCTCTCTCTCTCTCTCTCTCTCTCTCTCTTTCTCTTTCTCTCTTTCTCTCTTTCTCTCTTTCTCTCTTTCTCTCTCTCCCTCTCTCTCTCCCTTTCTCTCTCTCCCCCTCTCTCTCACTCTCTCTCTCTCTCTCTCTCTC
>JAJQXH010000016.1:45000-157500 GCA_022343465.1 Oscheius sp. G VE-2021
TTGAACACAATATTGCAATCTGGCGCGCTTTCGTTGCATGACCCAAGATTTCTGGACCGGTTTAGACCTGATCAACCATTGGTTATATTTCCGGTTTGTTTTGATGCTTCCACTTAGAATACTGAAACCGATACCTTCTATAGATATCTCCTGAGGGGTACATCGAATCCCAAGAATCTCCTTTGTCGGCGCCCCATGCAGCTTGTGTTTGCATTTAGTGGCATCGTCTTCCCTTCTTAATGTACCGCCTAGCACGTCTGTTGTGTGCGCAATCTGCCGCGTCGCTTTACCCCGCAAGGCATTTAGGGGGATCTTGTGATTTGGGAGGGATAATCGTCATTTTGAAGTTTTGAAATAGAGAGAGAGAGAGAGAAAGGGAGGGAGAGAGAGAAAAGAGAGAAAGAGAGAAAGAGAGAGAGATAGTTAGGATGGGAGAGGGTTAGAGAGAGATAAAGGGAGCGAGAGGGAGAGAGAGAAGAAGAAAAAGGGAGAGAGATGGAGAAAGAGAGAGAGAGAGAGAGAGAGAGAGAGAGAGAGAGAAAGACAAAGACAAAGAGAGAGAGAGTGTGAGAGAGAGAGAGAGACAGAGAGAGTGTAAGAGAGACAGAGAAACAGAGGGACATAGAGAGAGATGAGAGAGATAGAGATAGAGAGAGAATGAATTTTCCTTTTCAGCCTGTCACCATCGCTCTTCCATCCGTCACCCGTCGTGTTCTCCCTTCGGTCTTCTCAAAGAAGCGGCTTTTCCTTCTGTCAGTCGGGGATGCGTGTCAATTAGCCGCCTCTTACATTGTCTTGCGACCAGCTGATAGCCGTAATTGTCCTCGGATTGCCCCCAAATCGCTGCTCGTTGTGCAAGAGACCGCCAAACGACACCGCTAATGTATGGGCGACAGCCGGCGGGCGGAAGAGCACGCGCGGCAGAGAGACGCAGACAGACGACAGCTTGACACTTGTTAAGTAGCTCCGCAGGTCAAGACGACACCAGCACCGACGACAAGTGGATGGAAAGAGGAGGAGATGGAGACAACTGTTGGGAGAAGAAGGGTGTTACACAGGGAGAAAGAGAGAGAGAGAGAGAGAGAGAGAGAGAGAGAGAGACTGCGGTTAGAGAGAGAGACAGAGACGTGTATGACTGTCTGTTTTTATTTATGTACATTGTCTTGTGCATGTGCGTGTGTGTGCACGTGTATTTGTGTCCTAGTCGTTTTGTTTCACCTTTCTCATAATTTCGCCACTTTCCCGTTTTTCTCACCTCTTTAAAAATACATTGTGTAAACCGCTCGACTATAAGATCCGCAACCTCACATGGAAGAAAAAGTAACTGTTCATCATCTTTGCTAAATGTGTGGTCGCTAACATATCTCTGGGGTTGATCAATAAAACATTAAAGAAAACGTTCTTTAGACTAGTGAGCGCTCTTCTACTCTGCACTGCAGCCATCATTCTTTGGACAAATTCAGAAGCTTCAGATTCGTGGTCATCAATGGCTATCTTCATCTTATTTGTCCCAACTAAAGTTTTGATAGGGGGGAATTTAGGTAACGCTTGAGAGACATACAGTAATCCGAAACTTTGGGTACATCAGCAGCGTGTGTGTATGTGGATGAATATTTAGTACTTTAACTGAAACAGTGGAATAATCGGCGCAAAATAAAAACGGTGCCTATTTCACAACGTACTAGTGATTCCACAGAAAATATATAGAGAGATAGAGAGATATACAAAGAGGGAGATACATAGAGAGGGAGAGTAGTTGAGTAAGACAGGCAAAGACAAGGCCATTAACAGAAACATTAGAGAAAAAGAGAGACAGAGATAGAATAGAGAGAAGGGAGGAGAGAAAGATAGGGAAAATGGAGAGAGAAACAGAGAGAGAGGGAGAAAACGAAGCAGAGAGATGGAGAGAGACATAGATAGAGATAGACAGATAGAAATACAAAGAGACAAAGGGAGAGGGAGAGAAAAAGAGAAGGAAACAGTGAGAGAAATGGCGTGAGAGAGAGAGAGAGAAAGACAGAGATGAAAAGGGACAGGGAGAGAAAGAGAGAGAGAAAGAGAGAGAGAGAGAGAGTTAGTATGATAGAGAGGAAGAGAGAAAGAAACGCAGAAAGAGAGGGAAAAAAGGGAGAGATGGAGACAGAGAGAAAGACAGACAAACAGAGTGAGACAGAGAAAGAGAAAGAAAGAGGACAAAGAATTAAGGATTCATGTACACGATCACAAACAGGGAGAGTCGGTCAGTTATGTTTTTTTCCAGGCGCTCAGGCATACTTTCGAGGACTTCGTGGCCACCTCCTCGCAGGCATCCTCGTTGATGATGGTTCCATCAGCCTTGATGATGACAAGGGTGGGGATTCCGCTCACTTGGAAGTGCTTCTTTAGAGCCCTGAAATATTCAAATTGAGCTAGGAAAGCTAGATTCAGAAGGTAATGACATCAGAAGAATCCGAAGGCAACCCACTGGATCTTGTCGTTTCCGAAGGGTATGTAGTACCAGTCGCCGTGGCACTCCTTCAGGTACGCCTTCAGGCCGGACTCTGACCTGTCGGACGAGACAAAAACTATCTCAAAATTTTCATTGGCCTCTTTCAGCTCGTTGTAGAAGTCTTTTAGAACTGGGGTAAAGCCCCTGCATGGGGGGCACCAGTGGGCGGAGAAGTAAGACCCACGATCTTGTCCTGAAGAAAGGGTTAAGAAATGGTGATAGAGAAATACCTTTTAAACTTAAAAAAACTATTTTAAAAAGTTATTAAAGTTTTGAAAAAGTCAAAGGAGAGACATCCTTATTAAGGTCCTATTTACTTACTTAAGTAAACGGCGAGAAAATCCTTATTCAGGCCCTGTTTCTATATTTCAAGGGCGAGAATTACTTATTAAGGCCCTATTTCTTTAAGTAAGGGGCGAATTCCTTATTTATGTATTTTTCTTCTTCGTGTTTTAAAATCTTTAGAATTAGCTTATAAACTTTAAAAACTACATTAAAAGTTTTAAAAAACTTACCTTGAGGACCACATCGGCATCGGCGGTGGTGACATTATCGGCGCCCTTGGCCAGCTTAACTCCGCTCAACAACTGGGCCATCGGAATAACTGAAAATAAGATTTAATTTAAATAATAAAGTAAATATTCAATATTATTAAAATAAACCATTTGGTCCAAGCCGGTCCGATTTTACAACAATTTTTTTGGGAGACAAGCCAATTTGGCCAGTGGGTGAAACAAACTGATACTGAACGGTAAGGGGTCGAAAAGAAGGAGGAAACGTAATTGCGCAAACGGTAAACACAGCTATACAGGTGAAGTGGTAGCAACTGCTCGAGACGGGGATCTTATACCCGCGCGGTTTACACAGAAGCAGCGTTTCATAACCAAAAGTGGTGAGAAAAGTGAGAAAATGACGAGTTTGTGAGAAATGGGAGAAATGGGAAACATGAATGAGAAAGGGATGATTTTGGACCCCCCTCTCCCTCTCTTTCTCTCTCTCCTGTCTTTCTCTCTCTCTCTCTCTCTCTCTATCTTTCTCTCCCTCCTTCTATCTCCCTCCCTCTCTCTCTCTGTGTTTCTATCTTTCTGTTGTTTTGTCCACTGGTGTCGGTGTCAACTCCAGAACCTCGTAAAACTCCCGAATGCCTCGAGGGCCTTCTGGCAGGAACCCACAAACAATATCAATCTGTGTCAAAATGGGGTTGTGTTTGTTCATTATTGGGTGTTTTGCATCGGCCTGTCTCAAATTTTAAAAATACGCAAGCACATTCTTCTTCTCTCTTGGGTAACACTCAATAATGTATTTTGTCCATCTATCGTAGGTGGAATTATCAAAGCGGCCTAAGGTTTCCAAAAGCATCTGTTAAAAGCGGCCTGAGGTTGTCAGAAGCAGTTAAAAAGCGGCCTTAGGTTGCCAAAGCGGATGAAAAAAGCGGCCTTAGGTTGCCAGAAGCATATGAAAAAGGCTGCTTTATGCTGCCAAAAGCAGATATTTAAAGCGGCCTTATGTTGCCAAAAGCAGATGTTAAAGCGGCCTAAGGCTGCCACAAGCGGATGTTAAAAGCGGCCTGAGACTGCCAAAGGAAGATGAAAAAGCGAATGTTAAAAGCGGCCTTAGGTTGCTAAATCTGACTTCAAAGCCGGCCTAAGGCTGCCTAAAGCAGATGTTAAAGGCGGTATGAAGTTGCCAAAAGGCAGAAGTTAGAAGCGGTCTGAGGTTGCTAAAAGCGGATGAAAAAGCGACCTCAAAAATTCCCCCAATCCCATAAACAACTGATCCTCCGTTTCATTTATTAAAGCGGGGATACTTACAGTCACCGAACAAAAGATCCACGACTACATGAGACATTGGGATACAGAATAGGGAATAGATACAGCACAAACGGGGTGGAGAGAAAGGGACCAGTTACTCCTTCTTCCAGGTGCTCAGGCACACTTTCGGGGGCTTGGCCTGCACGTCCTGGCGCCCGTTCTTGGTGATGATGGTTCCGTCGGGCTTGACGATGATGAAGGCCGGGATTCCGCTCACTTCGAAGTGCTTGGCCATGGCCCTGGAAGATTCAAATTAGAAGAACGCGTTAAGGTAAAAAAAGTTACAAAATTCAAAAGAATCCGAAGGCAACCCACTGGATCTTGTCGTTTCCGAAGGGGATGTAGTACCAGTCTCCGTGGCACTCCTTCAGGTAGGCCTTCAGGTCGGACTCGGAACGGTCGAACGAGACGAACACGATCTCGAAATCGGCGTCGGCCTCCTTCAGGTCGTTGTAGAAGTCCTTCAGCACCGGGGTGAAGGCCTTGCACGGAGGGCACCAGTGGGCGGAGAAGTAGAGACCCACGATCTTGTCCTGAGAGAAAAAATGGTGAAACATTATTTTAAAGTTTTTCTTCTTTTAACTGACTTAAACGCCTTATAAATACCTTATAAACTTTAAAAAACTATTGAAAAAGTTTAAAAACTACCTTGAGGACGACATCGGCGTCGGCGGTGGTGACGTTGTCGGCGCCCTTGGCCAGCTTAACTCCGCTCAACAACTGGGCCATCGGAACTGAAAATATAGAATTAATTTACATTTTTGAATAAATTGAATATTTATAAATAATGAAGATTGAATATCGCATTAAAAATTAAAGAAAATTAAGAGGTATTGAAGAAGTTTGCGCCATCCCTGGAAACCAAGTTTCAAGAACACAGACCTTTAAAATCGACTTAAAATAATCGATTTTGTAAATTAAAAGCGTAAATATTTTGTAAACAAATGAATTAAGATTGATAAATGACAAAAAAAAATGAATGAGAACCGGAAGGACTGCCAAAAAGCCAAGATTTCCTTATTTTTGTGGTCCCACCACGAACTGTCGCTTTATTTTCAACAAAATCATTATTTTTACGATATTTCAACTTATAAACTCCATAAAATGTTGAAAAACCGACCAGGGTTCGATCCCACCCGGCGTTGTTTGCTTTTTGCTTGATTCTGGACAAATTTTTTAGGCTCTTTTAAAACTTAAAAACTACTTAAATTAACTATTTTAAACAATTCAATGATTTAAAAAAATATAAACATATGAAATAAACGGAAAATCCACAGAATTTGTCGGAGATTTCTCCGAAGTTGGGTCCGATTTTAAAGGGCGGTGTCTTTTCGCGACGGGACCTTTTCTAGTCGAAATAACCCATTTTTTAAAATTATTTCTGATGAATATGGCGTAATTTGTCATCAAAAGTGGCTCCCGGCTAGACTTCCAAAAACTTCGGACGGACGCACTTTGGACGCAAAGATGACGCAAAATCAGCAGTTATGTCATGGAAACAGCATTCTTCTTTTATTCGATGATGTAAAAACGAGAATTCCGGTTGTAACATCAGTAAAAAAAAGTTGTTAAATAGAACAGTAATTTCGCAGTTTAAAGGTCTGTTTTCTCTTTTTAAAGATCTGTTTTTCCCATTTTTAAGGTCTATGTTGGTATATAAAGGTCTACTTTCTCGTTTTAAAGGTCTATTTTCCAACACAAATGGCGAACTTTGTACCCAGGCCATCTTAAAAATAAATAAGGTAGCTTGATGACAGGATTAAAGTACAGATAAGATAATGGTCCTGCCATGAAGGCTTACAAATAATTGGATTATTTACCTTTTAAACATCATATTTGTTAGTAAACGACTGAAATAAAGGTATTTGGTTTTTAAAAAAATTTTTATTTTAAAAAATGTATTTTAAAGGTCTGTTTGCTGCGTAAAACAATCCCAACACGAAGATCTTTCAAATAATTGATTTTTTAACGTTTTAAACACGATATTTGTTATGAAATGACTGAAAAAGTATTTTATTAAAGAAAAATTGTTTTTATTTTAAAAAATTGTATTTTAAAGGTCTGTTTAGTGTAAACAAGCTCCATTTCAACTTTGTACCGCTTGGGCGCGTAAATTCGAATGTTGACAGGGCAAGAAATGAGGCAGAATGGCGCGGTACCTGGCTCGAAAGGAGTGGACTCTGAAGAACCGCCGTTGCCCATCGTGACCGATCGATAAATGGTGATAAAAAGCGTGGCGCCAATTTTGAGGGACACGTCAAGTGGGCAAGGGGTGAGTCATGGCGCAAACTGAAAACACAGGTAACCAGTACTGTTGGGAAATAGCCGTAAATTGCGGTTTAAAGGTCTGGTTTTCAGCAAGCATAGCGTTATTTGACTACAGAACACATAAACCTAATTTGTTGACCAGCGTTTTCCCGCAAATTGGAACCATGGAAATCTGACCGGTGAAACAAAATGGTCCCGCCGCGAAGTTTTCTGTGAGTGTGCTATATTTGCACACTCACAGATTGGCAAGTTGCCCAGTCCCTGGAAAATGGCTGGCATTGGCAAAGTGGGTCAATTTAAAGGACTATTTCGTCAATTTAAAGGTCTATTTGGTCAATTTAAAGGGATATTTGGTCAATTTAAAGGAGTATTTGGTCAATTTAAAGGACTATCTGGTCAATTTAAAGGGCTATTTGGTAAATTTAAGGGATTATTTGGTCAATTTAAAAGGATTGTTTCCTCACTTTAAACCTGACTTGTTGATCATTGAAACATTGGATTGATGTGGCAAAGCGCGCAAAGACTGGGTAAACTGTCACAACCGCGGAAATTCAGGGTTTTATATACGCGCCGTGTCCAATTTACACAGAAACGGAATTTCATAACTGAATTGGAGAGAAAAGCGGGAAATGACGAATCCCGCATTTATGAGAGAGTGAATCATCAATGAGAATGGGGCAATTTCGAAGGAAAGACGCCACCATCGATCATTTCCCCTGTCTGAGCCTTAAAATTAATTAAGAAAATCGGGTTAATTAGAAGGCTGGAATGATGCAATTAAAAGCCGAGACCATCACGGGCGGCCTTTGATTGCCAAAAAGCGGCTTTTAATTCCCAAAAAGCTGGTCAAGATGCCTATTGTTGCCAAACAGCGGCTTTCAATAAAGAAAAAAGCAGGTCAAGCGGCCTATGCCTGCCAAAAAGCGGCTTTATTTACCAGAAATCAGGTCAAGCGGCCTATGGTTGCAGAAAAGCGGAAGAACCAAGGACCCGCAAGCACCTGGTGTACAATTATCAGAAAGGCGACCAGGGTTCAATCCCTGCTTGTGCACTTTATTTTTATCACTTTAACAAAGATTGGATAAACAGTGGAACTACCTACAAAATTGTTTGCTACAAGTATTAAAAAGTATTCAAAAAATAATTTGTCCTGAAAAATCAATTTTTAAATGTTAGAATTAAATAATTGGGCCAAATCGGGCCTATCAATTTCTTTGGTCTGGCCAGTTTTTGCCCGGATTTTGAGAAGATTTGGAGACATACTTCTACTGTCCATCTAATCAGTTTCCAATTGAGAAAAATGAAGTGCACCGGTCGGGATCGAACCCTGGTCGCTTGTTTGCCACTTTTGACTGGGTGGTCATATGAGACGGGCCGGGCCAAAGATTTTCTAGCTATGTTTGCTACGTATGGTTCAAAACCGCCAACGGGGTGCTATTTGGCTTGAAATTATACTAAAAAGTGCTTTTTAGGGTGCAATATGCAAATTTGGGTTGCTAAATTTAAATGAGATCGGACCGTGCTAAACAATGTTTTCCAATCGGCCCGATAAGTGAGAAGTATGCAGAACAATCAAGAAAATAGCCGGGCAACAGCTATCCACCCCGGAAGGCTCTGGGCGGGCTTGTTTGCCGCCGTAGTCGCCACGCAATATCATTTGATTGTGTGCTTTCAGTGTATACGGAATGGGGTATCAATGACTAATGAAAAAGCCCAAGGATTGGCTTCATTGCCACGTTCTTTGATTTTGACACCCAAATTAGTGAATATTTGCTAGTTTCCCTCAGAAAATCCTTTAATTTAAAGGAAACGTGTCCCCACCGGCACGGTGTGTCCAAACTAGCAGTAGCGAAAATTCTGGGCAAAGTGCCAAAATTTTATTGGTCTCGACGCGAAACGTTCCAATATTCAGCTGTTGACTTAAAAATGGATATGGGCCCGACCCAATTGAAAGTGTCAACAGCTGAATATTGGAACGTTTCGCGTCGAGACCAATAAAATTTTGGCACTTTGCCCAGAACGCTGGGGAGTGCTTTCCTACTGCGCAAAACCAATGGGTGGGACACACCGTGACCGGCCGTTGTGACAAACGACTTTAAAGTCGAGGTGGTATTGTTAAAATCGTGTTTTGAAGGTCAAAACCAGCCGTCATGCAAGCGTTGCAGGAGCGTGTTCGGAAAAGTGTATCGAAGCGTCTTCTTGAGAACCACACATGCAACCGCATGCAAAACTCTCACACACGCTGACATAGTCACATACACACACATACATACATACATACATACATACACTCACATGCAAACTCTCTCTCGCTCTTTGTTTTGGTCTATCTTTCTAACACACAGGCTCACCCATGCTCACACAATGACACAGTCACACATATTCAAACGCATACACAAACTAACACACATACTCTCTTTTTCTCTCTTTCTCTCTCTCTCTCTCTCTCTCAAATACACAAACGCTCACACACTCACTCGCACTTTCTCCCTCTCACATCCAAACCAGGGGGGGGGGCATTTTTTGGCAACCTGGGCAGGCTTAGGCCGCTTTTATGGCATCTTGGGGGCCTCACATTCACACATATTTTGACACATACATACTCGCCCACACGGCTTAATTGAAGTTTTAGAAAGAGTAATGAATTTTAATGTAAGGCTTAGAAAAGTAACTGTTTCCAACTTAAACTGAAAAAGTCACGTCATTCAGGGGTTTCAAATCTCGGGCCGGTCGTGAGCTTTTGTTGCTTCTATGAAAATCACATTTAAAAAAATAAAAACTGTCGCAAGTTAATTTTAACCTGTTTAAAACGCTTTAACTATGTTTCTAGTGATCGTATTAGTCAATTAAAGTCAGGCAAAAAATAAGTTCACCGAGTGGGATCGAACCTTGGTCGTGTGGTTGGTAATATATGGGACCAATTTGGGTTGACGGACAGCCAGGCCAAAATTTTTAGGAAGTCCGCCCCATGAGAACCCTGTGGGTTGCTATATGCAAATGTAGGGTGTCAATTTTTTCAACCCCTTGAATTTTGCACCGTTATGAGACTTAGTTTAATGTCTACTGTCCTCGAAAAGCTGTGTAATTGCACGGTCCCAGTGGGAAAAGCGCGGGAAACGGTCCAAACAGGTCTGTTGTCTCTCTGGGCGACGGCTGGCGCCCCCGACAACCAGCCGCCGCGGAATCGATCGCCACAGAGAGACAACAAAACCACGGCCCCGCTGGAAACATAGTTTTCGCGCCGAGAAAACAACTTTTTTTCATAGAAAAAGAAGTTTTATAGCTGAAAAGTAGGAAAAACAGGAAATTTGCGTTTTGAAAGCTTTATTTGACGAGGACGAGGAGAGAAATACACGATTATTTACACATCGCGGGTGGGAAACCGATGGTTTTTGAGGCGCCTAAGGGAGGAGACCCGCGGCCCCAGCATGAGATGAGAAAACCGTCAACGTCGTATTTACATGGTGCACGGAAAACTACGGATGTAGGAGGAGGAAAAGTACCGAATTTAGGAGACAAAAGGTGCCAATTTAGAGGAAAATGGGAAGGGGAAAGTGAAGGAAATGCTCGACGACGCGTTACAATTCGATAGGGCTAGGGCCGCCGTAGACCGACTCGTCCGAGTAGGCGATGTACAGGAAGAGGTCCTCCTCGTGGTGGTCCTGGAATTGGAATATTGAGATGGAGATTTTTTTAAAATTTTAGTTTAAAAATTTTTTTTAAAGTTTTTTGAATGCCGAAAATTGAGATTTCAACACGTAAATGGAGATTTTAAACCGAAAATGGAGAATTTCCGGAGGATTTTAGTGCAAATAGTTAACCCTATATGCAAATAGAGGCTCCCCTAGAGGAAATGCGTAATGTTTGTCTACCTAGCAAAGGCAAGCAACGAGAAAGCGGGGAGAGCGTGCAATATACTAATTTTTGGTTTTGGGGTAAAAAAAATGCGATTTTGGCACATCACTCCACTGTTTAAATAATTTATATTCTAAAAAAGAGCATTTACATCAAAATCAGTCGGAAAGGAGAAATTGGTAAGCTAAAATGTTTCAAGACTTTTCAATTTTTTAAACAGGAGAGTGATGTGGCAAAATCGCTTTTTTTGTATTTTCAAGACCAAAAAAATTGAATATTGCATTTTTAACCATTTCAAAAAATGTAGTGATGTGTTAAAATTTTAAATCTTTTTTTTTTAAAAATTTATTGCATTTAAAAAAGCAGTAATGTTGTACACATTTTAAATCTTAATTGTATTTAAAATTTTTAATTAAAAAAAAACAATTCTCCATAAATTTTTTTCATTAAAAAAAGAATTCTAAATGATTCTGGCTGGATTCTAAACTATCATTCTCAAATTACTATTTTCTACCAAAAAATTTTAAAATTCTAAAAAAACCTATTAATTTTTAAATTAGAATATTGTGCAGGTCGGGATCGAACCCTGGTCACTTGACTGATAGATTTGGGTGCCATATGCTAATGAGGGGCGCTCGATTCCTAAAAAGACCCCTTTCCCTGGCTAGTTTTCCCAGCCCTTCGTGCGAAAACAGCACCCAGTCACAGTTAGAAATCGCGCCCCTTTTATCACCAGACCTGTTTCGAAACAGCCTGTTGTGAAATAAAACGCCATGTTATTGTGCGATGATCGATTAGAATACAGCACCCGGAACTATCACAAGAAGGGCCTGTTTTCGTTGTGGGACCCTTAGATTTCGTTGTAGGACCCAAAATTTTCACTAAAGGGTGTTGTCGTTATAGGACCCTTAAAATTCGTGTCAGGACCCTCTTTTCGCGGCGAGACCAGTAGATTTCGCTGCAGGACCCAGTTTTCGCTGCAGGACCCAGTTTTCGCTCCGGGACCCATTTCCTTCCCTATATTCTAATTTTTACCTGGTAAAGCTGGCCCATGGTGGTCATCGTCTGGGGGATCACGTTGTTGACGAAGAAGAACAGCGCGTCCTCGGGGCGGAGGTGGATCCTGAAATCGATTTTTATTTTAAAGTTTATTTTAAATTTTTTATTTCAATTTTATTTAAATTTTTAATTTTAAAACATTGTAAAATAAAGAAGTTTTTAAAAAGGTCATTTTAACAGCGAAAATGAGGGCTACAGTACCCCGCAAGTTGCCAAGAGGAAGGGAAATTCCCCTCGAGAACCTGTTTCTTTTTGCAAACAGTCAAATATTTGAGTCCGCAGTATGCAAATATGTTTATGAGCCGAAAATTATGGATTTTTTGAACGAAAAAAAAAATCGATTTTTAACGGATTTTTAGGCTTAAAAATGATGAATTTAAAAAAACTTTAAAAAATCAAACCTTTTCCTGATGAGGAAGTAGAACTGGCCGACGGTGAGGTCGGAGGGCACGAGGTACTTCTTCTTGTCCAGGTCCCTGAGGCGAGACTTGGGGGCCTTCTCCACGATCACCTGGAAGGGAGGAAATTAGCATATTGGAGTGGAAAATGAAGGAAATTAAATTTTTTTTACTAACTTTAGCTCTAATTGTTATTAAATCAAGCGCGAAATTGACTTTTAGCTGCGGACTTGAAAAGAATGTCCGGCTCGTAGATGCTAATCAGCCAAGTAAAATTAGACTACAGCCCGAGATTCTATGGCTTCTTCCGCTATTTTTATTTTCCACGTCGTCACTTTGACCTGTCAACAATCACGTGTCAATGTGAACTGAACATTAAAATTGAACTTTAAAAGTTCAACTTTTGACACAAACACCTTATTTTCGAAATAGTTTATGACCTACAAATCGATCCGAAGCCAACAATTTGACCTTGCTATATGCAAATCACCTTTGTATTTATCATTAAAATCTAATACCTATTTTCCAGCAAAATCGCCACCTTTCCCTTGTTTTCCCTCTCTCCCGAAAACAAAGGGATTTGCATTAATTTCCCTCCTGTTACAATAGGTGGCGCCACTGTGTCCCCTATTATGTGGCGCTATATGCGGGCTGGCTCTAATTATACGGTTGTCGTGACCCCCCCCCCTTTCCCACCGCCTAGGCTAATAGGAGGGGTCACCATGGTGAGGGGGGGGCTGTATCGATCGCCGCAGCCCCCCTGCGGTGTTCCGCGGGGTGTATTCAAATTGCACACACACGGGCTGCTATCTCGAGGTCATTGGCAGATCGATTCGTTCGCGCTTTCCCGTCATAAACTACTTTTTCCCCAAACACGTGTGGGTACTGATAAGTGGAATCGTAAAAGTTAAGATTCTTCAAAGAAAACGCAGCGCAATAAGCAAATTTCGGCAAAATTCTACCGAAATCGGAGGAAAATCATGAGTTTTGCGCTAAAAACTAATTCGCTGGTCGTAGAAAACGCTGATTCTGAAGAAAATCTGGAAAAATCTCAATTTTCCCATATTTTCGCAATAAAATCGCATTTTTCACATTTTTTTCTTTGTCCAGATGAAAAACGAAAGGAGCGCAATATGCGAATTTCTAGCGATTTTATAGAAATCTGTGGGAAATCGCATTTTTTGTGATTTTTCACAATTTCTTGGAGTAAATCTAGGCTTCTCCTGATCGATGAAACCACTGATTCCTACAGAAATACTTGAAAATCGGCTAAAAATCCCTATTTTTGTCTTGTTCGTTGAGATGTGTAGATGATTAACATACGGCGACGGAACCCTTCAAGAAAAAGAGGAGAAGAAGACTAACGGGAATCCTGTCGGGGTACTTCCTCCTGATCTTGTCTCCCTCGGCACGGCGCTTCTCGAAGTTGTTCTCCTCCTTGTAAGCCCACTTCATTGTCGTTATTGGTTCTGGAAATGGGAATTTTAATAAAATTTAATTTAATTTTTAAAAAATTTAAAGAAAAATTAGAATTTAAAGAAAGGGAGGGAGGGACTCTCTATTTGGTCCTGGAGAGAGAGAATCAGGGAAAGAGCGAAATGGAGGGAATGGAGAGAGAGAGAGAGAGAGAGAGAGGCCCCAGACAGCTAGAGAATTGGCGACAGAAGGCAGCCAGCTGGCTGTCCCCTCGGACCGGAATGGCAGGTGCAGCTGCGAGACGCCCCCATGTGACCCGCGAAAAAGAAACCATCAGCTGATGGGCGAGAGAGCGAGTAAACGAAGAGACGCAGACGCCGAAACCACCCAACAAACAGTACTTTTCCCTCTCTTTCTCTCTCTCCCTCTCTCTCAAAGAACACACTATTTCTCCCTTTCTTCTTCTAGAACAAAGACAAAGGTTCCTTTCCTTGAAAGAAAGAAAACAAAAGAAACTGGTTTGCCAGGAAAAGTGAGACCGTTTTGTCTCCAGGAAGTGTACACCTAATATTCTAATGAGAGGGTTTAGAAGGAAAAAAAGGGAAATTTTTGAGGCGCAATATGCTAATTTTGGGGATTGGGAATTTTTAGGTGTAATAAGCTAATGTTGGAAAGAAAATGAAATAAAATTTAAAAAAATTGAAATTTTGGCTATTTAATTGAATTGGAGAAGGGAAAATGGAAATTTAATATTAAATTATTTAAATTAATAATTTAAATTAAATAAAAACTGGGAGGGGGGCGACCGATCAACAGGAGGTAAACAGACCGAGTGACGAGCAATACAAGAACGCAGATCAGCTGACGGCGCCGCTCGCGAGCCGCGACGCGCCCTGAATCAGGCACGCCCTTTAATAGCGGCTGTGGCGAAATGGGGCACATGTGATTATGGGGGAATGGGCTGTGATAACGGGGATTCGAGGGACAAGGGAACGAGAATATAGGCATGGAAAGGTGGAGAAATTGGATTTTTTTGGACTTTTTAACTTGAAAAATTGAAGAAATTGGATTTTTTTAAACTGGAAAAGGGCATTTTTAAGCTATTTTTAAAGGTATTAAGGGTTCTTTAATTGTTTACGGGAAATTAGGGAATAATACCGGATTTTTATTTATTTTTTTAAATTAAAATAAAACGATTTGTTTAATTTTTCTGAGGATGTTCCATATTCCATATAATTTTTATATATTAAAAGTACTTTTTGGGGTGCAATATGCAAATGAGGGGTGCAAAATGAGGGAATGGACATGGAAAGGTGGAGAAATTGGATTTTTTGGACTTTTCTCTCTCGAAAAATCGAAGAAATGGGATTTTTAAAACCGAAGAATTTGGAAAACTCGATTTTTTATTGACGATTAAAAATATGAAAAATTACGCAATAATGGTTACAAGTGGAGGAAAATAAGATGGACATTTTTGTTATTTTTTGAAGGAAAATCAAAAGAATAAATAATTTTTGAGGTGGAATATGCAAATGAGGGGTTACAAATGAAATGTTCATGTGATTATGGGGGAATGGGCTGTGTTAACAGGGGGATTCGAGGGACAAGGGAATGAGGGGAATTGACTATAGGACGGCTAAAATGTAAAAAAAAATAGGGTGGAATAAACAAAATGAGAGGGATTTTTCACATTTTTTGCTTAAAAAAATCAAGAAAAGGTATTTTGAAGCCGGAAACTTTAAAATAAATTATTGTCTGATTTGTGGGATATTGAAATTATGAAAAATTGCGAATTGAAAGCATGTACGATTCAAAACCGCCGTTGAGGGGCTGTTAGGCTTTCAATGACCCTGAAAGGTACTTTTGTGGTTATGTATGCAAACGTCTTCTCTAAAGGAACTGAGGGAATGTTATTTTCGGACTTTATCTAGCGAAAAATCGAAGAAATGGCATTTTTAAGCTGGAAGGGGCTTTTTGAATTTTCAAATTCACAAAAACTGGAATAAAAGTATTTTTTGAAACAACGTGTAAAAATAAAGAAAATATGTTTTAAAAAGTATTGTTTGCATTTTTACCCTTAAAAATGAAGAAATTTGATTTCTGAACAATATTTGACACCTTTGCAACCGTCTTGGAAGGTTATATCGGCACACACAGTGTTTTGGGACGCAATATGCAAATGCTGGCTGCTAATTTCAAATGAGACCAGATTTTAACAAACTGTGTTTATGAAAGGTTCAAATTATGAAAAATTGCGAAATAATGGTTTTAATCAGGCGAAATGTGGCACATGTTATTATGGGGGCCAGTCATTGATAACAGGCAAGATGTCAAGGAAGGAAATATCAACGGAGCGGAAATGACGAGATGTTGATATTTTTCTACCGTTCCGTTCCAACAAAAAATTTAAAAAAAGGGTATTTTTTGAAGCTAGAAAACGAGTAGTTTCATTAAAATTGGGTACGAAATTGTGGTTTTCTTTCAGAAACAAATGGTATACAAGGCTAAGAAATTAAAATGAAACTATATTTTTCGGATTTTTAGTGTGAAAAATTGCGAAATAATAGTTTCGGGTTTCAAAATCAGGTGCATTTCATCCCGAAGAGACCACTTGTAGGAGAGTATACAGTGAGAAATTAGATGGCAAGCGCTGGAAGTAAACAAATGGGCACCGAACAGACAATGTTTGACGGTTCGAACTTCGAGTTGCTAAATTCCAATGAGGCCGGATCATGCCAAGCAGTACATAGGCAGCAGTTCATATAAGAGAGGGTCTCGTTGATAACCCCAAAAGTCCGTTTTCCATAGAGTGAGGTCGCATACGGTTAAGGTTATGGCCCTAATTTTGCCAAGGACCCCAAATTTGCATACAGCACCCCAAAAAGTATTTTAATATCATTTAAATACCGTTTAACCTTCATTTTTGAAATCGTTATTTGTTTCCCAAGGAATGTCACCAGGTGAATAAGGAAATTTGTCACAATTGGGGAAGTACAGTAACCGTATTGTCCTTTTAATGTTTTCCCAGAAAATCACTCATTTAGAATCACTCATGAGAACTTCAAGTTTGTAACTGCATGACAGATCATTTGTGGGAATATATTCGTGGTCCATATTTTGGCTTTTCTCATAATGCCACATATCCATCAATAAGGGACACACCATTGTTTCATTTTATGCCACGCAGAATCCATGGGTTACCTAATTTCCTCACAAAAAGCGATAAAGTCATGAAAAAAAGCAAAATTTGCGCATAGCTCCAGTATTCCATTGTTCAATTTGGGGCTCACGCAGAATTCTTTCCCATGACCAAATTTCATTAAAAATCGGAGACTGGTCGTGGGAAAAGGCAGATATCTAAAAATCAGGTATTTAGATTTTAAAATCAGATTTTAACCCGCAGTGAGAGCTGCTGATGGGCTTAAAATTACACTAATAAGTACTTTTTGGGGTGTTATATGCAAATTAGGGGATATACTTCAAATGGAACCGTTTTTGTCAAACAGTGGGCAACCTACGGCCGCTTTTTAAAGCTACCGACAACCGCGTTTTACTTAATTGAGTCCGATTTTTGGCGACCAAAGGCCGCTTTTTGGCAATTTGAGATATAATTTGGCAACCTAAGGCCGCTTTGAACGCCAATTCTTAGACTGCTTATCAATATTTTAGATGAACGATTCAAAATCGCCGTCTGAGCTGCTATTGAGCATAAAATGACACTAAAAAGAGCTTTTTGGAGTGCTATATGCAAATAAGGGTATGCAAAATTCAAATGAAACAGGGTAGTGTCAAAAAGTCTTGTTTATAACGCCTTAAATATGTTTCTAGTTATCATATAAGTCAATTAAAGTTAGACAAAAAAGAAGTGTACCGACCGGGATCGAACCTTGGTCGTGTGGTTCGTAATTTATAGGACTTATTTTGGTTAAAGGCCAATGAAAACGTTTTTTTTTTATTAAAAAAAGGAAAAGTGCAAAAAGTAAGTACTAAAACCTGATTGTTATTATGAAAAATTATCGGATACGGCCGGAAAAATGCAATTTCAAAGTAAATTATTTGCCCAAAAATCAAACAAAAAGATCAATCGGTAACGAGAGTTAATCAGAGCTAGAAACTCATATAAAATTCTAAAGAAGAAGAATACTTGTATCAAAAAGATTCATTTGAAAACAATATATTTGAATTAAAACAAAATGCACATAGATCGAAGGAATGCGAGTTATGTGCGTGTAAGGCAACCAAGTGTGAAAATGGTAGGGAGATCACAGGAAGCACCCGTTGGACGGAGGAGGGTAGTAGACTGGGGTGGGAGGGAGGAGCTCTGGAAAAGAGGGATTAGTTTAATTTTGTTTATTATAGTTTATTTTAAAGTAAAAACATTAAATTAAATGTTTAAAAAAAACTTCAATTTTAATGGAAAAACTCCATTTTGAAGTGAAATTAAATTTTAAAGTGAAAACTATAATTAAAAAGTAAAAACTTTAATTGTTAAGTAAAATTAAAGGAAAAAATTCAATTTTACAATTAAAAACTCTATTTTTTTGTGCAAGTTAATTTTAATTTAGAATTCAAAATATCAATTTTAATTTTAAAGTTAAAATTCCACTTTAAACCAAAAATACATTCAAAAATGAAAATTAAAGTTAAAACTTTAATTTTAATATAAACAATTTCAATTAACAGTAAAAACTCGACTTTTTAAGTGGAAATTAATTTAAAGTGAACTTTAAAGTAAAAACTCATTTTTAAAGAAAAAAAAAACTCTATTTTAAAGTGAAAATTGATTTTAAAGTGAAATAAAAAAAAACCTTTAATTTCGTCCTCCGTTCCTATCATACTGCGGCGTCCTCCGTTCCTATCATACTGTCCATTGTGGTGGTAGGGGTGTCCGTTTCTAGGACGACGGCTCATCGAATTCCTCAGACGTCTGATTTCATCGTACATCCAGTCCATGGCCCTAGAAAAGAGGTGGTTTAAGCCTCGGAAGAGCTTCAGAGGCAAAAAAAAGAGCTTCAGAAGGCCAAAAAAGTGAACAAACCTCTGCTTCTCCCTGTCAGATGTGATCTTTCCGTGGTACTTCTGCAACTTCTTTCGGTACTTGTCCGCGTGACTTTCGGACGATCTGAAATGGAGATTTATTATTTTACATTTTTAAATTAACTAAATTCATTTTAAACATTCAATCATTTTGTAAAAAAAAAACAGGTTTTTAATAATTTATAAACAAAATTATCGGATTTAAAAAAACATAAATTTTTAGTTGTACCTTTACCGTTTTCAAAGTTTTCAGAATTTTTGCATAAAACTGCATAAAATCATTTTTAAAAACTTAAAAAGCCGAATTAAGGAAAAAAAAATTTATTTGTCCTCAAAATCTAATTTTTAAAAATAACTTTCTAAATAATCTGGATATAAATTTAATAAAGAAAAAAACATGTAAAACATTTAATTGCTGATTTAAAAAAAATAACTTAATTATTGGAAAATTCCGGGATTAAAGGTTAACCTGATAATTTTTTTAAACAGGTTTTTAAAATGTAAAAAAATGCTAAAAGTTTAAAAAAATAAAAAAATAGATTTTCAAGTAAAATGTCATTTTTTCAACTTTTCGCCAGGATTCGAAAGCCGCTTTTTTGGCAACCATAGGCCGCTTGACCTGATTTTGACAACCTAAGGCCGCTTTTTGGCAACAAAAGGCCGCTTGACGTGCTTTTTTGGTAAAATACCCACCCTTCCCTATCTCTGCTCCTTTGCCTGCTTCCGCCCTGCTGCTCATTAGCATCCAGCTGTTCCATCTCCTGCTGCTCCCTCGGTTCTTCGAAAAGGTCCTCCTGATGAGACCTGGGAGTGCCGGAAGCGCTCAAATTCTGTCCTTCCGCTCCGGAGCCGGACTGAAGCTCATCCGAATTCACCGTCAGCCTCGTGACGTCAGGACTATTCTCCTCCTGAAAATGTAGTATAAAAAATAATTTAATAAATTTCATTCAAGGCAAAAAAAATTAAATTAAAAAAAAACTTTGGTTAAAAAGACTTTTCCAATTCAAAAATTTCGTCAAAATGAAAAAAAAACTAGTTTAAAAAATTAAACGTTAATTTTTTTTAAAACGTAAAAATTGTTGAATTAAAATAAAAAAGTAATAAAAAATAAATGTAGTTTAGAAGGCGCTTAGAATTTAGCCTTGATAAATAAATGTAATAAAATATATTTTTAAATACAAATTTAAATTTAAAAATTAAAAAGTTTAAAAAAATTGAAATTACCGTGTTGGGCGACGAATTCGTACGGCCGTTTCCTGTGGAATCGGTGGGCGAGTCGGTGAGGTTACTGAAAAATGGAAATTACTGGTTTTTTTCTAAAGCTTGAAAATATAAAAAAAAATAATTATTTACACGTTTAATGAAAAAAAAACAGAAATTATAAAAACTATTAGTTAAATATGTTTTTAAAAAAACTTACTGGATGACAATGTCATTGCTGGAATTCGAATCGTCCGTTCCTTCTCGGCCATTCTGCTGTCTCGGTGGATTGAAGGGGTACAACTGCTCGTACCTCGATGGCTGCGGGAGGAGGGGCAGGGGATTCTGAAAAAAGAGGAGTTTAGAGAGAGAGAGAGAGAGAGAGAGAGAGAGAGAGAGAGAGAGAGAGAGAGAAGGGCCGCTTCCGCTTTTTTTCTGGCAACCTCAGGCCGCTTCCGCTTTTTTATGACAACCTCAGGCCGCTTTTTCTGGCGACCTCAGGCCCCTTTCCGCGAGAGAGAGAAAGACTAACCGGGTTGAATCCGAAGGGATTGACAATATCGTTGAATCCGATGGGAAGAAAGGCAGGAGGCGGAAGATTTCCCCCGAAATAAGAAGATAAATTGGAACGGAAGGCGGAAGAGGAAGAGGGCATGCGACAGGCACGCCTCTGGAAGAGGTCATCTTCCCTGTTGCCCTCGGATCCAGAAGACATAGGCTCGTCCTGAAGAAAAATGGGTAAGTTATGTCATTTTTGCAATAAAAAGCCGCTTTTTGGCAACCAAAGGCCGCTGACCAGTCTTTGGCAATTAAAAGCCGCTTTTTGGCAAACAAAGGCCGCTTAACCTGCTTTTGGCCATTAAAAGCCGCTTTTTGTCAGCAAAAGGCCGCTTGACCTGATTTTTAGAATTAAAAGCCGCTTTTTGGCAACCAAAGGCCGCTTGGCCTGCTTTTTGGAATTAAAAGCCGCTTTTTGGCAACCAAAGGCCGCTTAGCCTGCTTTTTGAAATTAAAAGCCGCTTTTGGCAACCAAAGGCCGCTTGGCCTGCTTTTTGTAATTAAAAGCCGCTTTTTGGCAACCAAAGGCCGCTTACCCTGATGTAGATGCTCTCGTTCCTTCCACCACTGGTTCCTTGGCTAGAACCAACAAAGATCGGCTCATCGTCGTCGGACAGAATCACGGGCTCGTCGTCCTCCACCCCAGTGTCGTTCAGCGTGATAACCTCGTTATCGCCTAAAATTCTAATTAGCCAAAGCTTTAAAAATTAGGAATACCTGGCTGAGAGAGACCTCCCACGGTGAAATCGGAGGGGTTCCCGCGCAGAGTTCCGGGGAGGCTGAAAGGTTAGGTAAATTTAGAGGTTTTGGGTGTGTTATATGCAAAGTAGGGTGCAAAACTCGAATAAATTCGAGGACTAACCTGTAAGAGCTCATTTTGAAGTGCTCCTCCATGCTGATCTGACTGCTGGCGAACTCGAAGAATTCGTGCTGGAAACGCTCGGCTCCGGCACGAGACATCCCCACGGAGGCGCCCCAGAGGTATTTCTGAAAAAGTAGCATTTTGTAAACTTAAACATTTTGTATAACGTCATTTTAAAGCTTTTTTGCCAATAATCAAAGTTCCGGCCAGTCAAAACCAAGTTTTTGCGTTTTTTCTCTCTAAAAAAATTCTTCATTTTTTTAAAAGTTGAAATATTTAAACCCAACAAAACATGTAAAAATATGAGTAAACTCAATGTTTTACATTCATAACGGCCATGGAAGGTGATATTTAGCTGAAAATGACACAAAATGTACGTTTTGGGTGCTACATGCTAATGAGAGGTGCTCATTTGCATACAACACACAAAGAATGTTAACTAAAATATGAAGCAGTGGCCAGAAAAAGTTTTTTTTAAGGTATTGAAATCTTATTTTGTCGAAAAAGCCAGGCTCCGGCAGGAAAAAAACTTTGATTTTAATTTTTTTAATTAAAAAAAATAATTAAAAATTCTTCGAGTGGTTTTTTGGTAATTTTAACATTGTCCGAAATTGTTGTATCCAAAAACACCAAAATAACTGAGATTTTAGCATAATTTAAGTTTTAAATTTTGATAAAATAGAAATTTAAACCGGCAAAGTGGTTTTTCCGGTTAGTTTTTACAAAAATAGCAGAAAACTCACGAGGAAAGCGGGGCTGTGGATCTGCCAGTTGAGGGTCATCTCGAATATCTTCTCGGCCAGGTTGTTCCTGTTTCTGGCGACGCGGACGTACTTCTTCATCTGGAAAATAGGGATTTTAAAAAAGAAATGTTAAAAAAACAATTAAATTTTTTTTTAATTACTAGATTTTTAAAATTCGATTTTAAACATGGAAAAAAGTTAAATTTAAATAAAAATAGAATAAAAATTTACCACAGGGTGGAGGGGGATGACGAGGAGTTCGTTGGCGATGAAGGGACGCAGACGGGCCAACTGGGCCTCCGAGTTCTCCCTAGCCACGCGGGGAACGAAGCGGACCTGGAAAGTGAGAGAATTAGGGAATTTTAAAAAAATAGTGTTTTAGTTTAAATTAAACAAAATTAAACAGTGTTTTAATAGTTTAAAATGAAATATTAAAATGTTTAAAAAAAGTGAAAATGTAAAAAAAAATTTAAACTCACCAAGTGGGTATTGAGACTGGCGTCAATGGAGCTCCATTCACAGTCGTAGAGGTAGATGAGACAGCGGAATGCGGGGTGAGAGACTACGTGCTGCCTGAAAATAGTGAATTTGAATGTTAGAGTGTATTTGTGAGGCCTTTGGTTTCCTAAAAGCGGCCTTTCGCTGCCACAAAGCGGCCTTTGGCCTTTGGTTGTCATAAAGTGGCCTTTTGGTTGCCGAAAGCGCCCATTGGTTGCTAAAAACGGTCTTTTTGCCAAAAAGCGGCCTTTGGTTGCCAAAACCGGCCTTTAGTTGTCAAAAGCGGTCTTTGGTTGCCAAAAAGCGCCCTTTTGTTGCCAAAAAAGCGGCCTTTGGCTGTCAAAAAGCGCCCTTTTGTTGCCAAAAAAAGAGGCCTTTGGTTACCATAAAGCGGCATTTGGTTGCCAAAAGCGGCCTTTGGATGTCAAAATGCGGCCTTTATTTGCCATAAATCGGCCTTTGGTTGCCAAAAAGCGGCCTTTGGTTGCCATAAAGCGGTCTTTTGTTGCCATAAAGCGGCCTTTTGTTGCCAAAAAACGGCCTTTGGTTGCCAATAAGCGGCCTTTTGTTGTCAAAAAGCGGTCTTTTCTTGCCAAAAAGCGGCCTTTGGTTGTGATTACCTAGTAGTGCTGCCATCCTCAATCCCATCCAACAGGAGCTGAATCGCCTGGCGTTCCGTCACCGCGTCCCTGTATCGAGGGGGTTCCTTCTGCGCCTGTACACCGTAGTACTCTCCTCGACGCCTTCTGCGGACACTGAAAAAATGGAATCAATTTGGAAATGATCAATTAAAAGGTCCATCTGGTCAATTTAAAGGTCCACCTGGTCAATTTAAAGGACTATTTGGGTAATTTAAAGGACTAATTGGTAATTTAAAGGCGTATTTGGTCAATTTAAAGGACTATATGGTCAATTTAAAGGCCTATTTGGTCAATTTAAAGGCCTATTTGGTCAATTTAAAGGACTATATGGTCAATTTAAAGGTCTATTTGGTCAATTTAAAGGTCTATTTGGTCAATTTAAAGGTCTATTTGGTCAATTTAAAGGCCTATTTGGTCAATTTAAAGGACTATATGGTCAATTTAAAGGACTATATGGTCAATTTAAAGGTCTATTTGGTCAATTTAAAGGCCTATTTGGTCAATTTAAAGGACTATATGGTCAATTTAAAGGTCTATTTGGTCAATTTAAAGGTCTATTTGGTCAATTTAAAGGTCTATTTGGTCAATTTAAAGGACTATATGGTCAATTTAAAGGACTATATGGTCAATTTAAAGGACTATATGGTCAATTTAAAGGTCTATTTGGTCAATTTAAAGGTCTATTTGGTCAATTTAAAGGTCTATTTGGTCAATTTAAAGGTCTATTTGGTCAATTTAAAGGTCTATATGGTCAATTTAAAGGTCTATTTGGTCAATTTAAAGGTCTATATGGTCAATTTAAAGGTCTATTTGGTCAATTTAAAGGTCTATTTGGTCAATTTAAAGGTCTATTTGGTCAATTTAAAGGTCTATTTGGTCAATTTAAAGGTCTATTTGGTCAATTTAAAGGTCTATATGGTCAATTTAAAGGTCTATATGGTCAATTTAAAGGTCTATATGGTCAATTTAAAGGACTATATGGTCAATTTAAAGGCTTATTTGGTCAATTTAAAGGTCTATTTGGTCAATTTAAAGGTCTATATGGTCAATTTAAAGGACTATTTGGTCAATTTAAAGGACTACTTGGTCAATTTAAAGGACTATCTGGTCAATTTAAAGGACTATCTGGTCAATTTAAAGGTCTATTTCACTCACTCGCTGCCCTGTATATCGTTGATTATCCTGTTCAGCTCGTGTTTCCTCTTCATGAGGATCTCCTTCTCGCTGGTCAACGGGACGGCCATTCCCCTCTGCAGCCGTTCCTCCTCCTCCTTCTCCAGCATCAACTGCTCCAGCGTGTATCTGAAATTTATAAATAAAAATAACTTAAATTGTAAACAAATTCAGGCAACCTCAGGCCACTTTCCGCTTTTTCTGGCAACCTCAGGCCGCTTTCCGCTTTTTTCTGGCGACCTCATGCCGCTCTCCGCTTTTTCTGGCAACCTCAGGCCGCTTTCCGCTTTTTCCGGCAACCTCAGGCCGCTTTTTCTCACCGTCTCTCGTTCTGCTCGCGGATGTTGGTGATGATGATGGCGGGCGTCTGTCGGCACACGGGACAGGTGCCTGCCTGTTTCAACCAGTGCTTGAGACAGTCGTGGCAGAATTCGTGGTTGCAGGCGTCCATTCCCGAGCGGTCGATCATACTGAAACAGTCGAATTTGCACATTGAGAGTAGAAAAAAGGTAAAATTAGCATACTGGGAGGCTCCCTTATTACGTAACTATAATACAAGAAGCAACGTACTCGGAGGCCAGGCAGACGGCGCATTTGTCGTTTTCGCCGGGTTCCTCCTTCGGCTTCTTCTCCCTCGGCTGGTCTTCGGTCGACATGTATTCGGAGGAGTTGGGTGACTCGGTCATCGGGTCTGAAAGATAAATTAATTAATAGGGATTAATTTGAATATTGCGAGAGATAGAGGTTTCGAAATAAGCCTAAATATGGGAGATTTGGGTCCTGAAGCGAAAGTTCAAGTTTTCGGTGCCAGAATCAGCGGCGGCCTGAGGTCGCCAGAATCAGGAGAAAGCGGCCCCGTAGAACTTTCGAAATAGGATTTTCGAAAATACGCCTGATGGTGAGAAAATGAACGGGTCCGGACGCGAAATTTGCTACATTTGCTTCGACGGTAGTTCCGGTATTCTCCAGGAAAGCGCGGGAATTTCGATTTAGTTTCGAAAATAAAATCACTATTTTGAGGACATCGTAGCCAACAAATTGACTACAGTAACCTAAATTTACGGAATTACCGTAACCCATAACCGAAAATGGGATCCATCTGCGTTTCGAAATAGGCCTGAATGTGAGAAATTTGGGTCCCGAAGCGAAAATTAGAGTTTCGTTATGGTACTTTTGGGAGCTAGAATCTGCAAAAAGCGGCCTGAGGCTGTCAGAATCAGCGGGAAGCGGCCTGAGGGCGCCAGGATCCGCAGAAGATAGATTGGGTAACGGTAACTAAGCTTGAATGGGTTACGGTAGACTGGATTGATGGATACGGTATTCCAGAAGATCGCTGAGAAGGAAAACAGCGGGAATTTCGTATTCTCTTCGAAAATAAATAAAAATCACCATTTCTAAATTGATATAGGATGGTTATATTCAAAATACGCTCAGATCATCAAAAATTACTGTAGCCAGTAATTTGACTACAGAAGCCAAATATGACGCAGTTACCGTAACCCTCACTGAAGTTACAGTTGCCAGCCATGAATCCAACAAATGCAAGCAATTTTTGAGCCAATTTTATTGAAAATCGATTCAGATTAGGTAATTTAATCCCCCAAAATTATAATTCGCGTCGAAACCCATAAACCTATCATTTTGAGCTAAAAATAAACAAAAAGTAAAATTTAAAAATAAAATAAAAAAAACAAAACAAAAGAATAAATTTTACAAACCTGGCGGAGCTTGTTCTCCATTCTGGGATCTATCTGAGGCAATCTGGGACATTCTGAAAAAGGAGAGAATTTTGGGAAAATTGACTGATAAAAGAACGAAAAGAAGAGACAATCGTCAGAAATGAGTCATAAAGTGCAAAAAAGTGATGGAAACTTTTGAAAAATGCAAGTGAATCACCAAACATTCCTCTATTTCGCAATAAAAATGGCAAACATTTGTAAAATTTAATCTTTTAAATTATAAATTAGAGATTGTAAACTTTCAATTTCGAAAATCAATGCAATTAGAATAAAGCAGAAGCATGGGGGAGCAGCAGAAACAGGTCAGGCAGAGGTTGGCCGCAACCGCTTTTTTATCGGAAATCTACGAAGAAGAAATCAATAAAACGCTTAAATTAAGGTTTAATTCGTTATTATTTAAGTATTTTACATAAATTAAACAATAATAAGTATGTTTAAATTGCTGAAAGACCAAAAACAGCGATTCAGAAGGGAAAAAATCTGAAATTTCTGAATAAAAGACCACTTTTTGAACCCAATTGGTTTATTTCCAACGGAATAACAATAAATATACGTTTCTTAACAGTATTTATTGATTTAAATAATAAAATTACGTGTTAAAAGCTCCTGATTTCGAATAGTTTCGAAAAAAAGAGTTGACCTATCTTTTTCTTAATTTTTAAGAGTTCTTGATTTTATTCCAGTTCTTGTTTGTTACAGTAATCCCAGCTATATATTTTAAATATTTTCAAAAAACAAATCTAACTTTACAAAATTTTAAAATGAGAAATAAAGTGCAAATTCAGCAACAAGCAAATCCCCAAAAATGGTACAGTAACCCCGCGGAGAGTTGAAAATGGTGTACGCAATTGCGTATCGGAAGAGGATTGGACGAGGAAACCCTTGAAACCGAATATCCGGTTATGTAAATGTCACGGTGTGTCCCAAGCGCACTAGGCCCGTTCCTGGCACTATGCCAGAAAAGGTTACGTGATGGCGAAAATTTCACGTATCTGGTATGGGCCTTCAATTTCTAGATGTTACTAGGCCATTAGTTTTATACTAAAATTGAAATTTAATACTGGAAATAAGAGTATATGGTGCAACATGTGTTTTACATGGAAAAAAGGTCAATATTTTTTGATTATATTAGTTGTCGATTTTGGACCGGGCTCAATTTTCAAATTTCCACATTTTAGAGTAGACGCGATTACCGTATTTTGTCAAATTTTTGGCATGATGCCAGAACGGGACTAGTGCTCGCGGCCAGGGGCCGGTATTCACCGTGAATGTGACACAGAATGGGGAATTTTCATTTGTTTGAAGTATAAATTTCCATATCATGGAGAAAATGAACCAGTTCACGCACTGTATGGATATCCATTGCTCTGGCAACAAGGATTGTCTAGGCTTATAAATGTAGTGTTACAATAAACATCACATTCTGGAATGTGGACTTCTAAAAGATTTTAGTTTACTTGGATCGGAAATACTCACGTTTACTTCCCGACCACAGCAGAAGAAGAGTGAAATAAAAGAGGAGAGGAAGATGCATCTCGGCTTGGGCATTGCTCTCCAACTGGCATTTTATAGGACACACATCTATTGTATTACATAATTGTGGAACAAACACCACAAATAGAACAAAAAACACACTAAAGTCCGTTTAGCAAAGCAGAACAGATCATTGTTCTGTTTGCAGGAAGTTTTTGAGAGAGAGAGAGAGAGAGAGAGAGAGAGAGAGAGAGAGAGAGAGAAAGAGAGAAACCTGATGTTTCTTTTTTTTCTCTCAAACACACAAACAATCTGTTTATCCCTTTGTTCAGATTTAGAATGCAATTCAGCAATTTTCAAGTCTTTTAATGTTTGGACTTCAACTGCAAAGATTAGCTCTGTTTGTAAACTGTTTTCTGGCCTTCCTGTTTTTTGAACTTCACAGTAAATATTACAGAATTAATACAGAATACTACACAGTTCAAAAAACATTAAATTGGTCGATGACCAGAAAGATAGTATTTTGCAGACTTCCGTTTTATTTTAATCTTCATATAAAGTGTAAATACAAAGAAGAAAAGACCTAAAATACAAAAATATTTAACTATTTCTCATCAAACGAAGGTCGTCTACAATAGTTTGTGGAGGAAGACAATGGTTTTTCAGGTTTCCAAAATGCTAAACTATTTCTTTTTCTCACTCTCTCCACCCTCTTTCTCTCGCACTCGCGCTCTCTCTCTCTCTCTCTCTCTCTCTCTCTCTTTCTCTTCTAAGTAGTAACCAGTTGACGTTTCATCCAAATCGAACACATTTTTTCTTGTGTCCGCAGGTCTGCCAATATGACTGAACTTACCAGAAAACATCTTTTAAAACTCGTTACCCGGTTATGTAACTGTTATACAAAAATAGGGCATCTTCATTTGTTTGAAATAAAAATTACCATATTTGTGTAAAAGGGAAAATGAAAAAAACATAATTACTTAAACCATGCTAACTATAAGGCTAGCCAGGTAGAAAAAAACTCAAGCATGTCCACGGGCCGGGCCGGCCCGCTACCAGACAAAGATCGAGGGTTCAGATCAAGCCAAAAAAATTTTGCGCTCATTATAAACTGTTTGAATTTGTTCTGCAATAGTACAAATATTAGCAGAACGGTTAGTAAAAGCAATTCTTGCGAAAAATAACTTTGGTTATTCAAATGAAGAATAATGAAAAGTTCCCGTTTGCCGGCCAAAATTTATGTTTTCTGTTGCACAGTGCTCAAAATAGAATTTTTTTGTAAAGTTAAACAAGAACAGATTTTTGGGTAACTTTTTATGCTCTCTCGGATGGTGTCTGTTTTGGCACAAAGAAAAATTTACCTTCGTATGCTGAAACAAGGGTCCTCGCGGGAGCCGAAGGTCGTATGTCAATGAAATTCCGATCTTTTTCATAAATGTATGCTGAATCCAATGGATTATGCCATACTATTTAGAAATTTTTGCAATGATTAAAATTAAACAGAGAAAGGTGGCCGTATAATTATGGCCCGCAGTGTATATTTATTAGACACCTCTTTTATACTCACCCACTGTTGACGAGTTCCACCAAAGTCGATCTTTGTTCATACAGGCTTATTTGTCTTTTTATCTTATTTGCGAGGAACGCAGTTCCTAGCGCAGTTCCTGGTGTGTAATATTACCAAAAAAGGGTTTGTATATGTTTACCACTTAGGAAATGCCAAACCAAAAGTTAAACTTCTGCTTTCTAGATATAACCGAGTAATTGGTATGCCGCACTTTGTGACGCCGTTTGCCTCAATTTTCCGCCAGTTGATAGAAGTCAAAATCAACTTGTGAACTTCAATTCACGTCGTGGTTCTTCATTTGGGTAAGTTATGCAATGGCCGTAAGTACAGCATCGTAGCCTCGTCCTGGGGTCCGCTACAAAAGTGGGCGTGGCCTAATTGATGCCGCACTTTGTGACGCCGTTTGCCTCAATTTTCTGTCAGTTGATAGAAGTCATCAAAATAAGACTTTTGGGCATAAGAACCTAAGGTTCAAAATCAGCTGCTGATTTATTACTGAATTTCGGGACGATTTTGCGTGAAAGTTTGACATATCCGAACTAGCTTCAAAGCTTTCCCAAAATTCCAAAATAAATCAAATGAGTTTATGTATGGGGATCATCCTTAATACGACAAGATTAAACTCATTAACTCACCGGGCAAATTTATAGAATGGACCGATAAAACAGGCCTAAAAATCTAGGTACTATTTTTTCTCAAAAACTAAATGAACAATTGGTTACGAAAGTTTATTGTTGAAAAGAACTCATTAATAAGTCGCGCCGTTTTTACGAATTTCGCAACATTTCTTCACGCGCGCTTTGATAGTCAATAATATCGATTTTTGCAATTTTTGCAACCAGTGAAGATTTTAAGCTGAATTTAGGTCTTTGGTTACTGTAAAATTTAAGTAGCAAAAATATAATACAGTGAAACCCAAAGATTCAAAAAATCGATTTTTAGACAATTTTTGAATGATGTGTTGTGACAACCATACCACCTAAACTTTCTCACCCAGGAGAGACTGGGACCACCTAAACTTTCTCACCCAGGGGGGACTGGGACCGCCTAAACTTTATCACCCAAGGGGACTGGGACCACCTAAATTTGCTTACTGAGGGGGACTTCGAGCACCTAGATTTACTCATCCAGGGGGAACTTGGATTACCTAAACGTTTCACCCAGGGGACCTTTGCCAACTGATACTTTTGACGGGTAAACCACGCTCCACTCCAATATTCGATTTTGCTTAGGGTGAAACATTGAGCGATGTACCTTTTGCCCGGGTAAAACTCTAAACGACCCCCCACGCATTTCCTTTTTCACGCAAAGTAGTCATGCCAGGAAGAATAAAAATAAGCTGACAAAAGAAATGCAGAGTACAGAGTTTATTCGAAAACTGTTCAGAAAGCAAAACAGTAGGCTCTGTTTTGGTCGTCGCAGATTCCACGATTGTCGCGGAAGACCAAGTTAAGCAGGATATTCTCCACCATGCAGCAGGAACCTACCACAATTCTGGCGTCCGCAAGAAGGCAGGCTGCATTGCAAACAGGAGTGGCTTGGTAATCAGCTAAAATGAGAGTATATAATGAGAGGAGGAGAATGTATAAAAATACTTATTAATGTATATCTCTTCTCTTTTTTATTAACTTACATGCAGCGTAGCAGAGAGCTTTACGATCGTTTATTGGGCCAGTGCAAGCGCTGTATGGATATCCGTGGGCGTAGCAACAATCTCTCTCGGGGTTTGTGAGACCAGTAGGCCCACAATATTGATCACATTCAGGGATGGCCTCTTCTAAAAAGATTTTTTATTTGTATTTATAGGTTTTAAATACTCTGTTCACTTCCTGGCGCCAGCAGGAGCAGAGTGAAGAAGAAGAGGAGAGGAAGATGCATCTCGACTTGGGCATTACTGTCTGACGGTCATTTTATAGGCCACAAACCCAGACTACATACGGAAAATTGAGATAACAAATTGAGATAGATATAAAGATAGAGAGAGAGAGACAGAGTGAGAGTCATATACAGAGAGAGAGACATACAGAGAGGTACAAAGAAAGAAAGCGAGAGAGAGAGAGAGAGAGAGAGAGAGAGAGAGAAAGAAAGAAGGATAAGCGCTTCAGATTCCTGTAGAAGGGCCGGCCCGCTTTCAAATTTTGAGGCTTGGACCAGCTTTCTGTTTTTCAAAGCTTTATGAACGTATGGCAGACTATATTGGTTCTTGAGTATTAGTTTTAGGACAACTTTATCTTACGTTAAGTGCTCTAACTTCTTCCAGATACAATATTGATTTTTTTAAATTGACCCCACTTTGAAGTGGCATAGCGAAAAATTTACAAAAAATTGTGTTTTACTGTGTATTTTTTGGTAAAATTTTCACTTTCAATTGCATTTTTTAAACAAGAATAGTCGTTTACAATCTTAAAAATTATTTCCACATGAAATCTTACGTAGAAACAAATGCATTTGAACGTTTATTCATCTCGGTAACCTGGAGATCGCAAATTTCGAAAAATCTACTTTTTCTCAGATTTTTTTTTCTTTAAATTCCTGGTCCACACTAGGAATGAGTTTTCAATATCACAAGTCGTTGTGGTCATACAATTTCCGACATTTTAATATATATGACTTTAGAAATACAGTTTTTTGTTGTTGCAAATTTCAAGTTTACAATTTTGAAATAACTTAACCCAAGCCAAAAAATCAATATTGAAATGAAATTTTCAAAAAAAGTTTTTAGGTCACATGAAGGTTACGTAAAACTTTAGAACCAAATTAAAGATCAAGTCCAAATCCACGATTATGAGGAGACGAAGTCTTAACAAGTCAATTTTCATGTGGATCCGTTAATTTGGTAAATAGATGCGTTCTTTCATGAATCTGTGTTTTTGGGTGATCTTCTTTGCCACGTAATAAGTTCCAAGTACGTGCTTTGTGTTCAAACATGTTCAAAATGTTATCTTTTTTCTTACTGACATAGCTTTTTTCTTATCTTTTTTTGACATGAACGCAGTTCCCTGTACGTAATCTTGCCACAAAATGGGATGTTATCTGTTTACCACGTAGAAAAGACCAAACATTGAACAAAAAAATAAACGTCAAACTTTTACAAGTCGAGGATCCAACAGGGGGATTTCATTGAAAATGGGCTACATAGGACATTCTGAAACATTTTTGGGTCAATATTGATTGTCGCTCACGGGATACGGTAGGTGGTCCGGGTTACTGTAACTTTTCTCAAAGTTTTACAAATTAAAAACTCCGGTATTTTTTGATAGATCTTTTTACTGATTCAAGGGACAGTCAGGTGCTAATTTTGATAGTTTTTTCGCTGGACTGTTTTAATCTGCGTCTCTCACTTTCACTCACCATTTCGCCATTTTAATAAACAGCGGGCACGTAGGCCGTTCGGCTCTCTGTCTACGGTTAGATAGAGACCCGCTTTTGAGGACTTCGAGGCTGATTGTCTCGAAAACAAGGAATTTTTGACATGTGTCTTAATGATTTTTTCAACGATTTTTTCTTTTTCATGTGAGACTAAGTTCCAAAAACGCCTGACTGTCCATTTAACATAGTATAGTTTACACATTAGTTATCATCAAACACTACACCAATAACAGACAATATTGAGTTTTTAATTAATGTTATTTAAAAACCGGTTTAAAGACCTCTCTTTTCCAAAATCAACGGACCGGTCTGCGTTTTAGCCACTTGTTTAGGGATTCAAATAAAATAGCTACTTGTAAGTTTTTATTGAAGTTTGCCTTTACTTTGACTTGGGTTTGAACTTCGGTCATTCCTAAGTGGTAAACAGATAACCCTTTGTGGTGAGACCATTTTGTGGTAAGATCACCTACAAGGAACTGCGTTCATGGCAAATAAGATAAGAAAATGGCTTTGAAAGTTTGAACGAAGATCACATTTTCTTGAACTGCGATAACTGAGATCTGTCCGTGCTAATTTTTGAAGTAAAGGGAAATTATTGATAATCAACTAGATTTTCCTGCTTATTGAACTAACAAATGCATTTTAATAAAATCTCGCTGTCGGGCCCTTAATTGATCCTCGTATTTTTTGTTCAACGGTTGACGTTTGGTTTTTCTTAAGTGGTAAACAGATATGAGGTACATTTTTGTGGTACTTACAGAAAACTAACTACGTCGCAAATAAGAATAAGAGGTTTTAATCGAGTTTATGCTGCTTTGACCAAAATTTTTGAGAGTCTGCAATCTTCAAGAGCGATTTTCGCAAAACATGTTATGGAGAATTCTGATCTGACAGAGTGGGTTTAACAGTACCCAAATTGGCACCTACCGTAACCCGGCACCCACAAATGACTTTGGCCCGAAAGTTTCAGGATGAACTTAGGGTACCATAGGGACCTCATTCACAAAATTCACAATACCGGGGTCCGCTCGAGATTTACTGAGACAGACTATTAAGCGCCTACTCATATACAACATCTACTGATGAATAAATTAGGCATTCTTTCATGAATTATCAAATGAATCTCTGCTTTCTGGCCAAGTAAAGGCAAACTGGTGAGTGATAGGATAACATTTTCGTTATCTTATTTGCCACATAGTTAGTTCCCTGTACTTGCTTTAGCCACAAAAAGTGGATCAAATCTCTTCACCACTTAGGAAAGACCAAACTTCAAACAACAAGTAAACGTCAAACTTTGACAAAAATACATAATCAATTCAAGGTCAAACAGTGAGATTTCATTCCCAGGTATGTTTGCTTTTATTTAAAAGAGGTACACCGTTTATGTTGTTTAAACAATACCCTTACAAAAAAGTTACTACACTGCGGGCCATAATTATACGGCCACCTTTCTCTGTTAAATTTTAGTCGTTGCGAAAATTTCTAAAATAGTATGGCATAATCCATTGGATTTAGCATGCATTTATGAACAGATTCCTTTTTGAAAATCGGAATTTCATTGACATACGACTCTGTCACGCCCGTTCCCGCGAGGGCCCTTTCTAGTTCAAAAATGGAAAAAATCAGTTTTTTTTTTTAATTTTCAAAATTCACACAGACACATCTCATTTTTCACAGTCCAATGTTGTCGTTGTTCTAACTGTCACAGCCGTTGTCTTATCTTGTTTGCCAAGAACCCAGTTCCCTGTACGTAATCTTACCACAAAATGGTCTCACTACAACGTGTTATCTGTTTACCACTTAGGAATGACCAAACTTCAAATTCAAAATAAAAAAGGCAAGCTTCGCAATACAACATTCAAAGTAGTCATTTTATTTGGAGATTTTGGGAAAGGCAGGTCTGAAAATCGGTTTTTAAATATAATTATTTAGAACTCAACATTGTCTGCTATTAGTGTTGTAGCAATAGTTATTAATGTGTGTTTGTCACCTTCTATTTCTTTTTCTTTTCCTCCCTCTCTTTCTCTCTCTTTGTCTCTCTCCAGAATTCAAAATCAACATGTTTAACAAACTTTATTAGATTTCTCTCTACACAATTTGAAATCAACCCGCACTTTCTTCACATAGGCATGTAGACGATTGCATATCCAGGTCCCTGAAACAAATCTTCTCATTTCAAATTTACATGTCTAGAAATTGTTATAAAAATACTTTTTCAATTTAGCAAAATTAAAAAAAAAACTCTCACCTGGCCGAGAATATGTCCATTCTGCGAAACCCCATTCCTCTGCTGGGCCAAGACCTGGGCCTGATGCTGAGCCTGCTGCATTATGGGATGCATAAAGTAGGGAGACTGCATGGGGTAGGGCATCATCATAGGAGCCACGGAAGACAATCCCATTGGATTCACCACTAAAAGTTATGATTTACTTTGGCAAACTGGCAAAAGAAAACTCACTTTGGACGTTATGAGCGGTTATTTGATTTGCATTTATACTGGAAGAGCGGGGAGGAGGGAGAGGAGGAGTTTCGAGAACAGGAGGCAAGGGAGGAAGAGGTAGGGTTTTCTCCGAGTTGATTTCTTCTTCATCTTCGTCGTCAAAGAGGAGAATCGTGTCGTTCAGAGAAGGCGGGGCTAAAAAAAGAAAGTTAGTGACAGAGAGAGAAAAGAAAGAAAGAACGGTAGAAGACAGAAAGATGGCCTCGAAAAGCGGATGTGGGCTATTACTGTAGTCATTCGCAATGGCGCGCGCTTTCCAAGCAGACCTTTAAAGCCAACGCTCAATTGAGTTCTCCTCATTCGAGTATCCAGAATTGGGTACAATGCGTGAGTGAGTGAGTGGGTGAGTGAGTGAGTGAGTGAGTGATTGAATGAGTGAGTGTGAGTGTGTGTGCGTGTGCGTGAGACAGTGAGTCTGTGTACTTACGTTGCCTCACCGCACTCCTGGAATCATCTCTTCGCACCGGAGTTTCAATCAATCCTCCAGTTGTGTAAGCTAAATATCGATTTGCTTTTAATTAAAAATCCAAAAACTCACTGGATTCAAAAACTACAGTAAGTTCCTCTTCTTCCTCTTCAGCCACTGCGTCGTAGACTTCTTCCTGGTCTTCTTCAGCAACTGGATCGTAATCCATTGAATTCTCTTCCACATTGGTCACCAAACCCTGTCGATAGGAAATATCTAAACAAAGCTACCTTTCATGACGTTTGGTATAAAACAATACCAGTTCTCTCCCGGGGAGTCTCAATTGTTTTCCTTGGAGTAGTTTGTTGTTTTCTGTCCATCAGGAAACAACGGTTAGGCAGGGGAGGAAGGTTGGCTCTGACTCTACGGCGGTTGATTTCTCCGAAAGACTTGGGTTTTGGGATATGGTTCTTTTTGGATCTGGACTTGGGAGCAGAAGAGGTCGAAGCTGCAGAAGAAAGAGAAGCATTGGATTCTTGGGAAAATTGTGAATCTTGAGAATCCGGCGGGGTGCAGTCGTCGATGTTGAAGGTAGAGCCTGGAAATGAAATGTAAGCCTCACTCTCTCTTGTCTGTCTCCCTCTCTCTCTATCTTTCTCTCTCTTAAAGCTAACCTTGCGAAAAAGAAGAATCCGACTGAAAGCTCTCATCAGCATAAGTCAAAGGAGGAAGACCAATAAGAGATCGGCGAACGTTGATCTCATTTCTTGAAGCCCCACGGAGGCAACTTCGTCTGGGAATAATGGAGTTTGGCTGGAAAGAAGCTGAAACTATGGGTTCCTCTTTATTTCTTCCGTCTTTCTCTCTCTCTCTATCTATTTCTTTCCCCCCCCCCCTCTCTCTCTACCTTCTGACATCGAAACATCCAAGTCTCCAGTCTCTTCCTCAACGGAATTCCTGTCAACTTCCCGCAAACTCTTCCATCGCTTAGGAGGTCTGGGCGTAGAAAAACTCGAATCATCTACCGAAGAGTGAAGAGACTCAGAAAACCTCACTTGCCTTCCGGTTTCTGAAAGTTGCATTTAACGTCTTACATCTTAGTCTTTCAAACCAACCATTTTCCCCCCTAGGCGGAAGAGTCTCATCCAAATCGCTCATCGATACATCTTCCAAAGCCACCGTATCTGTCTGGACCTCCGAGGTAGTTTGAACTCCTTGGGTGGTATTGGTCTTTTCAGTTTTGCGACTGGGTTTCGAGGCAGCTCGTTTCCTCTTCAGAACTGGAGAAGCCTCGGACTCAGGCACTAAATAAATTTTCCGGTTACAACAGATAAACAAAGTCACCTGGAGGAGGGGCTCTTCTTTTTCTTAAGACAGGAGAAGCCTTAATTTGAGGCTCATTTTGAGGGACTGAAAATGCTTTTTTCAGTCCTAGCTACAAATTATGGGAAACTTTACCTGGAACAGGTACTTCGGCCTCCTTGGCATCTTTCTTTGTAGCTCGGCTTCTGGAGACTCGCGTGGGCTTCGAAAGCTCGTTGGTAATTACGGTAGAAGCTACCGTAGCAGAAATTACGGTAGCCGGTTCGGTGATGTCTTTTCTTGAGCGGGTCCTTCGTAAGGTCTAAGTTTTAAAATACATTTAATTTTTCAATTAGCTTTTTAATTAAGTTTTCATATTCATAATCTTAAATTATAATTTTCAAAATTTTTTTTAAAAATCGGTTTGACGCAGCTTAAACCTTTTTCGCGCTTCAATTCAACTTCAAAATATCTTTCTTCTGTTAGTTATGTTTTTTTTGGTTTTTTTAAAACAAAATTTATAAAATTTATAATTTTGTTTAAAAAAGTTTTAAAAACATTTTACAGAATAGGTTTTCAGTTTTAATTTTAAAAACAAATTTGGTATTTTCGAAATTTTAGAAAATTTAAAAAAATCAGTTTTTCTATTTGACCCAACTTGCAACCTGTTTTCGCGCTCCATTTCAAATATAAACATGGTCACGGCTTTTTTGCAGTAATTTTAAAATTTCATTTTTTTTCTTTCTACAAAAGTAACGAAAGTGTCAAAATCAAAATGAAAAAAATCATTAAAAATATATTGGTAAGCCGTTAAAAATTCGATTTTTAGTTTTTTTAAAAACATTTTTCAATTTATATGAGTTTTTAATGTTTTTTTTTCAACTTTTCAATTACCTGAGCTTTTTCAACCTCCTTCGTTTCCTCTGTGACTTTCTTACTTCGAGTCCTTGCCATGTCAACTGGGTTCTACCTAAAATTTTCATTTAAAAAATCAAAAATAGATTAAAGAAATGAAATTAATGGGTCAAAGTGAGGTGGATCGTTCTGAAGGTAGGTGACCCCGGGTTACTGTAACTTTCTTCAAACTCAACCAAAATTCAAAAATAACTTATGGATGGATAGCTCTTTGTGTAGCGAAAAACTTTGCAATTAACAAAAAAATAAGTGTTCTCTTAAAAATTTTCACTAGAGCCCAAAAACTCGAAAAAAATCAGATTTCTGCTTTTTGCGTTTTCTGAAATTTTTTAAAATCAAAAGTAAAGGTATATTCACAATGTCAGAAAGATTCTACACATTTTTTGCGTATGCTGAAAAAAAGACTTTGAATTTGGAGCTGCCACATCATGACAAAAATCGCATTTGAAAAGGGAAAACTGGCATTTTAGCAACGCTTTTCAAGGGAATCTGCAAATGAATGTTACAATTGGTAGGAATATGTTTCTTTTGTGCTTATTTTGCTTTATATTTACAAAATAATGTGTTTGGGTTGATGTCGGCAGGATCAACTTTAGGTACATGACCTCTTACTATTCATCACTCCACCAAAATTAATGTTTTACAAGAAGTAATGTTTTACAACCAGTGGAGAAATATAAATTAAATCAATAAAATGGGGAAACAATATTCAGAAGGAAACAAAAGCGGTAGGATTGGAATGAAAAGCGCAGAAGACCTGACAGAAGCGTGACAGTAGAAGGTCACTGACAAAAGCGATTTAAAAGCAGTTATGTCTCACAATAAAAGCTGATAGTTTCAGGTAAACGAAAGAGGTCTTCTGTTATGGGAAATTTTGAATGAACGTAATTGGCAAACAGTTTCCGTTTTCGGGAAACGCTAAGTTTAAAGAAACAACACCAATGTTCAATTCTTTTACAATCCAATTCTCAAACTTCAAAAACAAAACTTTCTTTAAATAATTATGAATTTAAAAAGTTTTTATAAAAACAGAAAATAGTGAAGTTAGTGATCTTGAAGTTGAACTAGATAGAACATGATATCATTTCCCACGTGTGGTCCGCGTGTACCCACAGTGCACCGGCCTTTCTTTGACCCCGTCGGCCGAGATTGCCACAGGCGTGGCTGCTATCTCTCTCCCGATAAATCAGTCCACCAGTTCCCACAGTCTCCCTTCGTAATGACCGACAATACCTCCCAAGGTGAGTAAATCATCATCCCTTTATTGCATAAACAAGGCACACTTGACTGTTTTACGACAGCATGGGCGGGATTCCACTGGGGTCACCTGGCGAACCGGTCGTCGCTTTCGCCCACTATCTCTATTGCGGTCGAAATGTCGCCTTTTCTTGTTTTGTGTGTTTATAATAAAAACTTTATTATCTTAATTTCTGGATTAAAGTTTACAAAGTTTAGAAAATATGGCTTCTCGTGCGGCTGGAATGCTTATGAAGAGGGTGTTGATGATCCCTCCCAAGCATTTCACTGTGGAGTACTCCATCAATCCTTGGATGGGTGGTGTCGTCGACAAAGAGAAGGCAATGAAACAATGGACTGCTTTGAAGAGAACTATCGAAGGAGAGGGTGTTCAGGTAAGGTCTCTCTCTGTATAATTATAGAAAAAGCGGCCTTAGGTTGCCAAAAACAGAGAAAGCCGCCTTAGGTTGCCATAACCATAGAAAAAGCGGCCTTAGGTTGCCATAACCATAGAAATAAAACATAACCATTTCTCTCTCTCTCTCTCTCTGTATCTCTCTCTCTCTCTCTTTCTTTCAATCTCTTTCTCTCCTTTTTTCTTTCTCTCTGTCTCTGTCACTCTTTCTCTCTTGAAACAACTTTTTTATAAATGGAAATACCTAGTAAAATTGATTTTTTAAAGTCTCTTAACAATTGTTTCATCGAATAGATTTCGTTTCCAGGATACTGAAACATACCCCTTTTATATTATTTGGACTGCAAAAGGGGCGCGTTTACACGGCCGTTTTACGCGTTTGCCGCACGTAAACACGGCCAGAGTGGGCGAGAGAGTGTGGGAAATGGGGAGACGCAGAGTTGGCGGCAATTCAAATGACAATTTCCCCAAATTTCAAGCGCTCCTAAATCGGTTCATTTTTATTCAAAATGGGTAAAATAGGTATTTTTCGGAATCCTGGGAATGAGATCTAGGCTTTTATCGAAAAATCAGAAAAATTGTTTTTACGCGGTCCTCTTTTAAGGTTCTAACCCTGGACCAAACCGCCGGCCTCCCTGACCAAGTCTTCGTTTGCAACAGTGGTCTCGTCTACGGAGACAAAGTCTACCTCAGCCGCTTCCGCCACAAGGAGAGATTTGGAGAACAGTCTCATTACCTGACTTGGTTCAAAAAGAATAACTTTGAAACTATCGGAGAGGACTACCCCGAGTTCTTCGAGGGCGGTGGCGATGCCGTCTTCTCCGATCCTAAGACACTGTGGGCCGGATTTGGACCAAGGAGTGCGAAGGGGGTAAGAAAACTAGTTGAAAGGGCCTATAAAATCATATTCAGGTTTATGAGAAGGTCGCTGCTTTGGGAGGTTTTGAGACTGTGATTTGCGAACTGAGACTGCCCAATTTCTACCATTTGGATACTTGCTTTGCCCCAGTTGATGAGACGACTGCGCTGTGGTATCCGGATGCGTTTTCTCAGAAGACGCAGGGAGAGGTATGGAAAAGAGAGAGAGAGATTTAGAGAGAGAGATTTAGAGAGAGAGAGAGAGAGAGAGAGAGAGAGAGAGAGAGGAGAGAGAGAGAGAAAAAGAGAGAGATACAGAGAGAGAGAGAGAGAGGGGAGAGAGAGAGAAAAAGAGAGAGAGACAGGGAGAGAGAGGAGAGAGAGAGAAAGAGAGAGAGAGAAAGAGAGAGAGACAGAGAGACAGAGAGAGAGAGACAGAGAGAGAGAGAGAGAGAGAGAGAGAGAGAGAGAGAGAGAAAGAGAGAGAGAGACAGAGAGAGAGAGAGACATTGAGAGAGAGAGAGAGAGAGAGAGAGAGAGAGAGAGAGAGGAGAGAGAGAGAGAAAAAGAGAGAGATACAGAGAGAGAGAGAGAGGGGAGAGAGAGAGAAAAAGAGAGAGAGACAGGGAGAGAGAGGAGAGAGAGAGAAAGAGAGAGAGAGAAAGAGAGAGAGACAGAGAGACAGAGAGAGAGAGAGAGAGAGAGAGAGAGAGAGAGAGAGAGAGAGAGAGAGAGAGAGAAAGAGAGAGAGAGACAGAGAGAGAGAGAGACATTGAGAGAGAGAGAGAGAGAGAGAGAGAGAGAGAGAGAGAGACCCATTCCAAATTACCTCCCTTCAGATCCTCCGCCGTTTGCCCAATTCCATCGCTGTTTCCGAAAAAGAAGCCAATGCCTTCGTCTGCAACGCCATCACCATCCGAAAGAACGTCGTCTCCCCCATCGGCGTAGGAGAAGACACCAAAAAGGCCCTGGAGAAAAGAGGCTTCCGAGTGACTGAAGTCGACATGAGCGAATTCATGAAGAGTGGAGGCGCCTGCCAATGCCTGGTCCTTCGTCTTTGAGAAAAAACGCGGCCTGGTGCAATTAAAAGTTAAATAAAACATTCTCCGAATTTCAATGTGTTCCGCCTAAATTTAAATAGAAAACGGCGTTTTTCTGCGGTAGCTCTCCTATCAGCCAATTTTCCCAGATTTCCCAGATGAACAGCTCCATTTCGCAACCCTGCATGCAAAACACGTTTCCCCGCCGATCCACAGCTAATAAACTCCTTTTCCACACTTGTTTTCCCTTATGGCAGCTGAACAAACCATAAAATTAGCCACCTGCACGGTAAACCCCCTGCCGGCTTATTTTAAGGTTACGGTAAGCAGGCATATGTTTTGGTCAGAACGGCATTTTTAGAAACACGTCACCTTAATTTAAATTTTGAAGCTCAATTTTCAGCTTCATTTTCATTGATTTCAAATCTATTTTTATGCTAATCTTGAAGAATATTAAAATAAATCAATTTTAAATACTAAAAAATCGCAGACAAACCCTTTAAATCCCTTTTCAGCCAATTTGTTGAATTTTTAAATTATTTTTTCATTAAAATTTTATGTGTTCAGGTTCTAGGGGTGAATGCGTATATCTCCGTCAGCTGCTCTTCTATTCACTAGGTAATGCGGATGTTTCTTCGTCTCCTTTTGCTGATTTCCCTCGTCGCCACCGTATTTTCCACACACAATGTGAGTTAATTACCCATTTTATTTTAAAGGTTCATTTAAAAATATTTAAGAAAAAGAATTAAATTAGAATTTTAGGAGGTTCATTCTTCCTTTGCCAACAGTCTCGTCCTGATTTCCACCCTGGACGGCGTCCTCCGAGCCGTCGATTTAAAGGACGGGGTGGAGAAATGGACCCTTCGCGAAGGTTTTTTTTTGAATTTCTTACTGTTTTTTACATTTTCCGTTCAGGACCAGTTCTGCGGACCCCTACGGAAGTGAAACGCGGTTTTACGTACCTGCCGAACCCGCAAGATGGCAGTTTGTACGTGCTGAAGGACGGGATTCTCAAGAAACTCGGACTTACCATCCCCGAATTGGTCTACACCTCGCCTCTCCAGGGCTCCGATGGCGTTCTCTACACAGGTAATTCATTTTACCATCTTAATATTCAAATTAATCTTTTTTAAACTAAAAGACGGTAGAATATCCCTAGATTTCTGTAGAAATTCCCCCAGATTGGGCATTCTGCCCAGAATTCAATCGCGGAAGGCTTACTGTAAATCGTGACAGCTGGGTGTCATTAAGGACTGAATCGAGGTCGTTTTCACCTTGATATCATCCACCTTCTCTAATTTAACCTTGAAAATCGTGGATAGACAATTGCTTATGAAAAATCTAAATGGAAAATTTATTGGCACTCAGGTGGCAGGATTTTCTATAAATTTCACATGTTTTATACAGTTTTTTCGGCGTTTGGTACCATAAATTACCAACCATACGACCAAGGTTCGATCCCGGTCGGTACACTTCTTTTTGTCTATACTAGAAACATATTTAAGCATTTTTAAGCAGCGTATGGACCCCCAAAAGACGGCCGTTTGAGATGCTTGTCGGCTTAAAATGGCACAAAAATACTTTTAGAGGTGCTATATGCAAATGAGGGGTGCACTATTCAGATGAGACTGGATCTTTTCTCTTCTTTCTTTTCTCACGGGTTTCTCACGGGCTTCCTGGGAAATTTTGGTGGGCCCGTGTCAGTCCGTCAACCCATATTGGTACCAACCACACGACCAAGGTTCGATACCGGTCGGTGCACTTTTTTGTCTAACTTTAATTGACTAATGTAATAACTAAAACATATTTAGTGCATTTTATAAAATTAAAATTAATTGCATTAATTTTAAAAAAAAGTTTTTAAAAGACCTGATTTGAGAATTTATTTGAGAACCCATTTGTATGTTTTAGCAAATAAAAAGTGGTGTTTCATATAATTTTTTTAAAATTGTTGCAATTAACTTTTAAACTGTTTAAAATTCCTTTAAAAAAAAAGAAGGGCACCGACTGGGATCGAACCATGGTCGTGTTGTTGGTAATTTATGGGAAAAATAGTCTCGATTCACCGAAATTTTAATTTTAACGATCGCAATAACTAGAAAAATATTAATTTGAATTTTACGATAAATTTGCTTTTTTTCGTTTAAAAAAATTAAATTTATTCTATTTTCAGGCCACAAAAAGGACGTCTGGTTCGGAATCGATCCCTCTACCGGTCGCAAGGTAACCATTATCTTTTTAATTTCAATTTTTTTTAAATTTAAAAATTTAAATTCAAATTTTGCCATTTCAGCTGGAAACGTTGACGTCTTCCTCCGAGTTTGTGTGTCCGGTGAATCCAGGGAAGAGCGTCTTCATCGGAAGGACGGAATACCGCGTCAGTATGTTCGACATCAACAACAGGGGCAAGTCCTGGAATGCCACCTTCAACGACTACTCCGCACACGTCCTTCCCAGTTAGTTTTACTATTTTTTGTATTTTTTATTGTAAAAATTGATTATTTGGGAAAAAAATAGATGAAAAATGAAATTTATAGCGGATTCTTCGTACCCCCTGCGGCATTACGTCTCCTCGTCGTCGGGAAGGGTTCTAGCCGTTGATAACAAGTCAGGTAGGCAAACAAAACTTTAAAAGCGGCCTTAGGTTGCCAAAAGCGGATATAAAAGCGGCCTTCTTCTGCCAAAACAGATATTAAAGCGACCTTCTTCTGCCAAAAGCAGATATTAAAGCGGCCTTCTTCTGCCAAAAGCAGATGTTAAAAGCGGCCTAAGGCGGCCAAAAGCGGCCTAAAATTAAACATTTTTTTCAGGTCAAATCGCGTGGGAAAGTGACTTAGGCATGCCGGTGGTTGCGATGTATCTTCTGCAAGACGACGGCCTACACAAGCTCTCCTACACCACCCTGGGCAAGGAGACTTTCGACAGTCTAGTCAAGGTAAAACTCAATAAAATAGAAAAAAATCACAACAGGTGCATGAAACATCACTTTTTTTCAAAAAAAAAATAATTTTTTTTCGGCTGATTTTTTTACATAAAAAATATTAAAAATCGAAATTTAAAAAAAAATTTTACTGTTACAGATTATTTAAACCACTGTTTCACACCCTCCAGTTTCCGTGGAAATTAGTACCCCTCATTTGTATACAGCACCCCGAAAGTACTGTTTAGTGTTATTTTAAGCCAAATAGCACCTCCTATACCGGTTACGAACCGAACGTGTCAAATAGTGATTAAAACCTGATTTTTTTAAATATTGCGGCCGGATTTTTTTGAAAAGTAGTGTAACCAAAATTAATAATTTTGAATTATTTACGATTTACAGAGAAGCTTTATTTACGAGATTCCAATTTCAACTGAAAACGGCATTTTGGCCTGAAATCCACCAATTTTGACTTGATTTTTTTGTTGTATAATCAGGGTTTTAGTTTACAAACTAATTTAACCAGGATTAGGGTTGATGGTATCGATCCAGATTTTCCAACATAATCTCAGTCAGGAATTCCTTCAATCTTCGAAATGTGGGCATGTTGTATTGGTAAAGAGAAAGGTTTTTTTAAAATTTTAAATAAAAATATTACGAAAATAATAAGATTTATTAAAATTCGTGGAAATAAATGGTTGCCTTTTTGATTTTTTCTCGCAAAAAGTTTTCCGGCTAATTTTGTCTGTTTGCATCCAACACAAGGGATGTCCCTGCACCTATGCAGAACATCAAGGAAAATTCAAGAATGTTTTATTAAAATCAAAGACAGAAACGGTAGTTTTGAAAGAGTGCAAGTGTGTGAAACACAGACGTAGAGAACTTTTAGCGAACAGATCACCCGGACGTTGAAAACCTTGTAGTGGGCCTGGATATGTTGAGATGGGTTAGGTGAGACCGCCGGGCGTGCCCGGACCCCCACTCGACGGGGCTCTCGAGCCACTTCGGCTGGGCTTGTGGCTTCTTCTGTAATTGGGGTTTTAAAAGGTTATTAATAAAAAAAAATGAAATTTCAATTAAAAACAAAAAAAGTGACCCACTTTCTGGACATGAAAGGCTCAGTGTAGTAGGGTTCCTCCCGATGGACCTCGTCATCGTCGTCAGCCTCACTGTTGGAAACACTGGAATTTGTTTTATTTGTGGTGAAATTCACTCTTTTTCTTTTATTTTTAGTGGTTTTTGTTGTTTTTTTTGTTGTTGAAAGTTTTGCTTTTCCAACAGAATACACTGTTTGATAGAATACCAGAACCACCTCACATTTGCATATAGCAACTCAAAGGGTACTTTTTAGTGTTATTTAAATCCCAATTGCAGGACGGTTTTGAACAACCGTACGTGTATTGACAGAATAGTTCTATTTTTAAGCTTTTTTTTCAAATTTTATTTTTCGATTTTATCAGCGTTTGTTTTTCAAATACGCACTACGTTTTAAAAGATAAAGGGCTCTATGCTGGATTAGCGGTCCTTAAAAATTATAGCTGTGGGTAAAAAAAGTTTGAAAATCAGCAAAAATTGAAAAGAAAGATTTTTTTTAAAAATTTTATTATATTTTTGAAAGTTTTGGGGTTTTTAAATGTCGACACTTTCAGTAGGTTTTCTCTCTTTCTTGCCCTGTATTTTCTCTTTTTTTTAAAATAGTTTATATTTTAAAAAAGAAAAATTATTTATTGTTTAGTTTTTTTTGAACGTGAAAGTGTCGAACATTTAAAAAATACCAACCAAATTTTTTAACAATTCATTTATAACTTTTTATGGACCGCTAATCCAGATAGAGCCAGATAAAGTTCAAATTCAAATGTTTTTTTAAGTGGTAAAAGACACTAGCGGTCCTTTAAAATTATAGCTGAATTTGTCTTAAAATTACATCTCAATTGCGCTTATTTAAAGAAAATTAAATTAGGATACACTACCATCTTCTCTTTTGTACATTAAGAAATGTAAGACACCCAGGCAGAAGCCGGAGATTGAGAAATGACATTGAATTACTGCGTTTTAACGGAGTAAAAGAATGGAAAAAAAGAGCGCGGTACGTGCTTATTTGGTCTCCTGAAAAAGGACTTGTTTGTTTCCTATTAGAAGGGATAAAACCACTGTTTGACATGATCTCGTCTTGGTTGCAAATAGCACCTCAAATTTGCACATAGCGCCCCCAGAAGTAATTTTAGTGCTATTTTAACCCTGGTAGCACTTTCTACGGCGGTTTCGAACCGTACATGTCAAACATTGGATAAAACGGCGTTTAATTGTATTTATTACTTGCAACCTACCCTATGTGAACCCTGCTTTTGGCTTTTTTTTACAGAAGCACTCACCTGTAGTCGTACCCTCTCCGAACCATATAGCCATGTACAGGGCACAATGCCTTCATGACCGTTATCCGCCCAACTGCGTCATATTTGCATAGACAAGGGAGATCCTCTCCTGGCGCCAGATAGCGACAGCTCGAACCCGTGTGGCTGCTCTCGGTACTGCTCTCCTCCTCGACGTCACTTTGTTCCTGAAAATTCGCATATTTCTTCTATTTCGTTGCGGTACCTGTATAGGAGGGACGTCTTCTATGACAATCGATTGTTTGGATCGATTCGATTTGGAGGAATGCATTGATTTGATTGACCGAATGTCTTGGACAGAGAGCATCATGTTTGTACTAGTTTTACGCAAAGTGTGTATGGAAGAACGAGACATCTTTTGAGATACGGACAATTGCGGGAGCGATGAGGAGGCGCTGTATGCAAATTATTAAAGGGGTTTGTTTAAAACTCACATTGAACCCTTTCTCTTGCGCTGCCACGCTTGCACGAAGAAAATAATGAGAGAGACCAATTCCAGCAAACTGACCACGGAGGCACCAATCCAAAGACCAGTTAAACCACCGAGATCTGCCATTAAACTGGTAAGCTGCAAAACGATAAACATATGCAATATAGGTGATTACCCCATAGGCCGGTGTTTCCCGCAATGTTTCGTAGTTCAATTCCTCGTAGAATATTTGAAGCATGGCCGCGTTCTTTCTGTACTTTTCCAAGCACATGAAGTCCCCAGGTGTGCATTCCATTACTTTTGCAGATCCAGATGGCCACCTGGCGGCTGAGTACGTGATTTCGTAGTTGGTTTCTCTGAAGAAAAAAAAGGATGAGAAGTTGGGATAGTTAACAATCGAAACATGCGAAATGTGGTTTCTAAGTTAAGAGAAAAATAAAGACGACGGGTTCCAAAATTTCCATTGCGTTGACTGAACAGTCGACCCAATGGTCAGTTTACAGCCCAAATCCGGGTCAATCAATAACTACAAAATCATACTATTTGGGTCAACTAAGACGCGGAGCCTAGGTTGCCAGACGGCGCAATAAATATCTGGGAACCTGTCCTATTTATGAGAGTTTTAACTGAGAATCTACGGACTTGTTTCTTATGTTAACTGGAAAACGCAAGAAACGAAACGGAAAGAAACCAACCCGCAAGGCTGATGGCAATGACAGTCGTCTATCTCATCCTTCCCTTTCGACACAAGTTCCCCGATCATCAGCGTTGCATTTCGAAGACATTCTCGTTGCACACTGTCCGTTGCCCTACATGGAGCGTATTCGGTCTCCTTAGGCATTGGGAACATTGGATCGCCACATCCACAATTCTCAATGATGTACTTTTGAGCACAGCTGCGATGACACGCCTTGACAATTTAGATAAATTAAATAGAACGTGTGAGCTTACCTCGACCGAGTAGTTGAATCCCTTGTAGACATAGTTGGGGGACTCTTCTCCTCCCTGTTTGCAGTGACCCCACGGCGGTTCGAGACGAATGAACTGTTTCTAAAGAAATTTAATTTTTCTTTATTACTTTAACTAAAAAGTTTACCATTCTCACACCGAATGAAGATTGAAACCCTGTCGGGGCACTGTAGCCGAAGGCATCGGGAAACGGGACAATGTGTTTGTCGTGGATGGTTATCCGAAATCCAACTGATTCAGAAGTTGGCAGATATTCACTCACGTCTGCATAAAGTAACAACCGTAATCCTGAAACAATAAGTTTAGCATATTGCACACTAGTTGTTTACCATAGTTGGCTCCAGCTCGCTGCGATTGGCGTTCTGCATCCCTATCATGGTTGAAAGTATAGCAGTTGCCGTAGGTGTTGTCATAATGAAGCTTGAAATCCCTAGGCCACTGATCAATTGTTTTTCAATTAAAACTCACTTCTGAATGTCGCAGTCTTTCTGATTGAATGAGCATTTCAAAATGAACTCGTCTAGCTGATGTGACATTTCCTGTTTCTGATCGTGGCTCATTGATCCAACAGTGAACATCAGGTTTTGTTGCGCTTGCGTCGCCAGAGTGATCTCATCCGAAATGTTCTAAATTAAAAAGTACTGCTTGTTTATTGAAGACATACCTCAAACCCTAATGCCTCAACCAGTTGGGGCGACTCCGTTGTTGTGGTCGTCGTATATCGGTTCATTTTCGCCAGTTGTTGCTCCGATCTCGCGGTGACATTGAAGTTTGAGAGTTCATCATTGGGATCTATCTCGATGATCAGGCCGTCGTCTCGAGTTCGCACACAGTGGTTGTAGTCTTTGTGGCAAAGACAAACGTCAACTTTGTCCTTTATTCGTGTGAACGGTTCCTTTCCCTTGTAAAACCGAAATGGGCATTGACCCGATTGGTCAACACACTCGGTACACAGCTTTTCCTTCCATGAGCTATCTGAAAAGAGTTAATTTGTTAATGAAATGTCTTTGCAGTCCTTAATTAAAAATACGGGCCTTTAGGAAATAGTAGTCCTTAATGAAAGTTTTAGCTACCCTTAACCCTTTTGTTTAAAAATTTTAGCAGACCACTTTTCTCCATAATTTTGTTACAATTAAATAACCAAAATTTCAAAAGGAACTTGAAAAAAATGAAACTCACATGGAAAGCATGGCCACAAAGTCCTTGACACCATATCCAGCTGGCATAAACACTTCGAAGGATGGAAATTCCTCAGAACTGGTCCAGACACGTCAACCGTAATTTTCCCTTGAGTAGCTGCGAAGCAAGACCCTCTTCTCTCCGCGGTCATCGGATCCACATCGCACAGACAGTGAGCAAAGGCCTGGTGGTAGCGGCGATCTTTATCCCTCCATTTTTTCCGCTGCCTCGCTCTCCTCACTAAAAGAAAAATATTGCGGATTCCATCGATCATTATCGTTGATCCCTATTCATCATAGTCGGTGGCTCGTTCTATTTCTTTGGCATTTTTCGTTTTGTGTGCGGCTGTTGTGTCCGCGGGTGTACAATTGCGATCGAGCGGTGACGCGCTTTCTTGTTAGACACGGCGCATTTTGACAAATGTGCTTGCCGGACTCAATGTTCGATGTCAATTAGTCTGGCTGATCAAAATAGAAACTCAGTCGAAGTGATAAGAGATCAAGAAGGTGTTTAATTTTTAATGCGATTTGAAAATTGATTTTGATGGAACATATGAAGCCTATTTAGAGAGAGAGCGAGAGAGAGAGACTTAATGTAGAAATCATTAAATTCAAATTCAGGAACTATTGTACTTAAGCGACTCCACCAATTGTTTTTTTATAAATCGGGTCAGAATCAATGGAAACAGTATTTTATAAGTATAGATATTAGTTTTAAGGTTTAAAAAAATTATTTTTTAATTTTTACAAAAAAAAAATTGTTTTTCCTATTTTTGCCCATTTTTTATTTACTTAATAAGTACAATAGTTCCCAAATTCAAACTTGCAAGAAAAAAATTCGAATTTGGTATGAGACAACTTACACTTTTTTAATTAAAAAGAAAACTAAAAGCAACATTGGAAAAGGTAGAATATTCAAAATAAACAGAGAATAACAATTAACAAACCTCTTGGAATATACGAAGACAACGCTGATGCGACTCCTTCTGTTTTGTCGCCAGAAGAGAGCCGTTTTGTGTATGCGTCCATCTGTAAATTGCCATTACAATTGACTTAAAAAGGATTAACCAACCATCGCTTTTGTCTCCGGATTATTGTCAATCGAGCTCTTCTTGTATGGATTTAAATTGCATAACGTAATTGAAGGAAAAGGGGCGTTTTCGAATTTGAGCTGAAAATAGTTTTTTCCCCAGGAATGATTTGCTTAACTTACATCAAGGTCAACTGTTTTTTGATATTGTCGATACCGTATGACTAGATTATAAATTTGATAAAGAAGTAGGGCGAAGCATATAAAAAACGCGGTGTACCAAAACAAGCGCCACTTTTTAGTAGGTGCGAGGGAAGCGTGGCTGATGCCGTGGAATGTACTTTGTCGTTCGAAGCGTTCCCTGAGCTCCTTGTAGTTAAGATGGCCACGAACCCGTATTCCTTTGAGACCTGAAAGTAGAGATCAGTAAATAAAGTAAATAAAGGAGTTTTATCCAACGTATGCGAGGTCGCCTTTCAACGTTAAAAATTTTAAATTTAAGATAAATTTAAAAGATCTTAAACAAAAAAAGAACCATAGTTTCCGGGATCAAGTCAGAGTTAGTTGCGACCAGTGTCTATCATAATCTACTGGAAAGGGGGTCGTGTTTCAGTGGAAAATGCGTGGCTTAAGCGGCCCCTCCTCACCTGTGTATGAATTTTTGCTAATTGATCTCATGTTTTGCGTAAAGCCCTGTCAAAAGGAGACATGAGTGGTGACTGGTGTGAGGGTGTCTGGCTTGACGATCAACACAAGCATGCAGTAAACAATTGGGGAGTCCGAGGTGTGACAGCGGCAATCGATGTAGTTAAGATAAGTGATATAAATGTGTGGGAGGTGGGAAGGTATTCGTTCGGCCAGACGAGAGGAGCTGGTGGTGGGAAATGGGTCCGGACCAAAGACAAATTACCACAGCCACCCTCATCAGCGCGTTTTTCCACCGCATGGCTGTTGTTTAACGGAACGCATAGCTACGCCTGCCGTGACAACTTTCTGACCTCACTTCCTCCAAGGTAAAAATTTTAGTTCGCAATATGCAAATTATGTGGCGAGGTCACCACTGAACACATGTTTCGCTGGGGAAAAAATTGCGCGAAACTTGAATTAAAATTATTTAGAAGCGCATTAAAATCGTTTTATTTACCCATGTATGTCAAAATAACTGTAATTAATCACCACTGTGGCGATTTCAATTAAAAGAAGCACTCTGCATTAGGATTATAGCACCAAAAAATGAGGCTTTACTTTCGGCTCCAATTCTATCATGCCTAGTTCGGAACCGTTCAAGTCAAAGTGTTATCCTTTTCGAAGAAGAATACTTGCAAATTTGGTATTGTTACATGTCATTTTAAACAATTAAGGTAGTAAGTCAAAAATTAAGGACCTTAAGGTAGATTAATTATAAAATTCGCAGATTGTTTTTTATAACCAAAATTTCAATGCGGAGTTGTTCGACTGCTACTTGTAAACGCTTACACTTCTTTTTTCAATAAGTGGGAAAATAATTTTAAAGAAAAAACTTAAAAAAAGCAAGAAAGTGTTTTTTTTAATTAAGTAAAGCTTTAACAATGTGAATAACTCCATTTTCTAAAGAAAATGAGAGCAACAATTTCGGAATTTTAAGAAATAAATAAAATCTTTTCCCCCACTGTTGAAGAGTTGAAGATTTTAAGTTCTAGAAAAACAACACTTGAGTAATCAAAGATCGGACGTGTGCACTGTGATCGGACACGAATAAAAATAGATTCTTGACAAAAAATTCTTTGAACGCGTGACCGACAGAAAGATTTAAAGATTTAACTAAAAACTAGGAGATTACATTTTTGGGAAAGCTACCTTAGATGTTTCCAAGCTGGCTGGGAAACTTTCTTTTTAAATATTAAAATTTATCACAAGTTTTATTATTTATCGGAAACACAATGTGACTGCCAGATTAAATTTAAATAGAGAGTATATATTTGATTGATTTGAGTCAAACAACATGTTTTTTTTTTCAAAAGAAAAACTTGTTTTTCCAACAACAAAAAAAATTTTAAAAATGGAAAAAAAATCTTTTCAAGGAATTTTCAGATAATTCAGATAACTGGAAATTACAATTTTTTTTAAATTCCTTGATTTTTCAAAATGTGAAAAAAGGTTGGAAAACAAACCTGCGTGGGTTAACCCGTGTAGATTGGGTCTTGACAGGCGCCGGGCGACCTGGTGCCAATTCTTGGCGGCTCTAGCCTGAGATTCCGTCCGATTGACATTAGCAAAGCGAATATTCCTGCTATCCTCCGACGGGTGCCTCGTGGCGAACGAGGACTTGTGCGTCTCGACGCTCGACTGCTCGCCGGAGATGTTCCTCGCATTCGACGTCTTCGGTTGGGTCGCTTCTGTTGCCTCCATCCATGCGCGCCGCGTAAAGGGTTAATACTCCGGTCGCATGAGATTTTCGAGCGGGCGCCGTTGATGAGAGAGTGCTTTCTCGCCGAGTGTAATGCGGGTGGCAATAAAATTTCTTGATAATTGGCGGGGTCCCCGGTTAGAGCTCCCGTTTTGGAGTCGAAATGGACGAGCACGAGGTACCTAGGTAACTGGATATGAGGGAAGGGGCCGAGAGAGAAGGGGGAATAGTTAAAATATCGATCGATAAGGGAGGTCCGGGGATAGCAGCCACAAATCAGTTGCGGGCGCTACGAAAGCAGGCGGCGCCTGCCGAGCGGTACCTATGACGAACACATAAACAGGTAGCCATCGGCCATCTGGTTCATTCCGTTTGATGGAATGTCAACTACGAAAAGATGTCCCGGATCTCTTTGTCTGATCTCCAAACTGACTCCCAGAGCAGGGTCTCCGAGCCGCAGTTTCTTGAATTAAAGGCATCGCATGAACAAATCAACACAGATAATTAATTTTATCGGATTTCGGCAGAAAAGAAAAAAAAATAGAAATCGGCACAGAAAAAAGGCAAGGAAGACTACTGTTGAGGCCAAAATCTAGTCTTCGAGGACCGACCTGTAGACTTACTTTTTTAATATTATTCTGCATTTTTCAGCTTGAAATTCTTTTTTTCGTAAAGTTTTGGGGCACTGTTTGGCATCATCCTCTCTCAGTTGTATTTAGAACCCTTATTTGCATACTGAACCCCAAAAAAACTACTTTTTGGTGTTATTTTAAGCCGCAGAGCATCTCCAACTACGGTTTCAAACAGTAAATGTAAAATATTGAGGCAGAGTTCTCACCACCCGACTTGAAAAGTATCGTCGGCCCCTCTATTCCAATTGGTACCTTAAAAACCAACCACAGGACCTGGTTTCGATTTTTAAAAAAAATCTAACTTTAATTGGCTAATACCAGAAACATAGAGCCATTTAAACAATTTAAATCATGGTGATGAGTTTAACTTTTTTTAATGAAATTTTGAAATTTGTTTTAAAGGTGAATTCTAGTTTTTTTTGTTGTTGTTTTTTTTAAAATCCCGGATGGCCTATTTTAAGAGGGCCCTTAAATGGGAGCTGGACCGAGGAATTTTTGATTTGGCCTGACAAACCTCATCCTTCTGAGCCTAGAAATTAAAAGATAAAATGGAGTAAGCTTTGGAAAAAAATATTTGCTGTGAAATACCCAATTTCTGAATATTACACGCGACAAAAATCTATGGATCATTTTTGCGGCAGGCTTGCACTTTGTTTACTCTTTTTTTGTGCGTCTCGTCGGGAGGAATGTGACTTTGTAAAAGAAGCGGAAAATGTTGTAATCAGATTATTCGATTGCTAGGCTTAAGCTGCTTTTCTCAAACCCAGACGAAACCACTGTTTGCCACAATCCGGTCTGCCCCACATTTGCATATAGCACCTCGAAATACACTTTTTCGTGTTATTTTACGCCCAATAGCACTTCTCGAAGTACTTTCTAACCGGTAGCTTCATGGTGGTTTCTTTGTAATCACACTTCGAAAGCAGAATGACCCTCGTAACGAAACTTCCCAGATGTTTTTTCTTCTTCTTCTAAGAAGACTACAAGTACAACCACGTGTGCAAAACGAGCAGATGGCTTTTTCTCTCTCTCGCAGAGAACTACAAAAACTCTCCGGCGCCTCGTACAACCTACCCCCACGCGTTGTGAGGTGTCAATTTCTACAGGTTCTCCGATTACCGAAAGTCTAGTCTGCTCTCCCTCAGAATGAAGGTTTCATTAATCCTGGCGAAACATCGTCCGCCTGTCGTCCGTTGCCCATTTTTCTTAGTTTTTCCCCTTGTCGTCGGCGTAATGTTCGACAGACGAGCCATTAGTATGAAAGATTTGGCGTAGATCAAAGAAACAACAGATTTTATCTCTGGATTGTTGAAATTTTATAGTTAGAATGAGATAATGTGAGAGAGAGAGACAGAGAGAGAGAGGGAGAGAGAAACGGTTTTATTTGTCAAATTCATAATTTTTATGTTAGTATTGGCTAAGTATAAAATTATTCAATTTGAAACTGCTGAAATATTAAGTTTCCAAATTGAAATAGTGGAGTCATGGGCAAAAAAACTCATTGTAAAATTAGCAAATCTTATGAATAACTAAAATCCACCTTTCCAAAACGTACCAAAATTTAAGTTCACTAAAAAGAAGTAAAATTGAAGATTTGAAAATGCAAAAATAAAGTAAAATTTATTTTGATCATGTCTTATTTTTACATTTTTACTTGGTTTGGCTACAAAAAAAGTGCACCAAGAGGGACCGAACCTTGGTTGTTTAGTTGGTATTTTATCTTAAAAAGACCGAAAAAGTTGAATAATTTGCAAATTTTAACGATCTCACTCAGTTTACCACCCCTCATTTGCATATTGCACCACAAGAATCCTTTCAGGTTTGTTTTAAGTAGTTTTATTTTCACCCGATGTAAAATTGATAAAAATATTATCTTTTAAAGTTGTGAGGATGTGTGCGTTGAGAATCCCTTGAGGAGAAATGTGTTTAGAATCCTGGTTGAAACAGTGGAGTGATGTGGCAAAAGTAGAAAATGAAGGATTGTCACCATAAATTGGTGCCTTTCCACAGCGTAATCTTACAATTTAAAAAAAATTATTTTAAATTACCAAACTCTCAAAATAACTAAGGTTTACAACAGTGGAGTGGTGTGGTAAACTCGAAAAATGAAGAAATTTCACTATAAATTGGTTGTTTTCTGCCACATTAATCTTGAAAAAAGGTTTAAAAAAAGATTTTTTCCAAAAAGAAACTAATGTTTCCCTATTTCAGAGCGCCTTCTCTACCTTCTACAAGGGCAGTGTGGATGGGGCCTCATCTCAGGGCCTCCTCTACCCCACCCTCTACGTGGGAGAGACCTCCTTCGGCCTCTACGCCATGTCCAGTCTCGTCGACGAACACACAATCACCTACGCTCCCAAGTACCTCGGTCCACGGCTGCTGGAAGGACCCAGTCCCATCGCCATCGCCGTTCGTTTTTTTAAAATTTAATTTTTTTATCAATTTGAGAAAATTTCACAAAAAATAGTTGTTTTTTCACATTTTCATCTCTTTTTAACTAAATTTTTCTAAAACCTTTTTGAAACAGTGGAGTGATATGGCAAAAAATTGAATAATTGCTATTTTTTACTTAAAAAATTCGTTTCAGGCAGACGATAAGGCCCAATTCGTTCCCATTTTTTACATTTTCATCCCTTTTTAACTAAATTTTTTTAAAAAAACTTTTGAAACTGTGGAGTGGTGTGCCAAACATTGAATAATTGCAATTTTTACTTAAAAAATTCGTTTCAGGCAGACGATAAGGCCCAATTCGTTCCCTTTTTTCACATTTTCATCCCTTTTTTAAATTTAAAAAAAGTGATGTGGCAAAAAATTTGAATATTTTCAATTTTTAACTATTTTTCTAAAAATTCGTTTCAGGCAGACGATAAGGCCCAATTCGTTCCCTCGCAGAGGCCGGTTGTCACCATAAATCCCCTCGGATCTGCCACCCACAAGAAGGGAGATTATGAATTTCTGCTCCTTGGTTTGTTTGTTTTCGTAAGAAAACTATTTTTTTTCTTTAAAAAAAAACTGTTTTTCAGCATTTTTACTTCAGAAAACTGAATTTTTAAGTTAAAAAGAGGGTGATGAATGGCGGAGGTGTCATTTGTTCGCACCTGGGCGCTCCTGGCGCGGCTGGTTGTAGTAAGAACGCAATGCGAGTGATTTAGAGCCGGAGTGGCGGATTGGTGACAACATTCTGGTGGCAACACATGCCGCCCACCCGGCCGATTACGCAGTTTTGAAGAAGACCAGTGAGGGTGGAGGAAAAAAGAGAAAAAAGCTGTGGATTCCAAAAATTGTGCTAAATTTTAGGGGAAAACAATGGAAGCCAGGTCAAGCGGCCTTTGGTTGTCAAAAAGCGGCTTGTAATTGCAAAAAAGCAGAACAAGCGGTCTTTGGTTGCCAAAAGCGGCCTTTAATTGCCAAAAAGAAGGTCAAGCGGCCTTTGGTTGTCAAAAAGCGGCTTTTATTTGCCAAAAAGCAGGTCAAGCGGCCTTTGGTTGTCAAAAAGCGGCTTTTATTTGCCAAAAGGCGGCTTTTATTTGCCAAACGGCGGCTTTTATTTGCCAAAAAGCAGGTCAAGCGGCCTTTGGTTGCTAAAAAGCGGCTTTTAATTCCGAGAATGCAGGTCAGGCGGTCTTTGGTTGCCAAAAAGCGGTTTTAATTTCCAAAAAGCAGATCAAGCCGCATTTGGTTGCCTTAAAACGGTTTTTATGTACGAAAAAGCAGGTCAAACGGCCTTAAATTGCCAAAAAGCGGCTTTTAATTCAAAAAAGCAGGTCGAGCGGCATATGGTTGTTAATAAGCGGCTTTTAATTCCAAAAAGCAGGTCAGGCGGCCTTTGGCTGCCAAAAGCGGGTTTAAATTTTTAAAAAAGCAGGTCAAGCGGCCTTTGGTTGCCAAAAAGCGGCTTTTAATTCCAAAAAGCAGGTCAAGAGACCTTGTTTTCAAGCGCCCAAAAAAGGCCCCACGGGGTCCAACTCCAAGAAAGCGAGATCTCACTCGAAGTTACCTAAAAGCGGCCTTAAATTGCCAAAAAGCAGTTTTAGCGGCCTTTGGTTGCCAAGAAGCGGTACTCATATTCAAAGGACCACGGTCTCGCAAACACCTGGTGTCCTGGTCTCTGCGGGGTGCTATTTTCATTGAAATTTTTTTTCCACATAATACAGGATCGTTTCAAACAGTACGCTGAAAACCCCATTTGTTACCCATATTAGCATATAGCACCTTAAACAGTATGTTTAGTATACTGTCGTTTTAGGTCAACTCGCTTTCTTCTTGTTTACAATGTGTTCGTTGTATAATTGCCGCACGGTTTTAAGAAATCTGTGGATTTCCGCCTGGTTTTTAGTTTTTTAAAGCTGCCGAAAGCCGAAAAAGAACGGTTGTAGGAAAAATTGTTCTGTAAAAAAGATTCATAACTGAATTAAAATTATATGCAAATATTGCATTTTCAGGATACCACGAGCCTCCCGGAGACCACCCTGGTCCGATCAACCGCATGCGCTTCACCCAATTCCCCACCTTCCCAACCATCGGCGTCTCCAAGGCGAGATACTCCTCTTTTTTTCTTCATGTTTGTCTTGCCTACAGTAACCCTAATTTCAAACCTTTTAAAAAATTTCTTTTAAACTCGAAAATTTCAGGAACTCCCTGCCCTTCCTCCGGCCGTCGACGAGTCCCTTCGTGGAATGATCTACGAGATCTACCTCAAACACCCCAACTCCACCTACGCCTTCGTAGCTACCGTATTCGCTATGCTCATCGCCGCCGTTTGGACTTGTGGGAGACAGGTAACTGCCTCATATTCTAATTTAGCAGTGGAGAAAGCGACCTGAGGTCGCCAGAAAAAGCGGAAAGCGCCCTGAGGTTGCCAGAAAAAGCAGAAAGCGGCCTGAGGTTGCCCGAAAAAAAACAGAAAGAGGCCTGAGGTTGCCAGAAAAAGCGGAAAGCGCCCTGAGGTCGCAAAAAAAGCGGAAAGCGGCCTGAGGTTGCCAGAAACAAAAATTGATGATAAAAAATGCCTGGAATGCACCCGGAATGACAGCCGTCTCGGGTGACAAGTGTCGCAAAGAATGTTGTTTTCTCTGGGCGGAAGAGAAAGAGAGAGGTTGCAAAGGCGACGGGAATATACCTCGAACACGTGATATTTTGATTTAGATTTAGACTGACTTCCGATATTGAATGATGACTTTTTGCATCCAGAGGCGGTTGGGCCGCTTTTTTGCAACCAAAGGCCGCCTGGGCCGCTCATTGACAACCAAAGGCCGCTTGGATCGCTTTTTGGCAACCAAAGGCCGCTTGGATCGCTTTCTGGCAACCAAAGGCCGCTTGGACCGCTTTTTGGCAACCAAAGGCCGCTTGGACCGCTTGCACAGTAACAGGGAAAGCAGAGAAGTCGCCAGAAAAAAGCAAATGTGCTGACGCAGAAAAAAGTATCGATTTTTGATCCGGGTTACGGTAAAATATCCCTGGAACAATGTTCCTTTGATCCACCATGGAAGGCGCTATTGGGCTCAAAATGGCACTAAAAAGTACTTTGTCGCGGTGCTATATGCAAATGTAGGGTGCCATTTTCAAGTGATATTGTATAATGTCAAAGAGTGCACATTGCAATTATTGGGAATTTTCACTGTTAATATAAGTTTAAAATCTACTACCGAAACCCTACTAAATTCTAATCTCGATTCTTACAAAGTTTTGCAATTTTTGAGCAATTTTTGCTATATAAAAAAGTTTTTAAAATACCAAAATGGGCTTATAAAGAGGGTATAATCGAAATATATTGTAAATACATACTTTTAAAGTACAAACTAGTGCTTCCGTTGTTATCTTCACTTTCATTAACTGAATTTTAAAAAAAAGGAAACATTTATTCTTTTTGGCTAACTTGCCGTTCCTCTGGTTATAAACCCTGTTTGACCAGATTCTGTCTAATTTGAATTTAGCACAAAAAATTGGAATATAGCACGTTCAAAAAGGGCAAACGTTGATTATATAAACGAAATCTTTATTTTTCCTTTTTCAGAGCGGCGTGGATCTGGTCGTCGGCGAGGCCCGCAGTGCACAAACCTCCCGAGTCTCCAACAACTCCAAATCATGGATGTTCTCCAAACACAACGAGGTATATTTTACATCATTTTTAATTTAAAGGTTAAATTTTTTTAAATTTACAATATCAATTTTTAATAATAAATTTTAGGTGCCAGATGGCTGGTTCAACGTGGGGAAACTGCTCTACAATCCGAATGACGTTCTGGGTAGAGGTTGTGAAGGAACAGTGGTTTATAGGTAATTTTCCTTCGTTTTTTTAACGTTTTTAGACCCTTAAAACCGGATTTTAAGTTTTTTTCTTTCATTATTTTTTCGTATTGAGACCCTTAAAAGTCGGCTACCCCGGTTTTTTTTACATTTTACATTTTTTAAATAAAAAAGCTCGGCGAGATTTTTTTTAAATTTGTTTTTTTTTTTCAGGGGGAAGTTCGATGGTCGCGAAGTGGCCGTGAAGAGAGTGGTTTCTGAATTTCTTCGTTTGGTGGACAGGGAGGCTGATCTTCTGAGGGAGAGTGACTTCCATCCACACGTCATTCGCTACTACTGCATGGTTAGAGAGGGTTAGAGACGCAGAGGAGAGGGTTAGAGACGCAGAGGAGAGGGTTAGAGAGGCAGAGGAGAGGGTTAGAGACGCAGAGGAGAGGGTTAGAGACGCAGAGGAGAGGGTTAGAGACGCAGAGGAGAGGGTTAGAGACGCAGAGGAGAGGGTTAGAGACGCAGAGGAGAGGGTTAGAGACGCAGAGGAGAGGGTTAGAGACGCAAATTATTTTTTTTCAGGAATCCGACAGTCAATTCCGCTACCTGGCTCTGGAACTCTGCGCCGCCTCCCTCTACGACTACGTGGAGAACAAAGAAATCCGCAGGAAGCTGGGCATCGACCACATCCGGATTCTGAAGCAGGCCACCGAGGGACTGGCCCATCTCCACGAAATGAACATAGGTACCTTGTATTCCTTTGACCAAATTAACGGCTCTATCCTGGATTGGCGGTCCTTAAAAACATTATAAAAGTAAAATATTATAAAAAATATTGTTTTTATATATATATTTTTAAACTTTTAAACTTTTAATGGACCGCTATAATTTTTAAGGATATAGCCAAATTAACTTCAAATTATGGTAAATTAATTTAATTGTAGGGCTAAATTAATGGCTCTATTGGCGGTCCTTAAAAATTAAAGCGGTCCTAATAAAATAGTTTTGAAAATATTTTTAAAAAAAATTAAATTATATTTCATTTTCATTTTTGTAATGTTTTGGTTTTTTTAATTTTCGAAAAAGAATTTTTTTTTAAAGTGAAAGTGTCGAAATTTAAAAAACCAAATATATTTTTAAATTTTTTCAAAAAAAAAAATTAAACTTTTTATGGACCGCTATAATTTTTAAAGATAGATCGAAATTAACTTCAATTTATAGTAAATTAATTAAATTATAGGGCTAAATTAACGAAAATTTCAGTCCATCGCGACCTGAAGCCGCAGAACGTGCTCCTCAGCATATCGGCCCAGCGGGAGCAGGTCCGAGTGGTTATTTCGGACTTTGGATTGTGCAAGAGGATCCAGCCGGGCAGGCATTCTCTCTCCAGACGGTCAGGAATGGCGGGGACGGATGGGTGGATAGCACCCGAGGTTCTGCAGGAGGAGAGTTCGGTAAGTGGAAAACAAGCGGCCTTTGGTTGCCAAAAGCGGCTTTTTTCACAAAAGGCAGGTTAAGCGGCCTTTGGTTGCCAAAAGCGGCTTTTTTCACAAAAGGCAGGTCAAGCGGCCTTTGGTTGCCAAAAGCGGCTTTTTTTCACAAAAGGCAGGTCAAGCGGCCTTAGGTTGCCAAAAGCGGCTTTATTTCACAAAAAGCAGGTCAAGCGGCCTTTGGTTGCCACAAAGCGGCATTAAATTCCAAAAAGCAGGTCAAGCGGACTTTGGTTGCCAAAAAGCGGCTTTTAATCGCCAAAAGCAGGCAAGCGGCCTGCTGTTGCCAAAAAGTTGCAAAATAATCGCTTTTTTAAAACCAACGCCTTTCATTTTTGGCTTTTGAGAAAATAATGCGTCGAAAGCACTGTTTTACACGACCCGCTCTCCTTTAAATATATCAACTCTCATTTGCATATAGTAACCCCAAGAAGCAATTTTAGTGCCATTTTAAGCCAATAGCACCTTTTAAGACGGTTTTGAACCGTTCACGTTAAACATTGGTCAAAAGTGGCCAAAAATGAACTTATTCAATTAGAAAAAAAAAGTTTAAAAAAGAATTTTGTCGCTCTTTGCATAATTGCGCAATAACCCTGAGGTTCAATTCTCCAATTTTAGGGATTTCATGCAAATGGGGTGGGGGGTTTATATTGCAAAATTCGAAGAAGAAAAAAACTTTTTATTCATTGATGTAACTTTTTTAAACCACGGTACGATAATTATCTTCCTGTCGTATAAATTAGGATGAATTCTATAAAGATTTATTTGCCCAAACTAATTTTTCATTTCCAGGGTCGTCCCGTGGATATATTCTCTCTCGGCTGCATCTTCTACTATATTCTATCCGATGGCTCCCATCCCTTTGGCGATAATCTCCACCGCCAGGCGAACATAGTCAACGGAAAATACCATCTGAAGGACATCAAGGATGGTTAGTTTTTATCTCTCTCTCTCTCCCTCTCTCTCTCTCTCTCTCTCTCTCTCTCTCTTCTTTATTATAAATTCAAATCAATTCAGACGTTAACGTCGCCAGTATTCTGATAGAGGCTATGGTACAACTGGCTGCCACGGATCGACCCACGGCCTCTGCTGTCCTCTGCCACCCCATGTTCTGGTCGGCAGACAGGAGACTACAGTTCTTCGGAGTGAGATTTTTTATATATTTATTTAACTTTACTTTTTTAAATTTAAAAATATTTTTTTAAATTAAAAAAAAAATAAATTAAAAAATTTAAATTACCATTTTTCAGGACGTTTCCGACCGAATCGAGAAGGAGGAAGAATCCAGCCCCGTGGTCCGTCGTCTGGAGAAAAACGCCCGTCTTGTGGTCAACGGCGGCTGGAGGAACCACATCTGCAAACCACTCACCGAAGGTTTTTTTTTATATTAAAAAAATTTAAAAAGGAGATATTTTTGAATTTTTAAACATTTTTAAACCTAAAATTCAGATCTCCCATTTCCCATTTTGGTCTATTTTTATTTTTTTATATTTGTTAATTTTAAATTGTTTTAAAAAGTTATCTATAAGAGTTAAAAAAGTTAAAAAGTTCACATATGCTTGAATTCGGAATTTTCATTTTTTAAATTGGATTTGATCATATTTGATTTTTTTTTCCTTAAATTCAGATCTCCGAAAAATTTTTTAATCTTTTCATTTCGTCTATCTATTTTTTTACATTTATAAGTTTTTGAAAAAAATTATCTCTAAATTCTATTCTACACAAATTCATCTTTTCTGTATTTTTTTTAATTTAAAAAATTATTCAGATCTTCGTAATTTCCGTTCGTAAAGTTATTTTTTTCGTTTTTTTTTTAAATTTATAAATTATTTAAAAAAAATATTTTACCTTAAATTAACTGTAAGATCTCCGTAATTTTCGTTTTTTAATTTATTTTTCGATTTTTTAAATTTAAATCAAATTGTAAATGTTTAAAAATGTAACCTTAATTTTTAGTTTTTTAAACTTCGCGATTTGTGTATTTTTTCGATTTAAAAATAGTTTCATACAAAATTAATTAAAAAGATTATTCCTTTAAATTCAAATCTTCGTAAATTCCGCAATTACGCGCAGCGCGTAGCGCTGCGCGGTGGTTTGATTCCTCTCCGCTGCCTGAAATGGCGATGTCTCCCGTCGGTTGCATGTAAGGTTGTTACAGGCGAACGGCTGCAGCTACGTTCACCAAATTTTGGCTGCCACTTGATACTATATAGCAGTTGGTGGGCGCCAATTTTCAGACAATTCTATTAAAAAATACGCGCGTACCATGGAAAAACCAATTTCTAACTGGATGCGCGGCGCCCCGGTGGTATAATGGTGCACGCGTTAGACTGCAAATCTCGCGACCCAAGTTCGAATCCCGCGTGAGGCAAACCTTTTTGCCTGTCTAGAAGTAGTGTTTCCAGTTATTTCCAATTTGTAATTTTGCGTTTTCAATCTATAAACTTTTAACTGGTAGTATTGGGAGATATTGCATTCAACTGGAATAACTTTGATTTTCAACGATTGTTTACATTTCATAGGATATAAAAAACTATTCTGGTGCTGCCTGAAAAGACTATATTTCCCGTATGGAAAAATCAATATTATATTAAATTGATTAGTAGATATTTTAATTGATTAGTCAATAGTTAGGGGGGTTCTCTCTGAAAGTAAGGGGTGACCATTCAGCGTCACAGACTCCCTCATGAGTTAGAGTATTATAAATTTCTGTGAGTTTCGATTTATATATATTGTTTTTTTTTGGTTTTATTATTCAAAGAATAATTATAAAAAGTGAACAATTCATATGCGTGAAAAAGCGAACCGCAGAATAAGTGGGTGGTTTGGTTCCTCTTCGTATAAAAAGAGAACAATAGATATGATAGAAGGCTATAAAAAGAAGAGAACAAAATAAATTTTAATTTGACACAATTTTCAAAACGCCAAAACCACCTCTGGCAGGAAAATATCTTCTTTAACCAAAAATATTGGCAATAGATAACAGTCAGCCAATTAATGCAATTTTGAATGATTTCTCGTCAGAGGTGGTTTTGGCGTTTTGAAAATTGTGTCAAATTAAAATTTATTTTGTTCTCTTCTTTTTATAGCCTTCTATCATATCTATTGTTCTCTTTTTATACGAAGAGGAACCAAACCACCCACTCATTCTGCGGTTCGCTTTTTCACGCACATGAATTTCATTTATTTTCGATTTTTTATAAAATTTATTTATAACTGTTTTAAAAAAATATTAAATTTAGTCCTAAATTCAGATATTTTCTTCAATATTTCGATTTTTTTAAATGCATCCTTATATTCAGATCTCCGTAAATTCCGCACCTACAAGAGCCATTGCGTCCGGGACTTGCTGCGGGCGATGAGGAACAAAAAACACCACTACCGGGAGCTCCCCGCGGACGTCCGGGAATCGATGGGACAGATTCCGGAACAGTACTTGGAATATTGGACCTCTCGCTTCCCTCTGGTAATTCTATTGCATTATTCAAAACAATCTAATTAACTGATTTCAGCTGTTGATGCACGCCTACGAGGCGATGGAATGGTGCGCGGGGGAGACCGTCTTCCATGGATATTATTCGGATGAGGTGAGGGGGATTCTCAAAAAAGAATTTCAAAACCGGAATTTTGCCACTTTCAACTGAAAATTTGCAGCGGAGAAGTTTTGTGCCAGCGCGAGATTAAATTTATCGAAGAAAATTTCTTAAAATCAAAAAAAGTTTTTAAAATTCAAAAAATTTAAAAATATTTTTTTAATTTTTAAAATTTCTTAAATAGGTTTCTAGTTCATATAAGTTCCCGAGATGGTTTGTATTAACAAAAAAAAATAATACAAATTTTTTTAAAAATTTTTTTCAACTAGTGAGATTCTTTAAAAAATGAATTTTAGAGGCAAATTTGGACTTTTGCACGCTTAATTGAGCGTAATTTGACTACAGTAATTCCACTACGGGACGCGCCATGTGATTTTTTTGTTCCAGATTTTACGACTTTTTTTTTCTTCGAAAAATTTGAATAATGCGCAGTGTTCCACAAAATCGTATGCATTTTTGTCTTTCACTCAATTAAAGGCCGCTTTTGGCAACCAAAGGCCGCTTGACCAGCTTTTTTGGTAATTAAAGCCGATTCCGCTTAACCTGCTATTTTTGCAATTAAAAGCCGTTTTTAGGCAATCATAGGCCGCTTGACCTTGTTGCTGGCGGTTAAAAGCCGCTTTCTGGCAGCCGTAGGCCGCTTGACCTGCTTTTTAGAATTAAAAGCCGCTTTTTGACAACCATAGGCCGTCTTATCTGCTTTTGGAAATTAAAAGCCGCTCTCTGGCAGCGCATTTACGGGATCTTGGCAGCCTCAGGCCGCTTATATAGGATCTTGGCTGTATTTGCATACAGCGCCTTTAAAAGTACTTTTTGCGTCCTTTTAAGCCCAATAGCACCCTAGCCATAGGAGTAAAACATTATTTGTGTCTTGAATTCAATTTTCCTTTTTAATGCCCAAAATTCTAATTTCAGGTGCATGGCCGTATGTCTGTATTTTGGCAACCACAGTCCGCTTTTTGGCAAAAAAAAAAGCCGCTTTTGGCAGCCAAAGGCCGCTTGACGACTTTTTGGCAATTAAAAGCCGCTTTTTGGCAACCAAAGGCCGCTTGATCTGTTTTTTTTGGCAATAAAAAGCCGATTTTTGGCAACCAACGGCCGCTTGACCTGCTTTTTGGAATTAAAAGCCGTTAAAAGCCTATTTTTGGCAACCAACGGCCGCTTGACCTGCTTTTTGGAATTAAAAGCCGTTAAAAGCCGCTTTTTGGAAACCAAAGGCCGCTTGACATGCTTTTTGGAATTAAAAGCCGCTTTTTGGCAACCAAAGGCCGCTTGACCTGTTTTTGGCAATTTAAATCCGCTTTCTTGTGTTTAAAAGCCCTAAATTCCAGTTTCAGGTGCGTGGCCGAATGTCGGACATCATCGCCCAGGAGGAGCAGGACCGTCGCGATGCCCAGGACAACATGAACTCTGCCGTGTGGGCCCGTGGCCAGACGCCCGAGAAGAAGGCCAAGCCGCCGCTCTCCTGAATCCCTCCCTGTACATATTTTGGTCTCTCATCTGTAATTATGGGTTCTGTAGTGTCCTGGGTTGGCTCCCGTGCCTTTTCCTCTCTCTCTCTCCCGCAGGCCCTCTCTCTCTGCCAAGCAGACGTTCTCCTACATTTCTAAGTCGCTGTCCAACATCCTATCCAACGCCGATCTCATTTTGTTTGAAAAATGAGCCACTCTGTGATAATTCGTCGAGTTTTGTGAGTATGTGTGTGTCTTATCCGGTTCGATTTAATTATAAACATTCCATCCATGAGGTTTATTGGGTGGGAGGGTAGTAGGCAGGGGGGTTGCCGCTCATTCCGAGGGCCAGGGAGGACGGCGGAGGGAGGCCGAGGTCCGACCTAAACAAAAACTTTAATTATTTATTTTTTATTTATTTATTTTTAATTTTTTTATTATTTAAAAGGTTAAAAGTTTAGAAAATATTAATATAAATATTTTCAAAGCAATTTTAGAATTGATAAAATAATTTTAAAACAGAATAATTAGAAGTGATGAAATCACTTCGAAATTTTCATTTGACTATAGCACCCAATTTTTAAGTTTTAGGAGGATTCTTACGGGCCTAGGGAAATTTCAAAAACATGATCCTATAAATTATAAATTACCAACCACAGGACCAGGGTTCGAACGCAGTCGGTGCAATTTTTTGTCTAACTGTAATTGACTAATATGTATGGTAATTAGAAACATGATTAAGGAATTTTAAACTTTTTAAAAAAAATTGGTTTTCATAGACAAAGAGGAGGATATCCGACGCAAGGTACTTTTTTAGACTTTAACTGACATTTTTGACCTTTAAATGACTTTTCATTTAATATTTTTAAATTTTAGATTTATTTTCCTGAAGGGCCTGTTCAAACAGTTTTTGACTTAAATTTTTAATTAAAATTTCGTTTAAACTTGTGATATTATACATCTAAACAGTCGGCATAACTGTTTTTCTGAGCACGTTTTTATTCTCTTTTGTAAGATAGTCAGCTGAAAACTTCGCCCAAATTCTATTTATTTCCAGCAAATACCAGAGTCTTCGATGTAATGAAAGCTTCCTTTTTGCCGAAATACTACAGCAAAAATAACGAGCGCGCTATCGATCAGCCCGATCGGATAATCATCTCCAAATGCGAATTTCCGGAATCTGTGATTTAGATGACAAATGAAACAAAATGTATAAAGGGGGACCAAATGGATATTGTTTATATTTTCTAAATACATATATTGACTTTACCGAGACTTTAAGTGAATAAGAGTTTTCCAAAGATCGAGCGGATTGCCTCTATTGCGACATAGGATCGAACCATGGTCGATAGTTTAGCAAGTTGACAACTACATAGTACGTGAAAAATTTCCTTTTTTGCTTCAAATCCACTTTTGACGCAGTTCAAAATTACATTTATAATGGTATTGTGTGTTTGAGTTCCTTAGAGGCCAACTATGGAATATTGTATTATTTTTGGCGTTTTCCACTAATATACTCTCGAGATCGGGGAGAAAACCGATAAAAAGTAAAATATTTTCGATATTCTGGTCTCTAATTTAAAATTGGCTGATTATATAAAGTTAGAGAGGTTTCGAAATGTGACCTTATTTTGAAATTGGGTCAACTTTGAGCTGAAATACAGTATACCGGGGTCGAGTTACAGTAATTACAGTACAGTAAATCGATGCCCAAAACGCTCAAAATGATGTTTTTGGGTCAAGTGTCTTTGACCAAATTTGGCCTAAATCGGATACAAATGTTTTTCTCTAAAAGTGACTCCAATTGTAAGCAAAAATTGGTTATATTAGTTAGGCCTACCTAAATCCAACAGACGGCGGGGCTACCGAAGGAACCACTGATGGAGCCACCGAAGTTTGAGGAGGAACATTGTTAGAAGGCATCAGGTCAATTAGGAACGGATTACTGGCACTCAGTTGGATGTTAGGATTAACACTTCCAGGAACTCCTCCAGGAACAGGAACTGATACGGGATGTAGAACTGAAGGAGGAGGTGGAGGCCAGTAGACGGGGCTCTCAACTGGGGCCTCTTGACTGGCCACATAAACAGGAGGAGGAGAAAGAGGTACATTGGATTGAGTTGGATTAGTTGAAGACAAACCAGGGAGAGGGATTCCTCTCGAACCTGAAATGTTAGGTTTTGCACTTCAAACAACAGGAAAAGTTAAGACCCACATTCTTTAAGGGCCACCCAAAAATTTACCTTATTTCGCCTTTTTCCCTTAGGGTACTTAAGAAACCCTTAAGGCCTAAACTCCATAACTCGGTTCAACCCTAACCAAAAATAGTTTTGAGGGTGGCAATAGATAGCTATTTTAACATGGAGAAAAAAAAAGAAAAAAAATTAAACTTTAGCAGAAACTCTTCTACTTGCTTTAAACTTGAAAAAAACGTAACTAAAAAATTGTCCTAACATTTTAATTGACATGGGTAAGTATGGCTTCCCTTAGCATGGGTTAAGGTCTAAAACTGAAGTTTTGAAAAATTGAATAACTAACAGTTTTTTTGCATGTGAAAATAGCTATCAATTGCCACCCTCAAAACTATTTTTGGTTAGGGTTGAACCGAGTCATGGAGTTTAGGCCTTAAGGGCTTCTTAAGTACCTTAAGGGAAGAACGCGAAATAAGGTGAATTTACGGGTTATTAATAAAAATGTACGGGTTCATAACAACCTTTCTAAAAAAAATCATATTTTTGGTCTCGGGTTACCGTAGTGACCCTGGATTACGGTAACTTTCTTCAAACTTATTCAAATTCAAACATGAAATAAGATTTCGATCGATATTTTCATACTGAAAACTTTTGTTTAAATTTACAACAAATTTAGTTTTCCCTCAAAACATTTCCATTAAAGCCAAAAAACTTCAAGAATTTATACAGAGATTGATTCTTAATTAAACTTAATAGTAAGTTTAAAAACTAACCAGAACGTGTTGGAGACTGGAAGCCCAATTGTGGCTGGTGGCTGCTCTGAACAATCTTCTTTTAGTTATCAAAAATAACTACTTACCGAAGCTACAGGGCTTGAAAAGTCAATAAGAAGGTCTTCCTGACCCCCTGAATTCTGGGGAAATGAGGATACTTCTGGTTGAATGGGAGACGAGACTGTTGAGCCAATATCTGCTGCCTCGGCCAGACGACGAGCCAATTGTTCATCGATTAGTTCTTGCCTCAGTTTTTCTTCCAACTTTCTTTGTTCTTCGGAATTCCACTCTCTCGCGAGTCTTTGGGCGATTTGTTCGTCCGTTTCTTCACTGAAAAGTACCTTTCAGAAGTATTTCTGAATCTGCGTCTCTCACCCTGTCTTCTGCGTCTCTAACCCTGTCTTCTGCGTCTCCTCTAACCCTGTCTTCTCCCTCTCTCTCTCTCTCTCTCTCTCTCTCTCTCTCTCTCTCTCTCTCTCTCTTTCTCTCTCTAAAACCCACATTGCCCTATTAGCTGCTCTCCTTATCGCCTTCGCCGTCTCATCTTCCCGTTGCTGCTCCGTTTTCGACTGTTTCGTATCATTTCCAACAACCCTTCGCTCAGTTCTATTATGATCATAGTGACTATAAAATAAATATTAATAAAACTAATAAAAATGATTAAACTTACATTCCAAACTCACGATCCTGCAATTTCAAGGCAAGATTGTAGTCTTCCCATTCTCGCAGCTTCGACCTCACTGAAAATGGATACCTGCTAGAAATTTTTTTTTTAAATGAAATGAAAAAAATTAGAAAAAATGGATACCTGCTGATGGAGCTGGCTTCGAATCATCAATCACCATTTTTTGCTGGGAGTTGAAATCTGGAAGTGAAAGTGTATGGAATTCAGGTGTTATGAATAAAATTGCATTGGAGGACAATGGAGACGCTTCTCTCTCTCTCTCTCTCTCTCTCTCTCTCTTTCTCTCTCTCTCAAAGTAGTACAACAAGGAAAAAGGAACACATGAATGAAAGGCGCGTGAGTGATCCGCGGGTCATGGGGACAGCTGACTGACTCATCCCCAATCGATTGAAGGGCTTATCAAACTGGCCCACGCCTGACGTGTGCTTGTTCTAGAAGCGCTTAAGACCAGCTAATGATAAGTGATAACTAACGGAAAGATCGATCTACAATTAAATCGAATTTTGAAAAAGGATATGTTTCTGGTAACTCTCAAAAACCATTGCTCTCAAAAAACATTTTGGTCAAAAATCACAGAAAGGGGTACCCTTATGCTTTTTTTATCTGAGGTTTTTAGAGACCAAAACTACCTCAATTTAAAACATTTCTCTGCATGTTTATAGGTTTTCGGAATCAGCATACTGTACTCTTTCTGGTAAATGAAAACTAGAAAGATTGGTTTCAAAAAATATTTTTGAAAAAATCACATAAGGGTCCCCCTTATGTGATTTTCCATCGGGTCTTGGAAAGTCCATATCTACCTCGAAAAACAACTTTTTTCTTGGTTTCGAAAAAAAATTGATAAAAAAAGAAAGATCACATTAGGGGTTTTAAAGACTTCAACTGCTTCAAATTAAAACATTTCTCATATGTAAATATGTTTTTGAGATCAGAAAACTATACCGTTTCTGGTATATTAAAACAAGAAAGTGACTATGTTTCGGATTTTTGGGTTGCTCCCATTGAAAACAATTCAAACATTGGAATGTCATTCGTCAAAGAAGTCTGGCAGTTGAGTGATTTGAAAAACAAAAGTTACGGGGGTGTGGTGAAATAGGTCAGTGTGATTCGACGGCTGAAGTGTTTGTTTGGCGGATTCACTCTATTTACCGAGCGTTGAGATTCAAGGTTTATCTGGGTGCTTTGGCAGATTCGAGTGGAAATTCTCTTTTCTCTCTCTTTCTTTCTCTTTCTCTCTCTCTCTCTACGAAAGGAAAGCGAAAATTATAAGTTAAACAGAAAAGAAACCCAAAAAACTAAACAAAGATACCATTTTTGGATAGAAACAGAACAAAGTTTTCATTTTCAAGCCGGCTGACTGAGAGACGCAGACACAAGCTGCCGCCCGCACCCGTAAGGGATCGGCGCCGCCACAGCACGGGGTTACTTAAGCGGCGTCTTTTCCCCAGCTTGCATGAAGCAGTTGGAACTACTAGCGTCACCCGTAAGCGTATATCCGGGGCACGTCGTTGGTAGAGCGCCTCCTGTGTGAATCGTGAGTTAATATTCAGCTGTTTGGGGTTCGGCTGGCTTCATCTCATACCGATCGCTTCTAGGAGTTTCATTGACGAAGGGGTGGGAACGTCCCCCACATTCACTACCTTTTCCTTTTTTTTCGATGCGTTTTGGGACTTTGGATACGTCATTTGAGTGATTATGCCTCTTCTCCTTCCATTTTTGCATTACCTTAAAATTTCTCTCTCTCTTCTGTCTCTCTCTCCCCATCCCTCTCTCTCTCTCTTCCCCAAAATCCATATCTCAATCATTCATATATCGAAAAATCCTGGAGACTCTCGCCGTCACTTCCCCAAGCCTCTTCAGAAGCAGGTTCAGAATCGTGACCCTGAAAAGTAAAATTTCATGGAGCATGTCTGAAAATTTACCACTTCGTCGTACAATGGAGGTGCAACGAAAATTTCTCGAATTGGATCTTCCAGAACGTGCATTTCAATGTCTTAAAAAATTGAAATTTAAAAAAATAACTAAAAGTAAGCGGTATATAGAAAATTTAAAGAGAGAGAGAGAGAGAAAATACCTGAATCGTCATCGGTTTGCCTATACACTTCTGACATTTCTTCCTCAGATAAGAGGGCTGTATCTTCAGCGTCGGGAGAATTTATAACTCAAATAGATTGATTTTTAGATTTTTTGTTTTCTTAAAAAACAAACTCCAACGAAAGTACAGTTTGGCTTCTAGGGTTCCATTTTGAGCGAAGAATAGGAGAGGAACGGTGGAGCCTCGGGAGATAATTCGGCGGAAGGAGTGGGCTTGGCAACAGAATCTGAAGAGATTTTTAGAGAGAGATAGAGAGAGAGAGACAGAAAGAAAGAGAAAGAAAGAGAGAGAGAGAGAGAGAGAGAGAGAGAGAGAGAGAGAGCATCCCACCTGTATCCAACTGGTCTAAAGTCTCCTCTCATTTTAGCCTCTACTCCCGTTGTATAACATCCTTCCTGACACTTTCCCTTGATAGTTTCAATTCCAATCATCACTCTTCTACCATAAGGAGCCTCAAAATCTTAAGCTAATATAAGAAGTTCAAATTTACCCTAATCTGATAGACACATTGTCTCTTTTCCAAGCCTGCTTTGAGAACTATCTTTACTTTCCGTAGGCTGTAGCTGGCTGGCAGCAGACCACCACACTTTATAGGAGCAGATGACTCTATCTTCTCACAGAGATTACCACCGAAGCCTGTTGGGCATCTGAATTTTGAGTTAGTGTAGTTGCTTGTGCAACTTACTTGCATTGGGTACAGTTGAGTGGGTTGACATATCCCCCGTTGAGGCAGCGCGGATGAAAGACATTAGAGCAGAGTTCGGAAAGTAAAGTTAGAAAGAGAGAGAGAGAGAGAGAGAGAGAGAGAGAGGGAAAGAGAGAGAAAGGGAGAGAGAAAGAGAATCAGAGAATCCTCACTTGTGCAGTGATAGTGTCGATTGACCAGAAGAACATCCACGAATGAGGGAGTATTCATCGACCCCATAACACTCTGGTAGTTTTCATCTGAAGCCAACAGGGAGGGCTTGAATCGATCAGTTGCGAATCTAATTTCAAAGTGATAAAATTGAAAAGTTATCCAATTACTCGGTTGGGGTATAGTGCATAACACTGCCGTAGTCATATGGAGTGAAGTAGGTGTTCAAGAAGCGTCTTGGAAGCTACATACATAATTAAAGGGGAAGGACCGCGTAAAAATACTTTTTCTGATTTTGCGACAAAACCCTAGGTCTCATTCCCAGGATTCCGAAAAATTCCTTTTTTACCCATTTTTCATAAAAATGAACCGATTTAGGAGCGATTGAAATTTCGGGAAATTGTCATTTGAATTGCCGCCAACTCTGCGTCTCCCCATTTCCCACACTCTCTCGCCCACTCTAGCGTAAATCGGCCGTGTAAACGCGCCCCTTTTGCAGTGGAAATCATATAAAAGGGATATGTTTCAGAATCGTGGAAACGATATCTATTCGATGAAATAATTGTAAAGAGACTTTGAAAAATCAATTTTACGAAGTCCTTCCCCTTTAAGTGAGCGAGTGAGTCCCTACCTTGGCAAAGTTTGACAAATAGGACAGAGCTACATTTTGACTCAGAAGGGTGATATGGTTGTCCCTGTCGTACCGCTGCTGATGGTGGAATAATCCAATCGCATGGGCTACTTCGTGACTTGTCACGCCGAACTAAACACTCTTCTTTGTTAAATAACGGTTTTGAACATTACATGATGACATCCCTTTCCTATGTTGACCACCTGTTTGGCCCTCGAAGTGTCACGACCAACATAAGAGTAACAACCGGAGTCCTCACCTTAAAACTAAGCGTAGATGAAATTGGGGGAGGGGGTACCTGTGAAGTACAAATAGTGGCTTTCATTATCCCTTGGATGGAAAGTGACACAGGTTTCCGATTGCCAGAAGTCGATGGCTTTTTGAATACTAGCGACTGCTATATCCGCTGGAAAGAGAGTCTCTCTGTCTCTGTCTCTGAGGAGGGCGGCTAATAATGTAGGTTTTGGAGAGAGAGAGAGAGAGAGAGAGAAGATGTCAGGGTCAGAGACGCAGAAGACAGGGTCAGAGACGCAGAAGACAGGGTCAGAGACGCAGAAGACAGGGTCAGAGACGCAGAAGACAGGGTCAGAGACGCAGAAGACAGGGTTAGAGACGCAGAAGACAGGGTTAGAGACTCTCTCTCTCTCTTTCTCTTTCTCTCAACTTACTCAAATTCTCATCAAACACAAACGGAATCCCATCCTGCCATATTGTGGTCGGATATGTCCTATCCTTATAAGCTTGGCGTTTTGGCCTCCACCATTTGTCTTTTTCCGTTTCTCTCACCAACTCCTGCAGGAATCCGTCACTAACCACCATATCTCCATCATAAAGTGTTCTTCTGAAAAAAATTTAAATCCTTAAATTTAAACCCCTTTTTACTTTACATTCCTATTCAAAACATCCAGCCTTCTTTCCCCAGGAGCCACATTTCTGCCAAAGTCTCGAACTTGAAGTGAGTGCAATGGGTATTCTTTTCTCACGGTTGATTCTATCTTTCTGATGAGGGAGAGACGAGTAGGAGAGGGTCTCTTTAAAAATCTTGAATGATAAGAAAAGGAGGATACCGTAAGAACGGAGGAAAGTGAAATACAGAGGAGGAGAACCAACATTGAGCAAGATGACCAACAAGCACGGTATTTATGTACTTGGGGGAAAGCCAACAGAAGGATAACTTTCAATAGGAATTGTATAGAAGGCATCAAACATCATAAAGAAGGCAGCTAAAACTGGCCATACTACACTTTGTAGTTTGTAGTGAGAGTGAGAGAGAGAAAGAGAGAGAGAGAGAGAGAGAGAGAGAGAGAAAGAGAAAGAGAAAGAGAGAGAGAGAGTTAGAGAGAGAGAGAGAGAGAGAGAGCGAGAGAGAGGCATTTTCTGCAGAAAACCGCAGATGACATTCTCAGGCCACTTTTTTCTACAGATGACCGCAGACATGAGCCTCAAAATTTCCATGTGTCTTGATACTTCTGGGGCCGAAGGCCCGCCTACTAAAGCGGCCAAAGGCTGTCCAATCAAGCGGCCAAAGGCTGCCTATCCTAGCGGCCAAAGGCTGCATATGGAAGCCTCACACTATGTTTTAGTTTTTGCTTTTTTTTGCTTTTGCTTTTGTTTTTATTAGTATGTTTTTTGCGAATATAAGTGTTCCAGCCAACATAAATAGTTTGCCTTGAAGTATACATCACCAAGAAACTTGCCGGCACCAGAAAAAAAGAAACAATGTCCAGCTCTAAAAACGTTCATTTCAGAGAACTTAAAAAAATACAAGAGTAATTATCAAAGGTTAAATGAAAAGGTAAATAAGGCATACGCAAGAAAAAGGCAGAGGGTACTTGTAGTTGGTCTAGGCAGCCAATACAATCTTGTAGACGGTTTTGTTTTTCACATGTATCATGTAAACGTCGGCATTCCAATAGTTCACGGCGTCCTTTTCCATAATAACAACTTTCACGTTGTTCACAACTTTGTTCAAAACTTTGAACAATAGAGCGTTTCGTTTGAGTCCACGACACACCTGTTCGAACGCACCCAGGACCTGAAACAATAGTTTACCAAAAAAAAAAATCTAAAAACTACTAGTTTTTAAATTATTTAAATTTTTCTTTTCTAAGTCTTTCTCAGAAAAGTTAACTTAGATTAAAATAAAACTAGAGAGTTTTATATCCAATTTTGTTACCACTAAATTTACGCCGAACAGTATTCATCATTGTAGAAATGGGAAGAACCATATATAATACACTTACCGACGACTCCAGTTAGAGTAAATGGCTTCAAAAAAACATCGTGTCGAGACGCATTCTTATCTAAAATCATGGTTTAGCCTCGGTTACCAAAAAAACAGTTTTGATCCATTGTGCGCCCCGCACAACGGATCGTACCACTAAATTATATAATTACTCTAATTATTTAACTAATTAAATACTTAATTAACTAATTACTTATTACTCTAATTATTAAACTATTTAAATACTTAGTTAACTAATTACGGCCTTTGGCTTAATATAAAAGCGGCTTTCCGCCGTATCAAAGAGAAGCCTTTGTCTGTAATTCAAAGCGGAGAGCTTAACCCATCCAAAGCGAGTTAAGTGATGATTTGGCCGTTAAGGTAAAGCGTAATGAAAGGCTTTAGACCTAAGGAGCGACTCTGGGGGAGAACACACAAGGCTAACTAGTACACAGGAAAAGAAAACTCACCCAAATGCCACAATTATTCCTCAGACTATTTCCTATATTAGTTAATTAATTTTTCAAGAGGAATATGTATGATTCCTGCAATTAACAATTTTATCTGATTGAAATTGAATAAGAAATTGGTGAAGGAACAAAACGAAGGAGGGGCAACGCGAAGTGGGGTTTCGAAATGGGTGATGACATCTCTCTCTCTCTCTTTCTCTCTCTCTCTCTCTCTCTCTCTCTCTCTCTCTCTATCTGTCTCTCTCTCTATCTGTCTCTCTCTTGTTTGAAGAAGAAAAGCGAAACGAGGGGTACGAGGGCACAGCTTTCAACTGACAATAGGCGGACGACGGACGGCGCCACGCCCCTAATGTCTGCGCCCTCTTTCCTTAAGTACAGATCTATGCTAATTCTCGCCGTCTCGCCTGTTTACAGGGATCACGGTTTGGCGGGAAATCTGAGTCACCCCCCACGTGTTGGCACCCATCCAATGCCCTTTGGGGCCTGTTTGGCAAAGAGAGTGGTGGTTTGGATTGCAGGAATTGATAAAATGAGAGCAAAATTGTTTGGTAAAAGTCAAAAGTTTTGTCAAACGCATCTGACATCAGTCCGCTGTGCTCGAACGAGAGATGCAGAGAGAGAGAGAAAGAGAGAGAGAGAGAGAGAGAGAGAGAGAGAGAGAGAGAGAGAGAGAGAGAGAGAGAGAGAGAGAGGAGATAGAGAGAAAGAGGAGAGAGAGAGAGAGAGAGAGAGAGAGAGAGAGAGAGAGAGAGAGAGAGACAGCAGAAAGGAATCAAACCAGTAGGCCTCGCATAGAGTGCACACACACACACACACACACACACAGGTCAGTAAGTGAAATGCATAGATATAGACATAGAGAGAGGTCTGTGGCGCGCACATTGGGTAACCCCATGTGCGCGCCACAGACGGAGCCAGGGCGGCAATTCAGTTATCTACACATGCGGTAATAACACCAGTAGAAAGCTGTGAAATTCTATACCAATTCAAAAGAACCGTTTTCATCTAGCTGTTTGTCTCTGACAATAACCACGTTGAAAGATGCAAGATTTCTTACGCATTGCATAAATGTCGCATTTCCATATAAAGAAACACAGCAACTGTGCACACCGGATTGCCCAATATGCGCTGCGCACATTGATGTGGCCCCATGTCCTCAGCGCACATCGGATGGCCCGACGTGCGCAGCGCACATGAGGTGGCCCCATGTCCTCAGCGCACACCGGATAGCCCGACGTGCGCGGCGCACATGAGGTGGCCCCATGTCCTCAGCGCACATGAGGTGGCCCCATATCCTCAGCGCACACCGAATAGCCCGACGTGCGCAGCGCACATGAGGTGGCCCCATGTCCTCAGCGCACATCGGATGGCCCGACGTGCGCAGCGCACATGAGGTGGCCCCATGTCCTCAGCGCACATGAGGTGGCCCCATGTCCTCAGCGCACATGAGGTGGCCCCATATCCTCAGCGCACACCGAATAGCCCGACGTGCGCAGCGCACATGAGGTGGCCCCATGTCCTCAGCGCACATCGGATGGCCCGACGTGCGCAGCGCACATGAGGTGGCCCCATGTCCTCAGCGCACATGAGGTGGCCCCATATCCTCAGCGCACACCGAATAGCCCGACGTGCGCAACGCACATGAGGTGGCCCCATGTCCTCAGCGCACATGAGGTGGCCCCATGTCCTCAGCGCACATGAGGTGGCCCCATGTCCTCAGCGCACATGAGGTGGCCCCATGTCCTCAGCGCACATCGGATGCTCCGATGTGCGCAGCGCACATGAGGTGGCCCCATGTCCTCAGCGCACATCAGGTGGCCCCATGTCCTCAGCGCACATCAGGTGGCCCCATGTCCTCAGCGCACATGAGGTGGCCCCATGTCCTCAGCGCACATCGGATGGTCCGATGTGCGCAGCGCACATGAGGTGGCCCCAAGTCCTCAGCGCACACCGAATAGCCCGACGTGCGCAGCGCACATGAGGTGGCCCCATGTCCTCAGCGCACATGAGGTGGCCCCATGTCCTCAATGCACATGAGGTGGCCCCATGTCCTCAGCGCACATGAGGTGGCCCCATGTCCTCAGCGCACATGATGTGGCCCTATGTCCTCAGCGCACATGAGGTGGCCCCAAGTCCTCAGCGCACACCGAATAGCCCGACGTGCGCAGCGCACATGAGGTGGCCCCATGTCTTCAGCGCACATGAGGTGGCCCCATGTCCTCAGCGCACATGAGGTGGCCCCATGTCCTCAGCGCACATGAGGTGGCCCCATGTCCTCAGCGCACATGAGGTGGCCCCATGTTCTCAGCGCACACCGAATAGCCCGACGTGCGCAGCGCACATGAGGTGGCCCCATGTCCTCAGCGCACATGAGGTGGCCCCATGTCCTCAGCGCACATGAGGTGGCCCCATGTCCTCAGCGCACATGAGGTGGCCCCATGTCCTCAGCGCACATGAGGTGGCCCCATGTCCTCAGCGCACATGAGGTGGCCCCATGTCCTCAGCGCACATGAGGTGGCCCCATGTCCTCAGCGCACATCGGATGGTCCGATGTGCGCAGCGCACATGAGGTGGCCCCATGTCCTCAGCGCACACCGAATAGCCCGACGTGCGCAGCGCACATGAGGTGGCCCCATGTCCTCAGCGCACATGAGGTGGCCCCATGTCCTCAGCGCACATGAGGTGGCCCCATGTCCTCAGCGCACATCGGATGGTCCGATGTGCGCAGCGCACATGAGGTGGCCCCATGTCCTCAGCGCACATGAGGTGGCCCCATGTCCTCAGCGCACACCGAATAGCCCGACGTGCGCAGCGCACATGAGGTGGCCCCATGTCCTCAGCGCACATGAGGTGGCCCCATGTCCTCAGCGCACATCGGATGGTCCGATGTGCGCAGCGCACATGAGGTGGCCCCATGTCCTCAGCGCACACCGAATAGCCCGACGTGCGCAGCGCACATGAGGTGGCCCCAAGTCCTCAGCGCACACCGAATAGCCCGACGTGCGCAGCGCACATGAGGTGGCCCCATGTCTTCAGCGCACATGAGGTGGCCCCATGTCCTCAGCGCACATGAGGTGGCCCCATGTCCTCAGCGCACACCGAATAGCCCGACGTGCGCAGCGCACATGAGGTGGCCCCATGTCCTCAGCGCACATGAGGTGGCCCCATGTCCTCAGCGCACATGAGGTGGCCCCATGTTCTCAGCGCACACCGAATAGCCCGACGTGCGCAGCGCACATGAGGTGGCCCCATGTCCTCAGCGCACATGAGGTGGCCCCATGTCCTCAGCGCACATGAGGTGGCCCCATGTCCTCAGCGCACATCGGATGGTCCGATGTGCGCAGCGCACATGAGGTGGCCCCATGTCCTCAGCGCACACCGAATAGCCCGACGTGCGCAGCGCACATGAGGTGGCCCCATGTCCTCAGCGCACATGAGGTGGCCCCATGTCCTCAGCGCACATGAGGTGGCCCCATGTCCTCAGCGCACATCGGATGGTCCGATGTGCGCAGCGCACATGAGGTGGCCCCGTGTCCTCAGCGCACATGAGGTGGCCCCATGTCCTCAGCGCACACCGAATAGCCCGACGTGCGCAGCGCACATGAGGTGGCCCCATGTCCTCAGCGCACATGAGGTGGCCCCATGTCTTCAGCGCACATGAGGTGGCCCCATGTCCTCAGCGCACACCGAATAGCCCGACGTGCGCAGCGCACATAAGGTGGCCCCATGTCCTCAGCGCACATGAGGTGGCCCCATGTCTTCAGCGCACATGAGGTGGCCCCATGTCCTCAGCGCACATCGGATGGCCCGATGTGCGCAGCGCACATGAGGTGGCCCCATGTCCTCAGCGCACATAAGGTGGCCCCATGTCCTCAGCGCACATCGGATGGTCCGATGTGCGCAGGGCACATGAGGTGGCCCCATGTCCTCAGCGCACATCGGATAGCCGGAAGCCCAATGTCCTCAGCGCACATGAGGTGGCCCCATGTCCTCAGCGCACATGAGGTGGCCCCCTGTGTTCAGCGCACATGAGGTGGCCCCATGTCCTCAGCGCACATCGGATGGCCCGATGTGCGCAGCGCACATGAGGTGGCCCCATGTCCTCAGCGCACATCGGATTGCCCGATATGCGCAGCGCACATGAGGTGGCCCCATGTCCTCAGCGCACATAAGGTGGCCCCATGTCCTCAGCGCACATACTGATGGTCCGATGTGCGCAGCGCACATGAGGTGGCCCCATGTCCTCAGCGCACATCGGATAGCCCGAAGCCCAATGTGCGCAGCGCACATGAGGTGGCCCCATGTCCTCAGCGCACACCGGATAGCCCGACGTGCGCAGCGCACATGAGGTGGCCCCATGTCCTCAGCGCACATCGGATTGCCCGATATGCGCAGCGCACATGAGGTGGCCCCATGTCCTCAGCGCACATGAGGTGGCCCCATGTCCTCAGCGCACATGAGGTGGCCCCATGTCCTCAGCGCACATGAGGTGGCCCCATGTCCTCAGCGCACATGAGGTGGCCCCATGTCCTCAGCGCACATGAGGTGGCCCCATGTCCTCAGCGCACATGAGGTGGCCCCATATCCTCAGCGCACACCGAATAGCCCGACGTGCGCAGCGCACATGAGGTGGCCCCATGTCCTCAGCGCACACCGGATAGCCCGACGTGCGCAGCGCACATGAGGTGGCCCCATGTCCTCAGCGCACATGAGGTGACCCCATGTCCTCAGCGCACACCGAATAGCCCGACGTGCGCAGCGCACTTGAGGTGGCCCCATGTCCTCAGCGCACATCGGATAGCCCGACGTGCGCAGCGCACATGATGTGGCCCATGTCCTCAGCGCACATCGGATGGCCCGATGTGCGCAGCGCACATGAGGTGGCCCCATGTCCTCAGCGCACATCGGATGGCCCGATGTGCGCAGCGCACATGAGGTGACCCCATGTCCTCAGCGCACATCGGATAGCCCGAAGCCCAATGTGCGCAGCGCACATGAGGTGGCCCCATGTCCTCAGCGCACACCGGATGGCCCGATGTGCGCAGCGCACATGAGGTGGCCCCATGTCCTCAGCGCACACCGGATAGCCCAATGTGCGCAGCGCACATGAGGTGGCCCCATGTCCTCAGCGCACACCGGATGGCCCGATGTGCGCAGCGCACATGAGGTGGCCCCATGTCCTCAGCGCACACAGGATAGTCCGACGTGCGCAGCGCACATGAGGTGGCCCCATGTCCTCAGCGCACATGATGTGGCCCCATGTCCTCAGCGCACATGAGGTGACCCCATGTCCTCAGCGCACATGAGGTGGCCCCATGTCCTCAGCGCACACCGAATAGCCCGACGTGCGCAGCGCACTTGAGGTGGCCCCATGTCCTCAGCGCACATCGGATAGCCCGACGTGCGCAGCGCACATGATGTGGCCCATGTCCTCAGCGCACATCGGATGGCCCGATGTGCGCAGCGCACATGAGGTGGCCCCATGTCCTCAGCGCACATCGGATAGCCCGAAGCCCAATGTGCGCAGCGCACATGAGGTGGCCCCATGTCCTCAGCGCACACCGGATGGCCCGATGTGCGCAGCGCACATGAGGTGGCCCCATGTCCTCAGCGCACACCGGATGGCCCGATGTGCGCAGCGCACATGAGGTGGCCCCATGTCCTCAGCGCACACCGAATAGCCCGACGTGCGCAGCGCACATGAGGTGGCCCCATGTCCTCAGCGCACACAGGATAGTCCGACGTGCGCAGCGCACATGAGGTGGCCCCATGTCCTCAGCGCACATGATGTGGCCCCATGTCCTCAGCGCACATGAGGTGACCCCATGTCCTCAGCGCACATGAGGTGGCCCCATGTCCTCAGCGCACACCGAATAGCCCGACGTGCGCAGCGCACTTGAGGTGGCCCCATGTCCTCAGCGCACATCGGATAGCCCGACGTGCGCAGCGCACATGATGTGGCCCATGTCCTCAGCGCACATCGGATGGCCCGATGTGCGCAGCGCACATGAGGTGGCCCCATGTCCTCAGCGCACATCGGATAGCCCGAAGCCCAATGTGCGCAGCGCACATGAGGTGGCCCCATGTCCTCAGCGCACACCGGATGGCCCGATGTGCGCAGCGCACATGAGGTGGCCCCATGTCCTCAGCGCACACCGAATAGCCCGACGTGCGCAGCGCACATGAGGTGGCCCCATGTCCTCAGCGCACATGAGGTGGCCCCATGTCCTCAGCGCACATGAGGTGGCCCCATGTCCTCAGCGCACACCGAATAGCCCGACGTGCGCAGCGCACATAAGGTGGCCCCATGTCCTCACCGCACATGAGGTGGCCCCATGTCCTCAGCGCACATCGGATGGCCCGATGTGCGCAGCGCACATGAGGTGGCCCCATGTCCTCAGCGCACATAAGGTGGCCCCATGTCCTCAGCGCACATCGGATGGTCCGATGTGCGCAGGGCACATGAGGTGGCCCCATGTCCTCAGCGCACATCGGATAGCCGGAAGCCCAATGTCCTCAGCGCACATGAGGTGGCCCCATGTCCTCAGCGCACATGAGGTGGCCCCATGTCCTCAGCGCACATGAGGTGGCCCCCTGTGTTCAGCGCACATGAGGTGGCCCCATGTCCTCAGCGCACATCGGATGGCCCGATGTGCGCAGCGCACATGAGGTGGCCCCATGTCCTCAGCGCACATCGGATTGCCCGATATGCGCAGCGCACATGAGGTGGCCCCATGTCCTCAGCGCACATAAGGTGGCCCCATGTCCTCAGCGCACATACTGATGATCCGATGTGCGCAGCGCACATGAGGTGGCCCCATGTCCTCAGCGCACATCGGATAGCCCGAAGCCCAATGTGCGCAGCGCACATGAGGTGGCCCCATGTCCTCAGCGCACACCGGATAGCCCGACGTGCGCAGCGCACATGAGGTGGCCCCATGTCCTCAGCGCACATCGGATTGCCCGATATGCGCAGCGCACATGAGGTGGCCCCATGTCCTCAGCGCACATGAGGTGGCCCCATGTTCTCAGCGCACATGAGGTGGCCCCATGTCCTCAGCGCACATGAGGTGGCCCCATGTCCTCAGCGCACATGAGGTGGCCCCATGTCCTCAGCGCACATGAGGTGGCCCCAAGTCCTCAGCGCACACCGAATAGCCCGACGTGCGCAGCGCACATGAGGTGGCCCCATGTCTTCAGCGCACATGAGGTGGCCCCATGTCCTCAACGCACACCGAAAAGCTTGACGTGCGCAGCGCACATGAGGTGGCCCCATGTCCTCAGCGCACACCGGATAGCCCGACGTGCGCAGCGCACATGAGGTGGCCCCATGTCCTCAGCGCACATGAGGTGGCCCCATGTCTTCAGCGCAGATGATGTGGCCCATGTCCTCAGCGCACATCGGATGGCCCGATGTGCGCAGCGCACATGATGTGGCCCCATGTTCTCAGCGCACATGAGGTGGCCCCATGTCCTCAGCGCACATGATGTGGCCCATGTCCTCAGCGCACATGAGGTGACCCCATGTCCTCAGCGCACGTGAGGTGGCCCCATGTCCTCAGCGCACATCGGATAGCCCGACGTGCGCAGCGCACATGATGTGGCCCATGTCCTCAGCGCACATCGGATGGCCCGATGTGCGCAGCGCACATGAGGTGGCCCCATGTCCTCAGCGCACATGAGGTGACCCCATGTCCTCAGCGCACACCGAATAGCCCGACGTGCGCAGCGCACATGAGGTGGCCCCATGTCCTCAGCGCACACCGGATAGCCCGACGTGCGCAGCGCACATGAGGTGGCCCCATGTCCTCAGCGCACATGAGGTGACCCCATGTCCTCAGCGCACACCGAATAGCCCGACGTGCGCAGCGCACATGAGGTGGCCCCATGTCCTCAGCGCACACCGGATAGCCCGACGTGCGCAGCGCACATGAGGTGGCCCCATGTCCTCAGCGCACATCGGATGGCCCCATGTCCTCAGCGCACATGAGGTGGCCCCATGTCCTCAGCGCACATGAGGTGACCCCATGTCCTCAGCGCACACCGAATAGCCCGACGTGCGCAGCGCACTTGAGGTGGCCCCATGTCCTCAGCGCACATCGGATAGCCCGACGTGCGCAGCGCACATGATGTGGCCCATGTCCTCAGCGCACATCGGATGGCCCGATGTGCGCAGCGCACATGAGGTGGCCCCATGTCCTCAGCGCACATCGGATGGCCCGATGTGCGCAGCGCACATGAGGTGACCCCATGTCCTCAGCGCACATCGGATAGCCCGAAGCCCAATGTGCGCAGCGCACATGAGGTGGCCCCATGTCCTCAGCGCACACCGGATGGCCCAATGTGCGCAGCGCACATGAGGTGGCCCCATGTCCTCAGCGCACACCGGATGGCCCGATGTGCGCAGCGCACATGAGGTGGCCCCATGTCCTCAGCGCACACAGGATAGTCCGACGTGCGCAGCGCACATGAGGTGGCCCCATGTCCTCAGCGCACATGATGTGGCCCCATGTCCTCAGCGCACATGAGGTGACCCCATGTCCTCAGCGCACATGAGGTGGCCCCATGTCCTCAGCGCACACCGAATAGCCCGACGTGCGCAGCGCACTTGAGGTGGCCCCATGTCCTCAGCGCACATCGGATTGCCCGACGTGCGCAGCGCACATGATGTGGCCCATGTCCTCAGCGCACATCGGATGGCCCGATGTGCGCAGCGCACATGAGGTGGCCCCATGTCCTCAGCGCACACCGGATGGCCCGATGTGCGCAGCGCACATGAGGTGGCCCCATGTCCTCAGCGCACATCGGATAGCCCGAAGCCCAATGTGCGCAGCGCACATGAGGTGGCCCCATGTCCTCAGCGCACACCGGATGGCCCGATGTGCGCAGCGCACATGAGGTGGCCCCATGTCCTCAGCGCACACCGAATAGCCCGACGTGCGCAGCGCACATGAGGTGGCCCCATGTCCTCAGCGCACATGAGGTGGCCCCATGTTCTCAGCGCACACCGAATAGTCCGACGTGCGCAGCGCACATGAGGTGGCCCCATGTCCTCAGCGCACACCGGATAGCCCCATGTCCTCAGCGCACATGAGGTGGCCCCATGTCCTCAGCGCACATGAGGTGACCCCATGTCTTCAGCGCACATGATGTGGCCCATGTCCTCAGCGCACATCGGATGGCCCGATGTGCGCAGCGCACATGATGTGGCCCCATGTTCTCAGCGCACATGAGGTGGCCCCATGTCCTCAGCGCACATGATGTGGCCCATGTCCTCAGCGCACATCGGATGGCCCGACGTGCGCAGCGCACTTGAGGTGGCCCCATGTCCTCAGCGCACACAGGATAGTCCGACGTGCGCAGCGCACATGAGGTGGCCCCATGTCCTCAGCGCACATGATGTGGCCCCATGTCCTCAGCGCACATGAGGTGACCCCATGGCCTCAGCGCACATGAGGTGGCCCCATGTCCTCAGCGCACACCGAATAGCCCGACGTGCGCAGCGCACTTGAGGTGGCCCCATGTCCTCAGCGCACATCGGATAGCCCGACGTGCGCAGCGCACATGATGTGGCCCATGTCCTCAGCGCACATCGGATGGCCCGATGTGCGCAGCGCACATGAGGTGGCCCCATGTCCTCAGCGCACATCGGATGGCCCGATGTGCGCAGCGCACATGAGGTGGCCCCATGTCCTCAGCGCACATCGGATAGCCCGAAGCCCAATGTGCGCAGCGCACATGAGGTGGCCCCATGTCCTCAGCGCACACCGGATGGCCCGATGTGCGCAGCGCACATGAGGTGGCCCCATGTCCTCAGCGCACACCGAATAGCCCGACGTGCGCAGCGCACATGAGGTGGCCCCATGTCCTCAGCGCACATGAGGTGGCCCCATGTTCTCAGCGCACACCGAATAGTCCGACGTGCGCAGCGCACATGAGGTGGCCCCATGTCCTCAGCGCACACCGGATAGCCCCATGTCCTCAGCGCACATGAGGTGGCCCCATGTCCTCAGCGCACATGAGGTGACCCCATGTCTTCAGCGCACATGATGTGGCCCATGTCCTCAGCGCACATCGGATGGCCCGATGTGCGCAGCGCACATGATGTGGCCCCATGTTCTCAGCGCACATGAGGTGGCCCCATGTCCTCAGCGCACATGATGTGGCCCATGTCCTCAGCGCACATCGGATAGCCCGACGTGCGCAGCGCACATGATGTGGCCCATGTCCTCAGCGCACATGAGGTGGCCCCATGTCCTCAGCGCACACCGGATAGCCCAATGTGCGCAGCGCACATGAGGTGGCCCCATGTCCTCAGCGCACACTGGATGGCCCGATGTGCGCAGCGCACATGAGGTGGCCCCATGTCCTCAGCGCACATCGGATAGCCCGAAGCCCAATGTGCGCAGCGCACATGAGGTGGCCCCATGTCCTCAGCGCACACCGGATGGCCCGATGTGCGCAGCGCACATGAGGTGGCCCCATGTCCTCAGCGCACACCGGATAGCCCAATGTCCTCAGCGCACATGAGGTGGCCCCATGTCCTAAGCGCACACCGGATAGCCCGACGTGCGCAGCGCACGTGAGGTGACCCCATGTCCTCAGCGCACATCGGATAGCCCGACGTGCGCAGCGCACTTGAGGTGGCCCCAAGTCCTCAGCGCACACCGAATAGCCCGACGTGCGCAGCGCACATGAGGTGGCCCCATGTCTTCAGCGCACATGAGGTGGCCCCATGTCCTCAGCGCACATGAGGTGGCCCCATGTCCTCAGCGCACACCGAATAGCCCGACGTGCGCAGCGCACATGAGGTGGCCCCATGTCCTCAGCGCACATGAGGTGGCCCCATGTCCTCAGCGCACATGAGGTGGCCCCATGTTCTCAGCGCACACCGAATAGCCCGACGTGCGCAGCGCACATGAGGTGGCCCCATGTCCTCAGCGCACATGAGGTGGCCCCATGTCCTCAGCGCACATGAGGTGGCCCCATGTCCTCAGCGCACATCGGATGGTCCGATGTGCGCAGCGCACATGAGGTGGCCCCATGTCCTCAGCGCACACCGAATAGCCCGACGTGCGCAGCGCACATGAGGTGGCCCCATGTCCTCAGCGCACATGAGGTGGCCCCATGTCTTCAGCGCACATGAGGTGGCCCCATGTCCTCAGCGCACACCGAATAGCCCGACGTGCGCAGCGCACATAAGGTGGCCCCATGTCCTCAGCGCACATGAGGTGGCCCCATGTCTTCAGCGCACATGAGGTGGCCCCATGTCCTCAGCGCACATCGGATGGCCCGATGTGCGCAGCGCACATGAGGTGGCCCCATGTCCTCAGCGCACATAAGGTGGCCCCATGTCCTCAGCGCACATCGGATGGTCCGATGTGCGCAGGGCACATGAGGTGGCCCCATGTCCTCAGCGCACATCGGATAGCCGGAAGCCCAATGTCCTCAGCGCACATGAGGTGGCCCCATGTCCTCAGCGCACATGAGGTGGCCCCATGTCCTCAGCGCACATGAGGTGGCCCCCTGTGTTCAGCGCACATGAGGTGGCCCCATGTCCTCAGCGCACATCGGATGGCCCGATGTGCGCAGCGCACATGAGGTGGCCCCATGTCCTCAGCGCACATCGGATTGCCCGATATGCGCAGCGCACATGAGGTGGCCCCATGTCCTCAGCGCACATAAGGTGGCCCCATGTCCTCAGCGCACATACTGATGGTCCGATGTGCGCAGCGCACATGAGGTGGCCCCATGTCCTCAGCGCACATCGGATAGCCCGAAGCCCAATGTGCGCAGCGCACATGAGGTGGCCCCATGTCCTCAGCGCACACCGGATAGCCCGACGTGCGCAGCGCACATGAGGTGGCCCCATGTCCTCAGCGCACACCGGATAGCCCAATGTGCGCAGCGCACATGAGGTGGCCCCATGTCCTCAGCGCACACCGGATGGCCCGATGTGCGCAGCGCACATGAGGTGGCCCCATGTCCTCAGCGCACACAGGATAGTCCGACGTGCGCAGCGCACATGAGGTGGCCCCATGTCCTCAGCGCACATGATGTGGCCCCATGTCCTCAGCGCACATGAGGTGACCCCATGTCCTCAGCGCACATGAGGTGGCCCCATGTCCTCCGCGCACACCGAATAGCCCGACGTGCGCAGCGCACTTGAGGTGGCCCCATGTCCTCAGCGCACATCGGATAGCCCGACGTGCGCAGCGCACATGATGTGGCCCATGTCCTCAGCGCACATCGGATGGCCCGATGTGCGCAGCGCACATGAGGTGGCCCCATGTCCTCAGCGCACATCGGATAGCCCGAAGCCCAATGTGCGCAGCGCACATGAGGTGGCCCCATGTCCTCAGCGCACACCGGATGGCCCGATGTGCGCAGCGCACATGAGGTGGCCCCATGTCCTCAGCGCACACCGAATAGCCCGACGTGCGCAGCGCACATGAGGTGGCCCCATGTCCTCAGCGCACATGAGGTGGCCCCATGTCCTCAGCGCACATGAGGTGGCCCCATGTCCTCAGCGCACACCGAATAGCCCGACGTGCGCAGCGCACATAAGGTGGCCCCATGTCCTCACCGCACATGAGGTGGCCCCATGTCCTCAGCGCACATCGGATGGCCCGATGTGCGCAGCGCACATGAGGTGGCCCCATGTCCTCAGCGCACATAAGGTGGCCCCATGTCCTCAGCGCACATCGGATGGTCCGATGTGCGCAGGGCACATGAGGTGGCCCCATGTCCTCAGCGCACATCGGATAGCCGGAAGCCCAATGTCCTCAGCGCACATGAGGTGGCCCCATGTCCTCAGCGCACATGAGGTGGCCCCATGTCCTCAGCGCACATGAGGTGGCCCCCTGTGTTCAGCGCACATGAGGTGGCCCCATGTCCTTAGCGCACATCGGATGGCCCGATGTGCGCAGCGCACATGAGGTGGCCCCATGTCCTCAGCGCACATCGGATTGCCCGATATGCGCAGCGCACATGAGGTGGCCCCATGTCCTCAGCGCACATAAGGTGGCCCCATGTCCTCAGCGCACATACTGATGATCCGATGTGCGCAGCGCACATGAGGTGGCCCCATGTCCTCAGCGCACATCGGATAGCCCGAAGCCCAATGTGCGCAGCGCACATGAGGTGGCCCCATGTCCTCAGCGCACACCGGATAGCCCGACGTGCGCAGCGCACATGAGGTGGCCCCATGTCCTCAGCGCACATCGGATTGCCCGATATGCGCAGCGCACATGAGGTGGCCCCATGTCCTCAGCGCACATGAGGTGGCCCCATGTCCTCAGCGCACATGAGGTGGCCCCATGTCCTCAGCGCACATGAGGTGGCCCCATGTCCTCAGCGCACATGAGGTGGCCCCATGTCCTCAGCGCACATGAGGTGGCCCCATGTCCTCAGCGCACATCGGATGGCCCGATGTGCGCAGCGCACATGAGGTGGCCCCATGTCCTCAGCGCACATGAGGTGGCCCCATGTCCTCAGCGCACATCGGGCCATCCGATGTGCGCAGCGCACATGAGGTGGCCCCATGTCCTCAGCGCACATCGGATGGCCCGATGTGCGCAGCGGACATGAGGTGGCCCCATGTCCTCAGCGCACATGAGGTGGCCCCATGTCCTCAGCGCACATGAGGTGGCCCCATGTCCTCAGCGCACATGAGGTGGCCCCATGTCCTCAGCGCACATGAGGTGGCCCATGTCCTCAGCGCACATCGGATGGCCCGATGTGCGCAGCGCACATGAGGTGGCCCCATGTCCTCAGCGCACATCGGATGGTCCGATGTGCGCAGCGCACATCGGATGGTCCGATGTGCGCAGCGCACATGAGGTGGCCCCATGTCCTCAGCGCACATGAGGTGGCCCCATGTCTTCAGCGCACATGAGGTGGCCCCATGTCTTCAGCGCACATGAGGTGGCCCCATGCCCTCAGCGCACATGATGTGGCCCATGTCCTCAGCGCACATCGGATGGCCCGATGTGCGCAGCGCACATGAGGTGGCCCATGTCCTCAGCGCACATGAGGTGGCCCCATGTCCTCAGCGCACATCGGATGATCCGATGTGCGCAGCGCACATGAGGTGGCCCCATGTCCTCAGCGCACATCGGATGGCCCGATGTGCGCAGCGGACATGAGGTGTCCCCATGTCCTCAGCGCACATGAGGTGGCCCCATGTCCTCAGCGCACATGATGTGGCCCATGTCCTCAGCGCACATCGGATGGCCCGATGTGCGCAGCGCACATGAGGTGGCCCCATGTCCTCAGCGCACATGAGGTGGCCCCATGTCCTCAGCGCACATCGGATGGTCCGATGTGCGCAGCGCACATGAGGTGGCCCCATGTCCTCAGCGCACATCGGATGGCCCGATGTGCGCAGCGGACATGAGGTGTCCCCATGTCCTCAGCGCACATGAGGTGTCCCCATGTCCTCAGCGCACATGAGGTGGCCCCATGTCCTCAGCGCACATGATGTGGCCCATGTCCTCAGCGCACATCGGATGGCCCGATGTGCGCAGCGCACATGAGGTGGCCCCATGTCCTCAGCGCACATGAGGTGGCCCCATGTCCTCAGCGCACATCGGATGGTCCGATGTGCGCAGCGCACATGAGGTGGCCCCATGTCCTCAGCGCACATCGGATGGCCCGATGTGCGCAGCGGACATGAGGTGTCCCCATGTCCTCAGCGCACATGAGGTGGCCCCATGTCCTCAGCGCACATGATGTGGCCCATGTCCTCAGCGCACATCGGATGGCCCGATGTGCGCAGCGCACATGAGGTGGCCCCATGTCCTCAGCGCACATGAGGTGGCCCCATGTCCTCAGCGCACATGAGGTGGCCCCATGTCCTCAGCGCACATCGGATGGTCCGATGTGCGCAGCGCACATGAGGTGGCCCCATGTCCTCAGCGCACATGATGTGGCCCATGTCCTCAGCGCACATCGGATGGTCCGATGTGCGCAGCGCACATGAGGTGGCCCCATGTCCTCAGCGCACATGATGTGGCCCATGTCCTCAGCGCACATGAGGTGGCCCCATGTCCTAAGCGCACATGAGGTGGCCCCATGTCCTCAGCGCACATGAGGTGGCCCCATGTCCTCAGCGCACATCGGATGGCCCGATGTGCGCAGCGCACATGAGGTGGCCCCATGTCCTCAGCGCACATGAGGTGGCCCCATGTCCTCAGCGCACATCGGGCCATCCGATGTGCGCAGCGCACATGAGGTGGCCCCATGTCCTCAGCGCACATCGGATGGCCCGATGTGCGCAGCGGACATGAGGTGGCCCCATGTCCTCAGCGCACATGAGGTGGCCCCATGTCCTCAGCGCACATGAGGTGGCCCCATGTCCTCAGCGCACATGAGGTGGCCCCATGTCCTCAGCGCACATGAGGTGGCCCATGTCCTCAGCGCACATCGGATGGCCCGATGTGCGCAGCGCACATGAGGTGGCCCCATGTCCTCAGCGCACATCGGATGGTCCGATGTGCGCAGCGCACATGAGGTGGCCCCATGTCCTCAGCGCACATGAGGTGGCCCCATGTCTTCAGCGCACATGAGGTGGCCCCATGTCTTCAGCGCACATGAGGTGGCCCCATGCCCTCAGCGCACATGATGTGGCCCATGTCCTCAGCGCACATCGGATGGCCCGATGTGCGCAGCGCACATGAGGTGGCCCATGTCCTCAGCGCACATGAGGTGGCCCCATGTCCTCAGCGCACATCGGATGATCCGATGTGCGCAGCGCACATGAGGTGGCCCCATGTCCTCAGCGCACATCGGATGGCCCGATGTGCGCAGCGGACATGAGGTGTCCCCATGTCCTCAGCGCACATGAGGTGGCCCCATGTCCTCAGCGCACATGATGTGGCCCATGTCCTCAGCGCACATCGGATGGCCCGATGTGCGCAGCGCACATGAGGTGGCCCCATGTCCTCAGCGCACATGAGGTGGCCCCATGTCCTCAGCGCACATCGGATGGTCCGATGTGCGCAGCGCACATGAGGTGGCCCCATGTCCTCAGCGCACATGAGGTGGCCCCATGTCCTCAGCGCACATCGGATGGTCCGATGTGCGCAGCGCACATGAGGTGGCCCCATGTCCTCAGCGCACATGAGGTGGCCCCATGTCTTCAGCGCACATGAGGTGGCCCCATGTCCTCAGCGCACATGATGTGGCCCATGTCCTCAGCGCACATCGGATGGCCCGATGTGCGCAGCGCACATGAGGTGGCCCATGTCCTCAGCGCACATCGGATGGCCCGATGTGCGCAGCGCACATGAGGTGGCCCATGTCCTCAGCGCACATGAGGTGGCCCCATGTCCTCAGCGCACATCGGATGGTCCGATGTGCGCAGCGCACATGAGGTGGCCCATGTCCTCAGCGCACATGAGGTGGCCCCATGTCCTCAGCGCACATGAGGTGGCCCCATGTCTTCAGCGCACATGAGGTGGCCCCATGTCCTCAGCGCACATGATGTGGCCCATGTCCTCAGCGCACATCGGATGGCCCGATGTGCGCAGCGCACATGAGGTGGCCCCATGTCCTCAGCGCACATGAGGTGGCCCCATGTCCTCAGCGCACATCGGATGGTCCGATGTGCGCAGCGCACATGAGGTGGCCCCATGTCCTCAGCGCACATGATGTGGCCCATGTCCTCAGCGCACATCGGATGGCCCGATGTGCGCAGCGCACATGAGGTGGCCCCATGTCCTCAGCGCACATGAGGTGGCCCATGTCCTCAGCGCACATCGGATGGCCCGATGTGCGCAGCGCACATGAGGTGGCCCCATGTCCTCAGCGCACATCGGATGGTCCGATGTGCGCAGCGCACATGAGGTGGCCCCATGTCCTCAGCGCACATGAGGTGGCCCCATGTCTTCAGCGCACATGAGGTGGCCCCATGTCCTCAGCGCACATGATGTGGCCCATGTCCTCAGCGCACATCGGATGGCCCGATGTGCGCAGCGCACATGAGGTGGCCCATGTCCTCAGCGCACATGAGGTGGCCCCATGTCCTCAGCGCACATCGGATGGTCCGATGTGCGCAGCGCACATGAGGTGGCCCCATGTCCTCAGCGCACATCGGATGGCCCGATGTGCGCAGCGGACATGAGGTGTCCCCATGTCCTCAGCGCACATGAGGTGGCCCCATGTCCTCAGCGCACATGATGTGGCCCATGTCCTCAGCGCACATCGGATGGCCCGATGTGCGCAGCGCACATGAGGTGGCCCCATGTCCTCAGCGCACATGAGGTGGCCCCATGTCCTCAGCGCACATCGGATGGTCCGATGTGCGCAGCGCACATGAGGTGGCCCCATGTCCTCAGCGCACATGAGGTGGCCCCATGTCCTCAGCGCACATCGGATGGTCCGATGTGCGCAGCGCACATGAGGTGGCCCCATGTCCTCAGCGCACATGATGTGGCCCATGTCCTCAGCGCACATCGGATGGCCCGATGTGCGCAGCGCACATGAGGTGGCCCCATGTCCTCAGCGCACATCGGATAGCCCGAAGCCCAATTTGCGCAGCGCATATGAGGTGTCCCCATGTCCTCAGCGCACATGAGGTGGCCCCATGTCTTCAGCGCACATGAGGTGGCCCCATGTCCTCAGCGCACATCGGATGGCCCGATGTGCGCAGCGCACATGAGGTGGCCCATGTCCTCGGCGCACATGAGGTGGCCCCATGTCCTCAGCGCACATCGGATGGTCCGATGTGCGCAGCGCACATGAGGTGGCCCCATGTCCTCAGCGCACATGAGGTGGCCCGATGTGCGCAGCGGACATGAGGTGTCCCCATGTCCTCAGCGCACATGAGGTGGCCCCATGTCCTCAGCGCACATGATGTGGCCCATGTCCTCAGCGCACATCGGATGGCCCGATGTGCGCAGCGCACATGAGGTGGCCCCATGTCCTCAGCGCACATGAGGTGGCCCCATGTCCTCAGCGCACATCGGATGGTCCGATGTGCGCAGCGCACATGAGGTGGCCCCATGTCCTCAGCGCACATGAGGTGGCCCCATGTCCTCAGCGCACATCGGATGGTCCGATGTGCGCAGCGCACATGAGGTGGCCCCATGTCCTCAGCGCACATGATGTGGCCCATGTCCTCAGCGCACATCGGATGGCCCGATGTGCGCAGCGCACATGAGGTGGCCCCATGTCCTCAGCGCACATCGGATAGCCCGAAGCCCAATTTGCGCAGCGCATATGAGGTGGCCCCATGTCCTCAGCGCACATGAAGTGGCCCCATGTCCTCAGCGCACATGAGGTGGCCCCATGTCCTCAGCGCACATGAGGTGGCCCCATGTCCTCAGCGCACATCGGATGGTCCGATGTGCGCAGCGCACATGAGGTGGCCCCATGTCCTGAGCGCACCCAATAGCCCGACGTGCGCAGCGCACATGAGGTGGCCCCATGTCCTCAGCGCACATCGGATGGCCCGATGTCCTCAGCGCACACCGGATAGCCCGATGTGCGCAGCGCACATGAGGTGGCCCCATGTCCTCAGCGCACATGAGGTGACCCCATGTCCTCAGCGCACATGAGGTGGCCCCATGTCCTAAGCGCACATGAGGTGGCCCCATGTCCTCAGCGCACATGAGGTGGCCCCATGTCCTCAGCGCACACCGGATAGCCCGACGTGCGCAGCGCACATGAGGTGGCCCCATGTCCTCAGCGCACATCGGATAGCCCGATATGCGCAGCGCACATGATGTGGCCCATGTCCTCAGCGCACATCGGATGGCCCGATGTGCGCAGCGCACATGAGGTGGCCCCATGTCCTCAGCGCACATGAGGTGGCCCCATGTCTTCAGCGCACATGAGGTGGCCCCATGTCCTCAGCGCACATCGGATGGCCCGATGTGCGCAGCGCACATCGGATAGCCCGATGTGCGCAGCGCACATCGGGTGGCCCCATGTCCTCATGGCGCATCGGATAGCCCGACGTGCGCTGAGGACAAGGGGCCACCTCATGTGGGGCCCATGGGGCCACCTCTCTCTTGCTCTCGCTCTCTTTCTCACTCTCTCTTTCTCTCTCTCTCTCTCCACCTTCTGAAACAAATAATTAGATGGGGTGGTGTTTAACAGATGTAGTGTATAGTGTTTATTTCGGTTGATACTTACCACTTCCCTGGTGACCTGCGGTGTGAAGGGTTTTGCGAGCAGCGCGGCGATTGCCTTCTTTTCGTCCTTCTCATTCTCTTCCACATCCGAGTATCCCACATCCGAGTGCTTCCTTTTCAACACTTTCCTTTTCGATTTGCATGAACAACCATTGAAATATTTCACTTAATAAACAACCACCTATTCTCTGCCTCTGTCTCTGTTTGCAGCGGGTGATGCCACGTTTCCCACGCACATGGGGTGACCCGATGTGCACTGCGCACATAAGGTCAACCGATGTGCACGGCGCACCCGGTCTCGTTCTCTGTCTCTGTCTACCTATTAAAAAGCTATTTCCAGTTTTTCACAAAAATAATAGAAACAGTCGTAGACAGTAAAATCTTTTTAAACCTCAACAGATAACCGTATGGTTTTTGTTACACTTGGGTTAAATTAATGTAATCTTATTTATACAAACCTGTTTGAAAGAGAGAGAGAGATAGATCAACATAGAGAGAGTAGTCCAGAGTAGGGTAGAAAGAGAGAATGATGGAGAGAGAGAGAAAGAGAGAGAGAAAATGCAAAATTTTAGACAATATAAGTACATTTATTATTAAGCTAAGAATACCGGCTGCCGGAAGACCCAGCATACATTACTTGTAGTCGACCTTCTTGTTCAGTAGCCCCAGGAGTTCAGGGAGACAAGGGGTCTTCTTCTTGTCTTTGAAGCCGTCGGTGGTGACCTCTCCTCCATAGATCGATAGAGTGGCAAAGCCCTTGTGGCCAGCTGAAATGGTTTTCTTCATGTTGATTGACAGACAGGCCTTACCTTTGCAGGAGAAAATGCTCCACTCAGAAAGGGCGGCAGTCATCAGGTCGGAACGGCTCAATTTTCCGCTGTCCCAAACCCAGCCAGCGTAGTCAGCGTTAGTTGTGATCCATTGTGCGCCCCGCACGATGGATCCGACTACTAAATTATTTATTTACTCAAATTATTAACTAATTAAATACTTAATTAATTAATTACTTTTTAATCAAATTTTCAAAATAATTAAATACTTAATTAACTAATTACGACCTTATAAAAAAGCGGCTTTCGGCCGTTTCAAAGAGCAGCCTTCGGCAAAGCGGAGAAAAGCGATTTAAGTGATGATTTAGCTGTTAAGGCAAAGCGAAAGGAAAGGCCTTAGACTTAAGGAACGACTCTGGCTGAGAACACTAGTTGTAACTAGCGCACAGAAACAACAAACTCACCGAAGTGCCACAATTCTTCCTCAGATAAATTCCTATATCATTTGATTAAATGCTCAAGAGGAATAGGTATGATTCCTGCAATTATCAATTTTATTCAGTTGTCAACACATGGTCGCGGTTAATACACCAGTAGAAACGCTGTGAAATTACTGTACCCATTCAAAATAACCGTTTTAATCTAGCTATTTGTCTCTGACAACGTTTGCATAAATGTCGCATTCCTATATAAAGAAACACAGCAACTGCGCACACCGGATAGCCCGATGTGCGCAGCGCACATGGGGTGGCCCCATGTCCTCAGCGCACATCGGATGGCCCGACATGCGCATCGCACATCGGGACACCCAGGTTTTGTAACATACTATGGGCGACTGTTAAGACTACTTTCGGTTACATTCAAAATTCAATATTGCAATACTTTGCGTGCATTGGCGCTATCACATGTACCGTTGCAAAGTTTGAATGGAATTTGGTTTTCACATGGAAACATTCGGATTGAAGGTTGATTTAAATTGCCTAGGCTTAAACTTGTATTCTCATCAGATCCCTGCTTTTGCATTTCCGTATGTTGTTTGGATTAATTTAAGGGGGTTTAGAATGGCCGATTTGAGGGTGATGAAAATTGGTTATTTGAGCTAAGATAATATTAGATTTAGCTAAGATTATCTTAGCAGCTCCGATTATGTTAGGTTTATGAGGACTATTTGAAGAATACATGCCGGAGGTAACTTAAACAGTTAGAGATGGGGTGCTGAAGCTGTGTCAATGAGTAACATTGAATGCGGTTGTGTGTAAACGGCGGGAAGGGATTGATGTTTCTACTCTAAACATCAATAGTAACAATTCTTAACCTTTGCATAACCACGTGAACTGTTCATATGTGTCCTGTCAACTTTCACTTGGAATACAAAGTATGGTTTTTGTTACGACAACATTATCAATTTTCAATTTCCTGCAATTATCAATTTTGTCTAATTGGAAGTGGAGTTTTGAATAAGAAAGTGGTGAAGGAACAAAACGAAAAGGGCGTCGGAGGAAGGACGGCCATATGCAGAGGGGATCAATCGATGGCAGTCGGCTGGGGGATATGCGTAAACAAAAGGGTAACGCGAAGTGGGGTTTCAAAATGGTGATGGCATCTCCCTCTCTCTCTCCCTCCCTCTCTCTCTTTCTCTCCCTCTCTCTCTCCCTCTTTCTCTCTTTCTCCCTCTCTCTCTCTCTCTCTCTCTCTCTCTCTCTCTCTCTCTCTCTCTTTCTTTCTTTTCTGTCTCAATCTCTTTGCTTTTCTGTACTTCTATCTTCCTTCGTTTTGTCCACCTCTCTCTCTCTGTTATTTTCTTCTAGCTATACTTTATATTCTGTCACTATCAATATGTATTCTCCTCTGCCTTTGGTTCCTCTCCTGTCTTGTGCGGCGGCGGCAAAACTTTAAACGCGCCATGCTCCTTTCAAATTTATTATTTTCAAATTCTGTTTGAAGCATTGTTTTCAGCATTAAAAACTCTACAAAAGCTGTACCTCGAATGGGGGTATATCTATTTTTGGTCAAAAGTTGCATACTGAGGGTAGGCCAAAAAACGCCGATGTCTCCCGTGTGTCCATTAGCGAGTTGGTACGTGCGAACGGATAAAGCTATGAAGCTGAAATTTAAACACATTGTCAGAAAACTTTGCAGTTCGCGGCGCGTCGAGTTTCAGCCAAATCTGTGGAGTGGTTTTGGCACACTACTCCAAAATTTGATACATTTTGGTCCGCTGCGGCTTCAAAAAAGCATTGATATAAACCAATTTCACCATGCTAATAAATCTACACAACCTTTTCTTAACGTTTTATTTGTTCAATCCACCAACATTAACGGTAAGTGTGTATTTGCGCAGGCGCGCCATACGTAAGCGCGGCGGATCGACCCCTTCCACAATGACCCTGTAGCGCAGAGGCAGCGTGTCCGATTATCAGACTGACTGTCAGGAGATCGGTTCCTCGACTTTCTTGTTCTTTTGCTCTTTATATTTCCTCTCAGAAAATGTAGCACAGTTTACAATCTTATCACCCATTTTTGGAAAACATTATGTTTAAAGTTTATAACCTTTGCATTGATAGCCCTAGGAGCATGGCCGCCTTCAGCCACAGGAATGCAACTTCAAAATCAAAGCAAGAAAAACAGTAGAGCGGCCGCAACAGAAACCAAGGGGCCTTCGGCCGCAGTTGACAGAAAGCCGGCCATCGGCCGCATTTGAAAGAATGCGGCCTTTAACCGCAACAGAAATCAAGCGGCCTTCAGCCGCATTTGAAAGAAAGCGTCGCCATTTCAAAAGAAACTTTATTTTCATTTCCACTTATCATTGTTGACGACATTTTCCACGCCCATTTCCTCAGCGCTGCGGGATTCACCTGAAACTATCATATAAAACATTGTTTTAAAAAATTCCAAATTAGGCATTATGGAAAACATTGCTTTTTTATGAAAAAATTATTTGTTGCTGGCAAAAACGAAATAGGCTATTTTCAAATTTTCGAAATTTGGTATTTTAGAAAAGCGAAACTATTTTGTAAGTGAAATTCTACAAGAAAAAAATTAAAGAAACTTTTTGAAATGGACATATTTTGAACATCAAAGGCACTTTCTCACTTTTTGACACAAATTTTTAATACCTTTCAATCTTGGGAATCTCCAGGGTGATTCGAGACCAGACACGTCCATTGAGGTCACCGGAAACATAATGCATCTAAAACTATTGTCTAATAGGTTTCATTTCAGGGAAGTTTAAAACTGAGCCATTTTGGCTCAATTTTATTAAAATGAATCAAAACTTACAGCGACCACGACTTTTGGCTCTCGGTTCTGGCTCCAGGTCAGTCGCAGCCACATGACGAGGGCGGCTCTCATCGGCGGCGCCAGGATGAAGAAAGTGAAGAAGCCACCCTCGGGCTGCAACTGCAGATCTTCGAAGGCCTGATACATCTCATCGGGGCTGGCAAGCTGGAAAAGGGGTTCTTAAAATTCTCAATTGCAGAAACAAGTTAACCGTAACCTTGTATCATTCTGGGTTTCTCCTTATTCTAGTTTGTTTATCCACGTTATTTTCTTAATAAATTCTTGTGATTTTTTTCTTTCTCTAGTCATAACACAAATTTAGTTACATTTTCTAACCAAGTACATGCCGTCCATGTTTCAAAAATATGAAAAATGAATCAAAAACATTTATAGTAGCTCTGTTCGAAGCATGAAACCGGAATCAAATTTCGAATTCATTCATTACAAATCGATTGACACTTAGTTTTTGCGATACTTCGTGTGACTCCGGGGAATCGATAATGAAAAAATGATATTTACATAACATTATTTGACAAAACAAATCGTGGCTAATCTTGACTGATCTTGACTAATCTTGACTTCAATGTGTTAAATTTAATGCTCTATTTATCGGAAATTATAATTTTTTACATATTCAGCTTCCAAACAAGGATGCAACATTACCCAATTAGCATTTATTTGCAACCAGCTGTTGATGACCCGGGCAAGTTTTAGGTTTCGTTTTTAAACTTTTTTTTTCGTTTTTAAACGAAACCTAAAACTAGCCCGGTTTACTGTTTTTTACTGAATTTACTGTTAGCCGGTTGTGCGCTCTTTTACTGAAGGAAAGCTCTAAATTTACTCACCAGGCGCTATCTTCTAACGGCTGTGCTCGCCATATTAAGATCTCAGGTGCCACGCGGTACGAGGTTGGCCTACAGGTAAGTACGCAGAACAAGATGTCCCAGGGGTCAGTTGCCATAAATCAGAGGCCTAAGACATGTGGGATTGGAAATCCTCACGGGTAATTCAGTTTTACACATATTTAGGGCCCAAAACCCATACAGATTATCGGTAAAGACTAACCTTACATTTAGCAGGTAAAACCATCAGCAATTCAATTAGGAACCGGTCAGCGTCGGCGCAGAACTTTGACTAACGGGCCGGTTGCGTCAGAAAGCGCGGGCTCCGAGATTACGGTACGGATTCGCAACAGGGCGCGCTTTATGACCAGACCTTTAACCAGTTGTTTTAGCTGAGTTCTCCTTATCGCAAATATAACCAAATCTGGTTATAATTCGACGGATTCTCATTAAAAACGGCGACAAATTAATCAAAGTTTAATCAGTGTTAACTTACCTTCTTCGGAGTTGCCGGTGCAGGGGAGGAAGTCGATGCTGGTGCCTGGGAAGAAGAGGGCTTGGCTGAAAAGGTTCTTTTTCATTTCATCTTAAGTTATGTAACATACAGTTTGTACTGGAAGAATCCAACAATCCATCCTCCCAATTTCTGGGGGTCTTGCGGGGTCGCGAAGATCTCCTTTCGCTCTGAAAAAAGGGTAAGTGATTTTCCCATTATCATTAAATTCTGTTCTTTTTTCGAAAGCGAAAAGAAGTAAGCCTTGATCTTTTATAATGGCTAAAAATACGTTGCTGTGTTAAAAAAATTAATTGATTGTTTCGCAAGGTACGGCATCAACAGACGGAAACAAAGACTTTGTACAATTCAGGCGTGAAAAAGCGAACCGCAAAAGGAGGTGGTTTGGTTCCTCATCGTGTAAAAATAGAGCAATAGAAATGTTAGAACGCTGTAAAAAGAGAAAAATAAGAGTTTTAATAACGTCACAACCACCTCTGGCTCACAAAAACTTCACACATAGTCGGACAAATAATTTATCGTCAGATCTACTAATGACCATTTAAACGAGGAAGGGATTCAATTAAGTGAATATTTAAAAAAATTAAACTGATATTGCGCCAGAGGTGGTTTTGGCGTTTTTAAAACTCTTATTGTTCTCTTTTTACAGCGTTCCAACATTTCTATTGTTCTCTTTTTATACGATGAAGAACCAAACCACCAACTCCTTTGCGGTTCGCTTTTTTTACGCATGAATTGTTCTCTTTTTATAATTAATATTTGAATGATAAACTAGATTCACAATTACATTGCACTCATTGTGAGCGTTCAACTGAAACCAGGTTACCACCAGGTGTCACAAACGCGCCAAAAATCAGCCCATTTGTGAAAAACCGTTGCTTGGAGCGGTGTTGGAGAAAATTTTTCTTAAATGAAAAAAGTCAATTAGCATATGTTTAATTCTCATTTTGAAAAGGAGGCTTATGGTTCCCTTAAGACGTGAAAACAACAACTAACAATTAAAAATCTGTGGAAACGTTTTCTATTAACAAGGAAAAAGATTGGCCAAGGCTTCGAACCTCTTCGATTCTCCGGGTCGTCAGATTCCAAGTCTGACGAGTATGTCATTACACAACGATTTTAGAGCTTTTCTTGTTTTATCTGTTCTCTTTTTATACTATTGTTAAATAATATAAAAGAATAATCGCTACTTAATTATGTTCAATTACATATATGAAACCAACGAAAAACGGAATCAAAAGCGCATAAACCAAAAAAAGGAACAAACTTAAAACGTAAAAATATCGCTTCAAACTCAGTGGGAAGCTAAGCGCAAATACAAACAAAACAAGTTTAGAAAGGACAAAAATTAACCGCAACAAAAAATGTAGAGAATGTGATTGACATTATCATCCAAGCGCAATCATATTCAAAGAAAGCAGAGGGCAGCTTTTGAATAGCTTTTATTTTGACAACAAGCCAAATTACTTACACAAAAAAGCCAAACGCAATTTTTCGCTTTTTTGCTGGACGCACCACGGTCCTGGCAGAAAGCCAAAGTTTGAATCGGGGGCTGCGAGATAACACGCACGCCATGGAGTGCGCAGCAAATACGCCAAATTAGCATATAAAAAAGGTATTAGCGACTGTCGCTCTACTGGAGTGGGCTCGGGCACAAGTGTATGTGATTGCCGCCGGGGTCAACGTAAAATAAGTAAAAACATTTAGTGTTAAACAATTAGAATACCACTTGAAATTAAGTGGAAATACTATATCATAGCAAGCAAAAAAGATAGCACAAGGCAGGATTCGAACCCGGGTCGCGAGATTAAGAGACTAACGCCTGCACCGGTACACCAAGAGGGCGCCGCGCCGCCCGTTAAAACCTTGTTTTTTGCTCACAATCGCTTATTTTTCAACCAAATTGGCTCAAAGTTGGCGCCCACCGAGCGACCAACAGTTCCAGTATTGTGTGAAATTTTGGTCAGGATAGCTTTCTTCATTCGCCCGAAACAACCTTGTATGTCCCGGACGGGAGATCGCCATTTTAGGCAGCGGAGAGGAACCAAACCACCGCGCAATTATGTTTTTTTTAACATTTATTGATTCCAGAGTGTGATTCAAAGAAATTGACTATTCAATTTTCAACTAAAACTAAAGACGTTAATAAAGTTATGTTGCGTTACTTTCAGTGAGAAAATGCTGCTATTGATCTTGCCAATTTGGGGTTTTTTAAACGATGGGTGAAAAACCGAGAACGACGAAAACTTGATTATTGAAAAGAATTTTTAAAGATCGATAACTGCATTTGAACTCTTAGAAAGCTCAAAAAAGGGATGTTGACTTTTTAATGTTGTTTGAAAAGATGCTCACCGATGCGTCCTCGTTGGCGCCGGAGGATCCTTCTGCCGTTGCGTTCTTTCTTGTGTTTTTAAAATTGTCGAAGTGGATCTATGCCATTCGCTGAAAAATACTAGATTTAAAAAAAGTAAAATACAAAATGTTATTTTCACAATAGGAAAGAAACAGAGGTATCAAAGGGGCAACACTGAGGAAAGACGGCAGTCACCAGTCCATAAACATTTGAAAAAGAAAAGCGAAGCGAGGGGTATTGGGGCACAGCCGTTAACTGGACAAAAAGCGGACGGCGGACGCCGCCACTCCCCTAATGTCTGCGCCCTCTTCCCTTAAGTACAGATCTATGCTAATTTCTCGCCGTCTCGCCTGTTTACAGGGACCACGGTTTGGCGGGAAATCTGAGTCACCCCCACGTGTTGGCACCCATCCAATGCCCCTTGCGGCCTGTTTACCGAGAGAGTTGGGGTTTGGATTGTAGGAAATAATAAAAAGAGAACAAAATTGAAGAGAGAAAGAGACAGAGACAGAGAGAGAGAGAGAAAGACAGAGAGACAGAGAGCAAGAGAGAGCGAGAGAGAGTAAAACAGAGTTATATCTCTGGCAATCTATTAAAAGCACTTTATTCAAAACTTCTCAACCCAACTCTCCTCGCTCTTTATAGACCCGCTCCCACATTCTCTCCTAATCTCCTCAGCCACTCTTTTGACATCCCTTGGCATAGTCACAGCTGTCACCACATAAAATACGGTACTGACAGCTAGCAGTCCAACCAAGCAATAGAAAGAGACAACCAGTGAGTTGTAGTGATCTTCAGGAGTGTCCCCTTTTCTGACAGCATCGGAAATCTGAAGAACCAAATTATTGCCAAACTGGAGGCATCACAAACAGCTCCAACTATGTAAGGCCCTGGGCCATCCCCAAGAAGATGAGAGATTAGCATAAACCAAGAGAAGGCGGTGCTTCGACGCCAGGGGGCAATCACTTGCATGATGATGTCTACGTTTAGTCCCCAGTTGAGGCAGGTGAAGGTGACACAGATGAAAGTTAGGACCTAAAGAGGTAATTAGATGGTTTAAAGGGAAAGGACCGCGTAAAAATAATTTTTCTGTTTTTGTGATAAAAATCTAGATCTTATTCCCAGGATTCCGAAAAACACCTATTTTACCCATTTTGGATAAAAATGAATTTAGGAGCGCTTGAAATTTGGGGAAATTGACATTTGAATTGCCGCCAACTCTGCGTCTCCCCATTTACCACACTCTCTCGCCCACTCTGGCCGTGTTTACGTGCGGCAAACGCGTAAAACGGCCGTGGAAACGCGCCCCTTTTGCAGTCCAAATCGTAGGTCCTTCCCCTTTAAACAATGTTAAACTTACCCAAAGGAGGGTAGCATCGGCGTTGTTGAGTAGAATGATGATTAGCATTAAGGGACAGGCGAAGAGGGAGCCAAAGGCGCAGACAATTGCAGGGGCTCGAGAGGTTTTGAAGGGGCCGAGGCATAGGGATCCTGATTGTAGGAGCTAAAAGAGGGGTTTTGAGAGAGAGAGAGAGAGAGAGAGAGAGAGAGAGAGAGAGAGAGATAGATGCCTCACCCCTGAAAGTGCCACTCCTGCGACCACTCCAATAACTCCAGAAACACAAGTTATAGCCCCAAAGAGCATATTGATTCGGTCTTTGTCTTTGTCATCCAAATCCGTAGTTTGAGTCAAATTCTTCTTCCAGGCTAATCGATGTTCAGCAGCCGTGGGAGTCCACCAAAGCATGGTTCCCGCCACGAAAACTAGAGATGTGTAGGCAATGATGCAGTAGATGTAGGTTGGGCTGAAAGAGTCTACTTTCGGGCTTCTAAAGCTAATAATCGTATATTAAAAAGTTTCTCAAAGGAAAAAGAAAACGTTAAATACGGCCTTGGGTTGCCATAACCATTAAAAAGCGACCTTAGGTTCCCATAGTCATAGAAAAAGCGGCCTTAGGTTGTAATCAACATAGAAAAAGCGGCCTTAGGTTGCCATGACCATAGAAAAAGCGGCCTTAGGTTTCCATAGCCATAGAAAAAGCGGCCTTAGTTTGCCATAGCCATAGAAAAAGCGGCCATAGGTTGCCATCGTCATAGAAAGAGCGGCCTTAGGTTGTTAATACCATTGAAAAAGCGGCCTTAGGTTGTCATCGACATAGAAAAAGCGGCCTTAGGTTGTCATCGACATAGAAAAAGCGGCCTTAGGTTGTCATCGACATAGAAAAAGCGGCCTTAGGTTCCCATAACCATAGAAAAAGCGGCCTTAGGTTGTAATAACTATAGAAAACGCGGCCTTAGGTTGCCAAAACCATAGAAAAAGCGGCCTTAGGTTGTCATAACTATAGAAAAAGCGGCCTTAGGTTGTAATAACTATAGAAAACGCGGCCTTAGGTTGCCAAAACCATAGAAAAAGCGGCCTTAGGTTGTTAAAACCATTGAAAAAGCGGCCTTAGGTTGTCATCGACATAGAAAAAGCGGCCTTAGGTTGTCATCGACATAGAAAAAGCGGCCTTAGGTTCCCATAACCATAGAAAAAGCGGCCTTAGGTTGTAATAACTATAGAAAACGCGGCCTTAGGTTGCCAAAACCATAGAAAAAGCGGCCTTAGGTTGTCATCGACATAGAAAAAGCGGCCTTAGGTTCCCATAACCATAGAAAAAGCGGCCTTAGGTTGTAATAACTATAGAAAACGCGGCCTTAGGTTGCCAAAACCATAGAAAAAGCGGCCTTAGGTTGTCATAACTATAGAAAAAGCGGCCTTAGGTTGTAATAACTATAGAAAACGCGGCCTTAGGTTGTTAAAACCATTGAAAAAGCGGCCTTAGGTTCCCATAACCATAGAAAAAGCGGCCTTAGGTTGTAATAACTATAGAAAACGCGGCCTTAGGTTGCCAAAACCATAGAAAAAGCGGCCTTAGGTTGTCATAACTATAGAAAAAGCCTCTCCCCTGCCTCTGCCTCCTCTCTCTCTCTCTCTCTCTCTCTCTCTATCTCTCTCTCTCTATCTCTATCTCTCTCTCTCTCCACTTACTTTTTAACACAGCAATACATATCATTCCAAATTGAAGACGGCTCCCTCGGATGGATATTATCCTCCCCAGTCTCCTCCATATCCGAAGCTCCTCTCTCCGGCTCATCCACCAAAAAAGCCAACGCCGCAATTCCCAAAATACCTAAAACACCTTTTTTCAGAAGGCAACTTCTATCTTTCCTGCCACCGCCGTAATCCTCACTCCCCACTGCCAATGATGAAGGAGTGAAGCCATTGATGACCCCACAATAAATCCCAATCCACTAAAATTCTCTAATTTTTTTAGTTCAAAAGAATAAAAACCTTCCAAAAGGCACAGCTAAATAGTAGGCCATGTAGATCCAATTCCTCACTTGGCCTGTGAACATATCGTGGAGCATGGAAGGGCTAACATTGGAGTAACTAGCCTCTCCAATACCGACAATGCCTCGGAATATCATAAAAAGCCAGAACATCTGAATTTAATATTTCTCAGTTCAATTTTAATTAAATTTTGTAAAAAATGTAAAAAGAAAAATAAAAAACTCACATTGGCAGGAGCAAAGGATGACCCAATAACTGCTAGGACCCATATGACCGTTCCACCGCAAATTACCCATTTTCGGTTGTACCTGTTTTAAAAATAGAAAAATGGGTAAGCTTGGCTTACCTGTCCCCTAGATACCCACAAATTGGGGATCCTATGACGAAAAAGACTAAAAAGGAGGTTTGGATGAGCCCGGCCCAGGTGTCGTCAATGTTGTAGTATTGTTGGACTTGGGGAAGTACTCCTGGAAATGAGCTGGGTAAGGCCGTTTTTTTCTGAATGTGGCAACCTTAGGTCGCTTTTTCTGAATGTGACAACACAAGGCAGCTTTTCTTCGATTGTGACAACCTAAGGCCGCTTTTCCTCGATTGTGGCAACCTAAGGCCGCTTTTCTCCGATCGTGACAACCTGAGGCCGCTTTCCTCAATTGTGGTAACCAAAGGCCGCTTTTTTCTGAATGTGACAACCAAAGGCCGCTTTTATCTTGAGTGTGGCAACCTAGGCCGCTTTTCTTCGATTGTGACAACCTAAGGCCGCTTATCTTTGAGTGTGGTAACCTAAGACCGCATTTTTCTGGTTATGGCACCCTCAGGCCGCCCAAGGCCGCTTTCCTACAGTTGTGACAAACTTAAGACCGCTTTTCCTAGCAACATAAGGCCACTCATCTCTTGTTGTGCCAACCTAAGGCCGCTATTTCTTTTTAAAGGCTTTCTGGATAACATAAAAACCTAAGGCCGTGTTATTCGTCTGTAGCAACCCAAAGCCGCTTTTCTCTGGTTATGGCAACCTAATGCCGCTTTTCTTCGATTGTGGCAACCTAAGGCCGCTTTTTAAAAATAATTTTCAGGCTCTCTGTATAACATAAAAATCGCTTTAGACGCATTGATATCAATTTAAGAGGCTCACGATAACCAAAAGGATTTCTTTTTCTTCTGATCATTCGTCAGTTCCTACTGATAACAGAAAAACCTCTAATTCTATATTCTAATCCTAAGATAATCTAAATAAAAAATCTCACCTGCGACAGTTTCCCTATCAACATAATTGAGGAGATTGATGAGGAAGAGAATAGCCGCGCAGAAATACTCGCGGCGCCCGTTGGCCATCGCCGCTTATCTCTTTCGATTTACGCTCCTTTTTCGGCTAAGATAGAGACACTTTTACACCCGTGGGCACCAGAAAACACACCATATGGGCAAAAGGAAGCAAAGATTCTTCCAATTGAATTTTTTTTTACATTTTTAATACAGAAATCGAATATTTATTAAAGTAGTTTGAAAGACCCGAAGTTAGAGATCTGTTTTAGGAGCGGGGACGGCGTTAAAGACGACCTGGCAGAAGACCAGAAAACTTTCTAAAAAAAATATCTATTAGAATATAAAAAAAATTTTATCTTACCATCTAGTTTTGTGCAGAAGCGGGGCAGTCGTTTAGGGAAAATAAAGAGGAAATAGATTATGAATCCGATGGCTATTAGGGATAGGCCGTAGACTGCCACGTAGAAGTCCTGAAAGAGAGGGGTAGAGAGAGAGAGAGAGAGAGAGAGAGAGAGAGAGAGAGAGAGAGAGAGAGAGAGAGAGGGAGAAATAACTTTGGGTTGTCCAGTCGGGTCCACTTATTTCTTATGGGTGGTCAAAGTGGGTACCTGTTTCTTATGAGCAGTGCAGTGGGGACCACCCATAACCTTTTCTAATGGGGTGGTTCAGTCGGAACCGCCAATTTCTTATGGGTGGTCCAATTGGGCATCTATTTCGTATGGGTTGCCTAGCCAGCCGGGACCACCCATACGAAATAGATGCCCAATTGGACCACCCATAAGAAATGGGCGTTTCCGACTAGACCATTCTTCTGTATATCCATCGTATGGGTGGTCCAATTGGACATCCATTTCTTATGAGCAGTGCAGTGGGGACCACCCATAACCTTTTCTTATGGGTGGTTTAGCCGAGACCACCCATACTTATTCTTCCGGATGTCCATTTGGGACCGCCCTAAACTTTTTTCCGGGTCCATTTCTTATGGGTGGTCCGATTGGGCACCTATTTCTTGTGAGCAGTGCAGTGGGGACCACCCATAACCTATTTTTATGGGTGGTTGAGCCGAGACCACCCATACGTATTCTTCTGGATGTTCATTCGGCACCACTCATAACCTTTTCTTATGGGTGGTCCAGTCAAAACCGCCCATGTCTTATGGGTGGTCCAATTGGGCATCTATTTCTTATGGGTGGTTTAACTGAGACTACCCATACTTATTCTTCTGGATGTCCATTCGGGACAACCCATTACTTTTCTTACGGCTGGTTTAGCCTCGACCGCCCACACTTCTTCTTCTGAATGTCCATTCGGGACCACCCATAACCTTTTCTTATGGGTGGTCCAGTCACGACCTCCCTTTTCTTATGATTGGTCCAATTGGGTGCCTATTTCTTATAAGCAGTGCAGTGAGGACCACCCATAACTTTTCTTCAGGGTGGTCTAGTCGAGACCACCAATTTCTTATGGGTGGTTCAATTGGGCATCAGAGGCAGAGACATAACCCGTTAACTCACTTTGAGATTAGGGGAGGAGAGAAGGGGAGAGAGAGAGAGAGAGAGAGAGAGAGAGAGAGAGAGAGAATTTACCTGAACTATGGGAATGATTAGGAGAGCTACGCAGATTAGGAAGAATATGCAAGGGACAAAAAGAGGGACAGAGAAGACATCCGGTCCTCCGATCCAACCCTTCCATTTCCAGTAGATGAATCCAGCCTACAAACCATTATTACCTTCTCTCTCTCTCTCTCTCTCTCTCTCTCCTCTCACTCTTTCTCTCACTCTCTCTCACTCTCTCTCTCGTTCTCTCTCTCCCTCTCCTCACCTGTGTCATCGTCCTCTGCGTCCACAACGCAAAAGACATATAGTTCATGATATCATCCAAATCCCCAATAAAAGAGATTCCCATCGCAATAAGCACCTAAAACCCACGATTTCCTTAAGATGACCTAATTTTCCACCCAACCTCGATAAAAACAGCAACCCTCGGAGCCTCCGAACCACTATGAACACACCGGATTCCAGTTGGGACTACCCCTCGTCCGGCCCCAGCAAATAAATACCTTAATTTTTTGATTACAACAAAATAAATAAATCTACCTGCTGCACCCAAAAATCGTAGAATTGATATTTCCGGTTAAAAGAAGAGCGATTAGAAACGGAACTGCGTACTGGAAATTTCCAAGTGTCTGGGCTGCGAAAGTCTGAAAATTTCAGGTTTTTGGTTCTCTAAAGGGAAATCAGACCACAGCCACTGCATCAGAAGACTTGAATTGATCTACGGTTAAAACGGCGAAATAGGAGACATTCATTGCGATGAAGATGGTTGCGGAGACAAAGATCCCGGCAAAGGCTGCGATGGGAAGGGTCCTGCAACGATGTGTGAGGATGTGTTTGTGTGTATGTGAATGTGTGATTGTGTGTATGGGAGTATGTGCGTGTGTGTATATGTGTATGTGTGATTGTGTGATTGTGTGTATGTGTGTATGTGCATGTATGTGTATGTGTATGTGTATGTGTGCATGTGTATATGTGTATGCTTGTCAGTGAGAGTGTTAAAGGGGAAGGACCTCGTAAAATTGATTTTTCAAAATCTCTTAACAATTATTTCATTGAATAGATGTCGTTTCCACGATTCCGAAACATACCCCTTTTATATGATTTAGACTGCAAAAGGGGCGCGTTTACACGGCCGTTTTACGCGTTTGCCGCACGTAAACACGGCCAGAGTGGGCGAGAGAGTGTGGGAAATGGGGAGACGCAGAGTTGGCGGCAATTCAAATGACAATTTCCCCAAATTTCAAGCGCTCCTAAATCGGTTCATTTTTATTCAAAATGGGTAAAAGAGGTATTTTTCGGAATCCTGGGAATGAGATCTAGGCTTTTATCGCAAAATCAAAAAAATTATTTTTACGCGGTCCTTCCCCTTTAATGAGAATGTGTATTCTTTTTTTAATGATAATGTGTATTTATATGTGTGTGTGTTTGTGCGTACGTATACGCGTGTACGTGTGTGTATGAGAATATGTGTGCGAGTGAGTGTCTGTGTGTATGCGTATGTGTATGCGTGATTGAGTGAATGTGTATATATGTGTATCTGTGTATGCGTGTGTGTATGCAGGTATGTTTCACTCACATTCACACACGTGCGTATGTTTGCATGTGAGTGTGTGTGTGGGCGTGTGTGGATGAATTGAATGATATGGTGTGTATGAGTGTCTGTGATAGAGAGTGTACCTGTGTGTGCGTGTGTGCATGTGTGCGTGAATATGTGTATGTGATGATTTACCTTCTTGGATTCTCCACTTCTTCAGCTCCAAAATTCAGAATATCCCATCCATTGTAAGCAAAGAGCCCCGCATAGAAAGCCAAAACCAACTCCCCCGGTTTCTTCGAAGAACCGGCGAAACTATCGGCAAAGTTGGAAGAACCACCTTCAAAATAGCGAATTTTCAAGAATCATAAAGGTAGACCTTTAAAACAGAGCCAGTAGAACCCAGTTACTATTATAATTCCAGATACGATTATTTTTGCTGCTGTGGCGAGGATTTGAAATCTACCGGCAACTGATTTCAGGGAGAAGAAGTTTAGGTAAAGGAGGGGCCCTGAAAATCCAGTCTCACTTTTTCCTCTCTCTCTCTCTCTTTCTCTCTCTAACTCACACAGAAGAGAGAACCCGATCATTCGTTGAAGAAAATAGAGACACGAGGGGTCGATATGAAGAAACTGTGAAAGCCCAGCCGCCAGATATTCACCAAGGGTGAGCGTCTGGAAAAACTAGAATAATTGGGTCTTTAAACTCAAATTATTTAAATGTATTGCTTAAAATAATTCAAATTTTAACAAAAATTTTGCTTTATTCACTGAAAAAGAGTAGGCTACCACTTTCTATCACGCTTTATATCGAAATGCGACTAGAACCCGTACCAGATCGGCCGCTACTATATATGGTTCATGGGGAATAATCAGCCTTTCCAAGGATGACATGTGCAACCCAGGCGAGCAAACAGAATCACGTGGAGAGCACGTGGCTCGTAGAGAATTTATGATCTTAGAGAGAGAGAGAGAGAGAGAGAGAGAGAGAGAGAGAGAGAGAGGACAGAGAGAGAGAGAGGGAAAGAGAGGGAAAGAGAGAGAGAGAGAGAGAGAGAAATAAAGAGAAAAGAGAGACACCTAGAGAGATTCACCTGTATAGCCATTGTAGCCGGATAAGAAAGAGTACATGAAACCCATAGAAAAGCAGCAGCAAAAGGGTGCCTAAATCTCAATTAGATGATCTAGATTTGTGCCACATACCATCCAAAATGGGACAAATAAGCAAAGTCATTTCCAGAAGCACGGATCGCCGTGCCAAGTTCCATGTAGCAAAGTGCTCCAAATAGAGAAATCAGGGCACAAGCTGCCCATATTATCAAAGAAAGGCCGACTGAGCCGGAATGGCGGAGAATTGAGGTTGGAGAGACAAAAATTCCTAAAAATTAGGTTTAAAAGAAAAGAAATCTAAACAAACCTGAGCCGACGATGTCACCTACGCAGTATGCTATTGCGGAGATGACACCTATTCTGTGTCCTTTGGCGACCATCTGAAGAGAGAGAATTAGAGAGAGAGAGAGAGAGAGAGAGAGAGAGAGAGAGAGAGGGTTACTTCCTCTGGAAAGGGCACATCAGACACAAAACCATGATCACAAGAAAATCAGTGAAACCCCGTTATCTTAAGAAAGCTTTGCGAATAGTGATAAAGTTTGTGATGACAAGTGTGTCCTTCCCACTAAACTAATAGCAAAGAGCAAAGGTCTGCCACAATGTTCAGCACAAAATTGAAGTTTCCTCTTTAGGATTAAGATGAACGTTTAAGTTTAAAACCTTTTTAGAGAGAGACAGAGAGAAAAGGAGAGAGAGACAGACAGAGAGAGAGAGAGAGAGAGAGAGAAACAGAGAGAGAGCAAAAGATCCTAGGCAGCTTCCTAAAGAACGCTTCCCGGTAGTTTGATAATGAGATAATAGGTACATTGGGGTCCTTCTTGTGAAAGAATAATTATCACACGGCTTTATACATTGTTGCAGATAAGAGATTCTTGCGTCAGAAAACAGGAACGCAAACTGGGAGATCTTGGAAAATTGCAGGGGGGGGCGAACCACAAAGACTACCTTACCTTACCTTACCTTTACCTTTACCTTACCTTACACTCTCTATATTTCTCTCTCTCTCTCTCTCTCTCTCTCTCTCTCTCTCTCTCTATCTCTCTCTATCTCTATCTCTTTTTATCTCTCTTTCTCTCTTTTCTCTCTTTTCTCTCTCTCTCTCTATGTCTCTCTCTATGTCTCTCTTTTTCTCTCTCTCTCTCTTTCTCTCTCGTTCCCTCTCTTTCTCTATCTTTCTCTATCTTTTTATCTCTTTTTTCTCTTTTCGAAACTATGGTCTTAATAATTCCCACGCCCTCAATCAAATTTCCTTTCCGCCGTCATAATCTGATTGGTACCCTTTCCATTAGTTCTCTTCTACTATTTTATTCACTTCCCACTATATTATTCCCCGTAATCTTCACCTAACCTTCCC
>JAJQXH010000016.1:162500-197500 GCA_022343465.1 Oscheius sp. G VE-2021
GGGAGAATTCACGGAGGCGAGGGAGGACCTGGCTGCGTTGGAGAAGGATTATGAAGAGGTAGGGAGAGAGAGAGATATGGAGAGAGAGAGAGAGAGAGAGAGAGAGAGAGAGAGAGAGAGGAGAAGGTGAGACGAAGACATCGAAAGAGTAAAGGTTAGAGACGCAGAGTGGCGAGAGACTGAGTCTAAGGGAGAGACGCAGACGATGAGAGGGTAGAGAGGAGAGCGAGCGAGGTTAGAGACGAAGAGAATTGATTGGAAGACTCAGACGAAGCGAGAGACTCAGATAGCGAGTGTCCAGACAAGGCGAGAGACGCAGACAATGGGAAGTGGAGGTTAGAGACGCAGAGAGGCGAGAAAATGGGTCTAAGTTAGAGACGCAGGCTATTAGAGTCCAGAAGAAGAGAGATAGCGGATCTTAGTGATCTTAGTGAGAGACGCAGAGGAGAAGAATGGAGCGAGGTTAGAGACGCAGAGGGTCCTGACGAGGTGAGAGACGCAGAAGGCAAAAGAGTGTTTCAAACGGAGAGACGCCGACAGCTATTGGAAGGTTCAAGCGAAGCGAGAGAGTGCGTGTCTAACAGAGACGCAGACGAAGAGAAACATGCCTCTCAGATTAGGCGAAATAGTGTCCTTTAGCAGAGACGCAGACAGTGAGAGTTGAATACAGATTAGGAGAGAGTTTGTCTAAGCTAGAGACGCAGACGGCGAGAGAACGGAAGATCGAAGCGAAAGGAGAGACGCAGACGGCGAGAGAGTGGAGGTTCCACATGAAAGAGTGTGTCTAAGTGAGAGACGCAGAGGATGAGAGAGTGGAGGGTAGAGACAAGGCGAGATACGCAGACGGTGAGAGCGTAGAGGGTCCAGACAAGACTAAAGAATGTGGGAAGAGACGCAGAGGAACGAGACACATGCTAAGAGACGCAGACGGCGAGAGAACAGAGACGAAGTGAGAGACGCAGACGACGATAGAGTGGAGGTACCAGACGAGGGAGTGTGTCTAAATGAGAGACACAGACGATGAGAGGGTGGAGGGTAGAGACGCAGAACAGCGAGAGAGATTTGGAGAGACAGACAGAGAGAGAGAGAGAGAGAGAGAGAGAGAAAGAGAGAGAGAGAGAGAGCAGCAGCAGCAACAACAAGTAAGAAAACCTGAAATGAAACAATTTACAGGTGGGGATCGACGCCACCGACCCGGATGATGAAGATGATTACAACCCGTATTAGAATAAAGCACAGGCAACACCGGGGAATACAAATACAACTACAGACTACAATATGCTAATAGGGGACGAGTTCCAGGTCGTCGTCGAAACTGTCGTCGCTGAGCTCCTCTTCGATTTCAAATTCCTCCTTTTCTTCTTGCTCTTCTTCGATCGAGGGGTCGGGGAAGGCGGAGAAGTCGCTGAAAGAGAGGGAATTAGAATATTGGGAGGGAAAACTGGACTGCCAAGATCTTATAAAAGCGGCCTGAGGCTGCCAAGATCCCATAAAAGCGGCCTGAGACTGCCAAGATCCCATAATAGCGGCCTGAGGCTGCGAAGATCACGTAAAAGCGGATTGATGCTGCCAAGATCTACCTTTCATAGACGCCTGTCCTGGCCTGTGTCCTCCGTTGCAACTGATTCCTCCACTGTTGTCTCCCCAGAGACCAAGGAAAGTCCATCCGTCTGGCCACGTAGCTGACAATCTCCAACTGCTCCCTGTACACGGGCACCCGTAGTTTGGACAAGGCCGCCAGCTGGCTGAAAATAACTCCAATAAAGCCGCTTTTATTGTATTTTCGAAGCCTCAGGCCGCTTTGAAGGGATCTTGGCAGTCTCAGGCCGCTTTAACGGAATCCTGGTAGCCTCAGGCCGCTTTTATGTGATCTTGGCAGCCTCAGGCCGCTTTTAAGGAATCTTGGTAAACCTCAGGCCGCTTTTATGGGAACTTGGCAGCCTCAGGCCGCTTTTATGGGATCTTGGCAGCCTCCGACCGCTTTTATGAGATCTTGGCAGCCTAAGGCCGCTTTTGAGTCATCCTGGCAGTCTCAGGCCGCTTACATTGCTCCCGTAGTGGCTCCAATCCTAGAGAATCCCACGATTTCCCTGAGTTCCTTGAGATTTCCCTGGACTTCTCTCTCCAAACTCTTCCATTTCGGCTTCGAAATCGCGTGGAAGACGGTTTTCGGCGCTAAAAATTAGAATATTGCACAAGGAACAGGTGAAAAGGGTACTTCTTCCGTCGTTGTAGAAGTAGACGGCCCTTGTACTGATCTGAAAATGGAGAATAAATAGAGATATAACATTATTTCTGCTTTTTTACAAACGTTATTTTGTGTTCAAAAGTCAAATTTTCTCCCGCCTGCTCCCCGTTGAATTGGAATGCAGGGCGGCGAAAGAGGAACCAGACGGGAGAAAAGAACGCCTGCCGAGGGTAAACAACAGAGGTGCCAGTTGTGGCTACTATGCGGAACTCCAGGTGACTGATCTATGGATAAAAAGTAAATTTCAATGTTCGTTTCTATTGAAATTTTTTTAGGTAAAAACACGAGTTTTTATCTTTTCAAACGCATTTTTCTTCATGATGGTATCTCTCGAATTTCAATATTTTTTTTAGATCGACGCAGAAAATATGGAGAATCTTTGGCTCTATCCTGGATTACCGGTCCTTAAAAAAGTTTTAAAAAAATTAAATAAAAATAAAATTTAAATTTTTTAATATTATATTTCATTTTTGTAATTTTTAAAAAAATAAAAATTAACAAACAATTTTTTTTAATTTTAAAATATTTAAAAAAAATTAAAAATTTCATTTTGTTTATATTTAATATTTTTGTTTTTTTCATTAAATTTTCGACACGTTCAGTAGATTTTCTCTCTTTCTAGCCCTGGATTTTCTATCTCCATCTCGAAAATTAAAAAAACCAAAACATTACAAATATTGAATGTAATAAAAATGCTATTTTTAATAGTTTTTTAATTATTTTTTTCTTATTTTTTAAAAATATTTTTTTGAAAGTGTTTAGGTTTCGAAAATAGTGAAAATCTGATTTTTTTTTTCTCTTTTTTGCGGTTTTTTTAGCTCTAGTGAAAAATTTTCAGGAAAAACTTGTTTTGGTCTCAATTAATGTTTTTGTCAGCTTAAAAAGCTATCGATTCATTCCTTCAGTTTGAAATTTGGTTGAGTTTGAAGAAAGTTACAGTAACCCGGGACCAAAAATCGATAATGATCCAAAAGTCTCAGAATGTCGTATTTAGCCTATATAATGACTTTTTACCACTTTTGGGCAAAATCGAAGACCATAGTTATCGTATTAGTCAATTACAGTTGGGCAAAAAAGGAGTGCACCGACCGGGATCGAATCATAGTTGGGTGGTTGGTAACTTATAATTGTCATGTACGATTCGAAATCGCCGTGTTGACCACTATTGGGCTTAAACATTCATTAAAAAAGTATTGTTTGGCGGTGCAATATGCAAATTTGGGATGCTAATTTTAATTGAATGACCGGATCGTGTTAAACTGTCGGTGAAAAGCGATCGTTCTGTTGCACGCAGAAAAAGGGACGTGGCCTAAAAAGCGACTGATCTTTGACAAATCAAGAAGGGGCGTGGCCTAAAGAAGAGTTTTATGTGAACCGCCTAAGGGGGCGTGGCTTAGAAACACCCGATTTGTGCCTCTAATAAATAAATCGGGCCTAAATTCAACTAATTTTTGGCGTGACAATAAGGGGCGTGGCCTAATTTACCTGAGTCTGGTACTCTTCGCCCTGTTTCCTCACATCCCATCGCTGAGTGATCGCATCGGCAAAGGAGATGGCCTCCAGACAACGGGCCGTATTCGCAATCGAGGGGGAGAAGGAAGGCTCGTGCTCGTGCAGATACATCATCAACTGAAAAGAAAAATTAGATTTTGCTTCTCTCTCTCTCGCGTTTCCTCAGCGTCTCTAACCTCCACCCTCTCATCGTCTGCGTCTCTCATTTAGACATCCTCTCTCTCTCGCCTGGAACGCCCATTCTCTCGTCGTCTGCGTCTCCCCCTCAGGCACACTCTCGCCAAATCTGTATTCCACGCTCACTGTCTGAGTCTCTTCCCATGTACACTATTTCGCCTTATCTGGCCCATCTCTTTCTCATTCTCTGCGTCTCCGCTAGACACACACTCTCGCTTCGTCTGGACCCTTCACTAACTGCCTGGGTCTCTCTATTTAAAACACTCTCTCGCCCTCTGTGTCTCTAGTCTCGTCTGTACCCTCTGCGTCTCTACCCTCTGCTCCACCCTTTTCTCATCTGCCTATCTCACTAAGAAACACTATCCCTCTTCTTCTGGACTCTGATCGTCTGCGTCTCTAACTTAGACCCATTCTCTCGCCTCTCTGCGTCTCTAACCTCCACTTCCCATTGTCTGCGTCTCTCGCTTAGATGCAGCCTCTCGCTTCGTCTGGCTCATTCACAATCCTCTACGTCTCTAACTTCGTCATTCTCTTCTCCTCCTCTGCGTCTCTCACTAAGATTATAGCACCTCTGCGTCTCTAACCTTTACTCTTCCTCTCTCTTCTCTCTCTCTCTCTCTCTCTCTAAACCCACATTAGATGATGCTATATTACTCATTTTCAGCGTGTCGTTGATGTCGTACGCGGGTGGCGTTCTCTCCCCTCCGCTGGAGGACCTCCCCGTTGCTTCGGCCCTCTTCGCGTGCAGAATTCGCGCCACCATGTGAAAAATCTGGAAACATCGATTTTCAGAAGAAAATCGGGAAAAATTGGTTAAAATGTTGTGTAAAATGCAAATTTTAAAAGAAAAAAAAAGAAAAAAAAGACACCTCATCATTGAGGGTGGAACGGAGGCCGGAATCTAGATCTCCCAGACGGCCTTTCTCGTCCATTGAAAAGTGCATGGCGTTGATGGCCCAGCGGAGGTCACCGTTCGAATTGGCCACTATCTTGTCCTGCAGATTCTGGGGCATCTGGAAATAAGAATATAAGTGCCGCTTCCGCTTTTTCTGACGACCTCAGGCCGCTTTCCGCCTTTTCTGGCGACCTCAGGCCGCTTTCCGCCTTTTCTGGCGACCTCAGGCCGCTTTCCGCCTTTTCTGCCGACCTCAGGACCCTTTCCGCTTTTTATGGCGACCTCAGGCCGCTTTCCAGAAGAAGAGAGTTAGTGAATCCTAGTTAGAGACACAGAGCAGACGGCGAGAGCGTAGAGGGTCCAGACAAGGCGACTGTGAGAGATTGAGAGACTGTGAGAAGTGAGAGACGCAGAGAGCGAGATACTGTGCCTGGGTAAGAGACGCAGACCACAGACAGCGAGAGAGTGCACCGAAGCGAGAGTCTCCAGAGAAATGAAGTCCTTACTTTCCTGTCCGTCAGCATGAGCTTCGCCATTCGCCCAATCGCCTTCTTCATAAAAGTAGCAGCAATCGGATTGAAGCTCAGCGTCGTGATCCCTCCATCCTAAATTCATAAATAAGTCTCTCTTTCAGTGCAATATTCTTAATTTGATGGAAAAATAGCAAAAAAATACATTAAATTCATAATTTAGCCTCTATTTCAATGCAAAAAAAAAATTCGTAATTTACTAGAAAAATTAGCATAAAAATACATTAAATTCATAAGTTAGCCTCTATTTCAATGCAAAATTCGTAATTTACTAGAAAAATTAGCATAAAAAATACATTTATGAGCTGCTGGTTGAAAATCCGTTTGGGCGAGACATCGTAGCAGGAGTCCACGTCGCTGAGACAGAAGACAACCGACTGGCGGGAAGAGGAGAGGGCCGGAAGGAAGTTTTTACGGAATCGATGGGGTTCACTGAAAAAAATGGGATGAAAAGCCGCTTTTTGGCAACCAAAGGCCGCTCGACCTGATTTTTTTGGAAATGGCAATTAAAATCCGCTTTTTGACAGCCATAGGCCGCTTGACCTGCTTTTTTGGGGATTAAAAGCCGCTTTTTGGTAACCAAAGGCCGCTTGAACTGCTTTTTTGGATTAAAAGCCGCTTTTTGGCAACCAAAGGCCGCTTACCTGAAGCACATGACCGGCAGCGTGTCGACCACCTTCACAACCGAAGATCCTCCCGTTCCGCCGGCTATTCCACGGACAAAGGAGAGGAAATGGTCCATTTCTCTCTAAAAACATGATTTTTAGAATTAAAAAAGGGGCGGGGCCTAATTTGTCAGCTCCGTGTAATTTAACTTACATCGATCCTCTTCCAATTCCCTTCATCGTCAGAGTCATAGCCCCTGTCTGGAGTGGCTCGGTCCGTTTTTTCGTACTCCCACTCTTCCAGCTCAATATTCAAATGCTTCGAAAGGACGCGAAGGACCGTGCTTTTTCCTGAAAAGAGGTTTTTTTTCTCTGTCTATTTTTCTATTTCTCTCTCTCTCTCTAGCCTCTCCTTCTGTCTGACTCTGCGTCTCTACCCTCTCCTTCTGTCTGACTCTGCGTCTCTACCCTCTCCTTCTGTCTGACTCTGCGTCTCTACCCTCTCCTTCTGTCTAACTCTGCGTCTCTACCCTCTCCTTCTGTCTGACTCTGCGTCTCTACCCTCTTCTTCTGTCAGACTCTGCGTCTCTACCCTCTCCTTCTGTCTGACTCTGCGTCTCTACCCTCCCCTTCTCTCTGACTCTGCGTCTCTACCCTCTCCTTCTGTCTTCTTCTGCGTCTCTACCCTCTCTCTCTCTACCTGATCCAGATGGTCCTGTCAGCAAGAGACATCTGGCTTCCTTCTTCTGCTCCAGAAGCCATCCCTTCAACTGAAACCGGATAACTTCTTCCGCCGGTCCTTTTTCCCACCTCGGTGACCTTGGCGCTGTGAACGGCGAGGTCGGTGACTTTGGTGGGAGCGAAACGGTCGCAGAACAGATCTCCGGAATCTTCTTCTGAAAATTAGAATTTGACAGGTCAGAGCAAAAATCCCATCAATAATCGATCGATTGTACCAGGAATCGATCGATAAATCAATCATTCAAACAATAATCGATTTAGACCTTTAAATGATGTTCTAGACCTTTAAATTACCTTTTAGACCTTGAAATTACTGTGTTAAACCTTTAAATTACCGTTTTAGACCTTTAATATACTATTTGAGACCTTTAAATTACCTTTTAGACCTTTAAATGATGTTTCAGACCTTTAAAATTAATTTTAGACTTTTAAAACAAAGTTTTAGACCTTCAAAATACCGTTTTACTCCTTTAAAATGGTCGTTTTAGACCTTTAAAAAAGTAATCAATCACTAATCGATCGATTATAATCGATTGACAATTCAACCAGCTGGCTGTCTCAAACCAAAAATCTCGTCTTACCTGTATTTTTCCCATAAAAAGAGGTGGAAAAGGAGGAAGTGGAGGCAAAGGAACGGTCTCCGAGACTTTTCATAGTACTATTCCTCGTTGTATTCAAATTCCGGCCGTTTTGAGAGCTCGTGGAGGGGAGAAACAGGTCCTCTTCGTCACTATCCTCGATTGTATACACTTCGGGCCCTCGTTTTCGAGTACGGAGGTCCTGACTGACCATCCTAGATAAGGTACTGCAATAAAATGATGGAAAATCTAGCGAAAAATCGAGAAAACCGGTAAAAAAAATGAGAGGTATCCCTGAAAACAGCCCAAAACCCTATGTTTTGACGTTAAACCCAAATAATTTGGCTTGAAATACTGAAATACTCTATTTTAGAACAAAAAACATACAGAAAATTAAAGGAAACACTGTAAAATACAATTGAAATATTTAAAAACTACCGTAATGTGACAGTCTCATCGTCTAATTAAAAATAAGACGTGGTTGTTAACCAATTTTCGTTGCGACGAGGATTGCTGGATTACGGTATTCCAGCTGTGATCTTTCTACTTTAAAATAACTTTTTGATTTAAAATTTTGTATAGTTTGTATTGATTTTTTATTTTATTTTTATTTTTAAGGATTTAAATTAGAATTTAGCGCCTATTTAGAGAGAAATAGGGGAATTTTCAGGTAGATGCTGTCGTCGCTAGGCCACGACTACCAGATTCTAGAGGATGATCCGGGTTTCATCCAGCAGCCCTCCTACCAGCGGATAGAGGCCACTAGTTCCGCCCCTAGATATAGCATAAGGAGCCAGGCATTCACGCCTTATTCGGTATTCTATTTAAATTTATTTTTTTAAGTGGGTTTTTTTTTGTAGAATGGCCCGACTAGTCGCATAATTCCGAGGAATGACCCTAGGAAACGCTACATTATTCTGAAACCAGAGCAGAGGAATAAGCTGGTCGGAGTGCCCAGTGTGAGGAAGATGGTCGAGACGGCCGTCCAGCCGAAAACTATGGTAAGATTTACGATGATTTCAGGGGAAGGCCCCGTGGAAGTGGCGGTTAAAGGACTGATTTAAACTACAAACTAGGGTTTAAACTATAAACTAGGGTATACGGTAACAAATCGATTCCTGAATTTGTAAACATCTGACGGGTTACTGTACTTTCAAAATCTCACGATAATCGAGCGGCATCCGCAGTACCAGTTTAAAGGACTGCTGGTTACAATATACCAGTTTAAAGGACTGATTACGGTACTAACGATGATATACGGTAGAAAATCAATACTCGTGCATTTTATACAGATCTGACGGGTTACTGTACCTTCAAATTCTTACGGTAATGCCAGTAATCGCCGTGGCAGATTAAAGGTCTGTTAGTTACAGTATGTCAGTTTAAAGGGCTGCTAACTACAGTATGCCAATTTAAAGGGCTGCTAATTAGAGTGTACCAATTTAAAGGATTTCTTGTTACAGTATGCCAGTTTAAGGGTCTTCTAGAAGTGGTGTTTAAATTACTGATACGACAAGCGAGGGTATACGGTAACAAATAGATAACTGCTGATTTAAAGGACTTCACTACCGTATACCATCTGTGTCGCCAAAATTGGGTCCTGACGCGATAAATCTTAAATTTTCAAATTGGGTCACTTTAAAGGACTGTGCAGACGAATCGACAACTGAATTTTGAAATACAGTATACTAGATTGTATTACAAGGAAAATTGGTACCGTACCAGCTGTGGCAATTTATTACAAGGAAAATTGGTACCGTACCCGCTGTGGCAATTTAGAAAATGGTACCGTACCCGCTGTGGCAATTTAATGGACTGCTAATTACAGTATCCTCTCGCAAGACCCCGAAATCCACCATTTTTCGGGATTTAAAGGACTGTTAAGCACAGTATGATCTTATTATAGCCAGGTTTGGGTTCTGAAGCGATCAACCTTTAAATGAATTCGGTGGAGAACCACCGAAATCGCCAGAATTAGCATAAAGCGGCCTGAGGTCGCCAGAAAAAGCGGAAAGCGGCCTGAGGCTGCCAAAAAAAGCGGAAGGCGGCCTGAGGTTGCCATGAAAAGCATAAAGCGGCCTGAGGTTGCCAGAAAAGCAGAAAGCGGCCTGAGGTCGCCATTAAAAACCGGAAAGCGGCCTGAGGTTGCTAGAAAAGCGGAAGGCGGCCTGAGTTTGCCTGAAAAAGCGGAAGGCGGCCTGAGGTTCACTGTTTTACACAATCCAGTTTCAATGGAAAATAGCACCCCAAATTTGCATATAGCACCCCAAAAAGCACTGTTTTGCGTCGTTGTGAGCCCTATAGCGCCTCCCACGGCGGTTTCGAACCGTACTTGTCAAACATTGCTGAGGTTGCCCGAAAAAAGCTGAAGACGGCCTGAGGTTGCCGTAAGAAGCAGAAAGCAGCCTGAGGTCGCCAGAAAAAGCAGAAAGCGGCCTGAGTTCGCAAGAAAAATGCGGAAAGGAAAGTTACTGTATCTCAATTTAAAGGTCTAATTAATTGACTTTCAGGTACGAACGGTGACCGTTCCTGCGTCGTCGATCCGTCGGAATCCGATCCCCCTTACTCCCTCTTCCATGCGCAACCCCGTCAAGAACACCCAGTACGTCCTCAAAATCCCCGTCATACGGTCGCCAGTCGAAAACAGGTCAGTTTTTTCTGCAGTATTCTAATGTGGCAGGACCTTTTCTATGATAATTTACCTACAGTAATCCTTTTGAACCCGGCTTTTCGGTCCACTTTTAGTGGCAGGACCTTTTCTACAGTAATCCTTTCGTTGCAGGACCCTTAAACGGACTTCGGTTATGGTGGAGCCGAAAACGGAGGCTCCGATGATGACGATGCACATTCCCACGGTGCCGGCGAGCATGTCCATGGGAGGGGAGTACATCGAAGAAGAGGAGATCGAAGATGACGGTTCGTTTTTGGCAACCTCAGGCCGCTTTCTGCTTTTTCTGGCGACCTCATGCCGCTTTCCGCTTTTTCTGGCAACCTCAGGCCGCTTTCTTATTTTTAAGTACTCTCCTATAATTCTAATTTCAGGAATCGGGTGGAAGCAGGAAATCATGGACAACAGTCTGCTCTTCGACACGAAACCGGAGCTTCCCCAGTTTCAGTAAGTTTTTTTAATTTTATTTTTGTTTTAAAAGAGTTTTAAACAATATAAAAGTAATTTAAAATTTAAAAAAAAATTATTTCAGTTGTCTGGAATTGGATTGTTTCTGGCGGGGAGATTCGGAAGCGGCCCTCCGCCGCCACAACCACGTGGCTCACGTGAAGAAACTGCAGGTGGTCGTCGGAGAGAAGAAGATCAACACGACCACACGGGCTGTCGGCAAGCCTAAAGGGGTGAGGAGTACGGTAAAAAGCGGTCCAAGCGGCCTTAGATTGCCAAAAAGCGTCCAGGCGGCCTTTAGTTGCCAAAAAGCGGTCGAAGCGGCCTTTGGTTGCCAAAAAGCTGTCCAAGCGGTCTTTAGTTGCCAAAAAAGCGGTCCAAGCGGCCGTTGTTTGTCAGAAAGCGGTCCAAGCGGCCTTTGTTTGTCAGAAAGCGGCCCAAGCGGCTTTTGGTTGCCAAAAGCGGTCCAAGCGGCCTTTGGTTGCCTAAAGCGGTTCAAGCGGCCTTTGGTTGCCTAAAGCGGTTCAAGCGGCCTTTGGTTGCCAAAAAGCGGTGCAATATTCTTTATTTCTCTTTTCCAGGTGCGGTGTAGTGAGTGCGATGCGATGGCCTACTCCCGTCCGCTGTTGCTGAAGCACATGAACCATGTACATGGCATTGAAGCCCCCATCATGCACAGGACATTTGACGACCGCGAGGAGCTCCAGGTTATTTTTTTAATTATTTTTTAAAAATTATGTTTTTAATCATTTTTATTTAATTTGTAAATTTAGTTACATTAAATAACAATGTTTTTAAAACTTTTATTCTTTTATCAATTTAAATCGTTTTAAAATTATTAAAAATAATTTTTTTATTGTATAAAAATGCCATTTAAATTTTTTTCACGTTTTAATTTAATTTAAATTTGATAACAAGTTTTTAGAAATATAATTCGTATTTTTATTTATTTGAATTGTGTACATTCTAATTTAATTTAATCTAATTACTTTTTAATTTTAATTTTTTAATCAATTATTTCAGGCGTGGCTGGAAGAACTGCGCTCCACGCACGCCGTCGAATTCGTCGTGTCTTCTGGCTCCAAAAAGTGGGGATTTGGACTCCAGGTACCTGCTCTTTATTCCAAATTATCCTTTTTTATGCTAATTAAGCTGATATATTTGTGTATTGTGCTATATTCTAATTTTAAGCCATTTTTCTTCAGGTCCACTACCTGACGTGTTCCAGGAGCGGGGAGCAAAAGGAGAGACCGAACAAGAAATTCGCAAGACCGCCGAGGCCATCGATCAAGTGTGGAAAAAACTGCATGGCCTACTTGAAGGTCTGGATTTCCCAAAAAGCAGCCTGAGGTTGCCAGAAAAAGCGGAAGCAGCCTGAGGTCGCCAGAAAAGGCAAAAAGCGGCCTGAGGTCGCCAGAAAAGCGGAAAACGGCCTGAGGTCGCCAGAAAAAGCGGAAGCGGCCTGGGGTCGCCAGAAAAAGCGGAAGCGGCCTGAGGTCGCCAGAAAAAGCGGAAAGCAGCCTGAGGTTGCCAGAAAAAGCAGAAAGCGGCCTGAGGTTGCCAGAAAAAGCGGAAGCGGCCTGAGGTCGCCAGAAAAAGCGGAAAGCAGCCTGAGGTTGCCAGAAAAAGCGGAAAGCAGCCTGAGGTTGCTAGAAAAAGCGGAAAGCGGCCTGAGGTCGCCAGAAAAAGCGGAAGCGGCTTGAGGTCGCCAGAAAAAGCGGAAAGCAGCCTGAGGTCGCCAGAAAAAGCGGAAAACGGCCTGAGGTCGCCAGAAAAAGCGGAAGCGGCCTGAGGTCGCCAGAAAAAGCGGAAAGCAGCCTGAGGTTGCCAGAAAAAGCGGAAAGCGGCCTGAGGTTGCCAGAAAAAGCGGAAGCAGCCTGAGGTTGCCAGAAAAAGCGGAAAGCAGCCTGAGGTTGCCAGAAAAAGCGGAAGCGGCCTGAGGTCGCCAGAAAAAGCGGAAGCGGCCTGAGGTCGCCAGAAAAAGCGGAAAGCAGCCTGAGGTTGCCAGAAAAAGCGGAAAGCGGCCTGAGGTCGCCAGAAAAAAGCGGAAAGCGGCCTGAGGTCGCCAGAAAAAAGCGGAAAGCGGCCTTTCAATGAATTGATTTCAGATCAAGCAGAATCCGGTGACGTCGACTCTGCAGGTGGAGGGCTGTCTCTATCACAGCGGCCACATGATCGATGGGGCGCTGATCTCCCTCACACCACTGGAGGTATTTAAATTTAATTTAAATTTTTTTTTAAAATTTACAGTCTATTTTACATTTATTAGACTTTAAAGAGAAATTCACCTATATAAAAAATTTTTTTTAAAATTTAAAAAATTTTGAGTTTTATTTAAACTTCTTTTTTTAAGATTTATTTTTTATTTTTTTAATGTTTTAAAATCTTAAAATAATTTTAAAATGAGTGCTTTCAGTGGCGGAAGATCGAGGCTGTGTCGGATCAGAGCGACAGGAACCTCATCTACTGGGGACCGGAGAATATGACGGCGGTTAGAGGTAGGGGTGACGAGGGACTGTGTCAGGGCAGAGACGCAGACGATGAGAGAGTAGAAGGAGCAAGAGAGAGAGAGAGAGAGAGAGAGTCTCAGTTAGAGACGCAGAGGACAGGAGAAGTTAGAGACGCAGAGGATCGAGTGGACGAGCCAGACGACGTGAGACGCAGAGGCAGAGAGAGATAGCGTAAAGTCCAGACAACACGACATACTGTGTATAAACGAGATACGCACACAATGGGAAGTGGAGGTTAGAGACGCAGAGAGACGAGAGAATTCGTCTAAGTGAGAGACGCAAACGATCAGAGAGAGAGAGAAGAAGAGAAATAGTGTATCTTTGTGAGAGACGCAGAGGAGAAGAGTGGAGGGGAGGTTAGAGACGCAGAGAGTCCAGGCAAGGCGAGAGACGCAGAGGACGAGAGAGTATGTCTACGTGTGAGACTCAGACGATGAGTGGAGTGGAGAGTCCAGACAAAGCGAGAGACAGACGACGAGAGCGTAGAGAGTCCAAACAAGGCTAGAGGGTGTCTCTAAGCTAGAGACGCAGAGGATGGTAGGGTGGAGGTTAGAGACGCAGAGGACCTACATCTGCATGGTAGACGCAGACGCCGAGAGTGTAGAGGGTCCAGACAGAAAAGCAGAGGAACGAGATACTGTGTCTAATTCATTTGCGTGAAAAAGCGAATCGCAAAAAGAGTGGGTGGTTTGGTTCCTCATCGTATAAAAAGAGAACAATAGAAATGTAAAAACGTTATAAAAAGAGAACAAAATTATTTTAACTGGTGGAACTTTTCGAAACGCCAAAACCACCTCTGGCAAAATATCGTTTGAACTTTTTCGCATGCATTGTTTACTGGACAATTAGCCATTTGTGGTTTATAAAAAGTAATTCATTCAAGGTTGCCAGAGGTGGTTTTGGCGTTTCGAAAAGTTCCACCAGTTAAAATAATTTTGTTCTCTTTTTATAACGTTTTTACATTTCTATTGTTCTCTTTTTATACGATGAGGAACCAAACCACCCACTCTTTTTGCAATTCGCTTTTTCACGCAAATGAATTGTTCACTTTTTATTATCATTCTTTGAATGATAAAACAAATGTTACAATAAAATCATGTGCAGAATTGAAACCCGCGCAGAATAATGATAACGCATGCTTGCAAAAAACCCCTATGAATCCACTAATGTTTATGCAAAAAAAAAAATCTTGTCATTAAGGATTGTTTATTAATTGAGTTTTTTTCTTTTGTTCCACAAACATATTTTCATTTGTTCTCAAGATAAATAAGCAACTGTGGGCTTTAACCCAAAACCTGGCACCTGGAACTACATAACTAAAAAGGTAAAGGTTTAACACAAAAAGATAATACATAAAACCAAGTTGAAACACTGTTTCTCAGCAAGCAAAAAGGATTGCCAAACGCGGGATTCGAACCCGGGTCGCGAGAATTAGAGACGAACGCGTGCGCCATTCGACCACAGGGGCGCCGCGACTCTTGTGAGATATCATGTTTTTTGCTCGCATTTGCTTCTTTTTCATTGAAATTGGCTGAAACTTTGCGCGCAGCGACCTGCTAAGGTTTCCAACCTTCCCTGCAAATTTGAAGTTTGTAGGTCAATCCTTTCGTCTGTTCTGAGGGGATATCGGACGAACGGGAGACATCGGCGTTTTGGGCGCGCTAAAAGGCGGCAGAGGAATCAAACCACCGCGCAGCGCTACGCGCTGCGCGCAAATGAGAGATGCAGACGGCGAGAGAGTGGAAGTTCCATACGAGAGAGTGTGTCTAAATGAGAGACACAGGTGATGAGAGTAAGTTATCCAGACGAAGTGAGAAAGTTAGTCTTATCGAGAGACGCAGATAGGAGGGAATACAAAATGCCAGAGACGCAGACGACGGACAGGTTGTAAACAGCAAGCAAACAAGTTGTCCTTTGCACATTACTCCACTATTTCATTAACTTTCAATTTTACTCCTTTTTTTCAGACGTCTTGGGTCATTACGGCCGCTTCCGCCTGATTCCGGACCTCCAGTTGAGCGGTCTCCTCTTCGACTGGATCAACGAGGTAATTTTCTTATTTCAAGTTTTTTTAAAGCATTTTTTTCATTTAAAATTTTTTTTTGTTTCTTGTTTTAAAAACTTGTAAAAAATGATTTTTTTTGGTTTTTCAATTAAAAACTTGTAAAATTTGCATTTTCAGTACAAAAGCAGCTTGAACGCCAAGCGCCAGCCGACCTACACCTTCGCCCCGACGCCCGTCATGCCGAAGCTGCGGTTCAACACGGACAACTTCGATCTGCTCCAGAACGACATGGTAAATAGCCCCATTTTTACCTCTAAATCGATTGCAATATGCTATTTTTGGCCTTGGAATCCGAAAGCAGCTCAAGCGGTCTTTGGTTATCAAAAAGCGACTTTTAATCCCAAAAAACCAGATCAGACGGCCTTTGGTTGCCAAAAAGCGGCTTTTAATTCTAAAAAAGCAGGTCAAGCGGCCTTTGGTTGCCATAAAGCGGCTTTTATTTTTTTAAACAGGTCAAGCGGCCTTTGATTGCCAAAAAGCGGCTTTTGATTCAAAAAAACAGATCAGGCGGCCTTTGGTTGCCAAAAAGCGGTCTTTAATTTCCAAAAAAAACCAGATCAGGCGGCCTTTGGTTGCCAAAAAGCGGCTTTTAATTCCAAAAAAGCAGGTCAAGCGGCCTTTGATTGCCCAAAGCCGCACCCCTCATTTGCATATAGCACCAAGACGTACTTTTCACTGTCATTTTAAGCCAAATTTTCCCAGATCCCTTGGTAAAATTTTGTTTGACCTCCGAAAATCGATTGGTTTTTTAGATTTTTAGGTCACTTCTAACCTCTAAAAACTCGATTTAAAATTAAAAGTTTAAAATCGATTGATTTTCAGATTCTCGACGACTTCGAACACGAGTACGACAGCAATTCGCCGGCCTCGCCCCTGCCCAGTGATTGATTAGGGACCTTCCTTCCCCCTTCGTTTTAACCTAGTTAGTTAGAAAGATCGCCCTTTTTGGCGCAGATATTTCACATAGTTTTATTTTGATTGTTATCATTTGCTGTGCGACTGTTAATAAAAACCACATTTTAACAGATAAATCTATTTTTCTATCGATGTTTAACTGATTCAGGATGATGATAAGGGGCACCAAATGGTGCGGGTCTTCAGATGCCGGTCCATAAAATGTTTTTAAAATAATTTTTTTAAGTTTTTTTTTTTTAAATTTTCACATTTAATTTTCTTCATTTTCTCAGAAGCAGTTCTAAGCGGCCTTACGCCCTCACAAACAGTTCTAAGCGGCCTGAGGTTCTCAAAAACGGTTATAGGGCCATTTGCCGGCTTCTGGTAGCCTCTTCCAGCTCATTCCGCTTTTTCCATGTGGGGGAGATATGGCAGTCGAGTGCCATTTTGAAGGACTGGGCCGAACTAAATCGTTTTACATTTGCTAATAAAACTACTTTTTGTATAATAAAACTTTATCATACCCAAAGAGGAACCGTTAAAGGGAGGAAAATAAATTACAACACCTAGTGCCAAGCGTGGTGGGGGCGTTACTTGGTCTTCTTGGTCTCGGCGACAGCCTTGGCCGGCTCCTTGTGGTGGAGGAAGACGATGGAGAAGAGGACCACTCCGATCATCATGGAGAAGGAGGAGGCGTAGTAGGGGTAGGCGGCGCGGATGAAGCGCTCGTACTGGTTGTGCCACAGCGGACGGACTGGGACCTTAAAAATACAAAAATTTTTAAAAAAAAACCAGTTGGAGGAACCAACCATTCGCACTTCGTTGAGATGGGTGTAGCCGATTCTTCTGTAGTCCACGAGGAATTTGTAGACTCCAATGACGTCGGGCAGCTTGAAATTGGCGACGAGGGCTCCGTTCTTGGGCTTGAGCGTGGTACGGACGAAGGGGTCGATACGGACGAACTCCAGCTGCACGTCGCGGCCCTGGAACGGCACCCACTTGCCCTCCTTCAGCTCCTCGATCTCGATGGTGTATTCCTAGACAAAATTAGAAGGATTAGACGTTTTCTAGGGGGAAATTACCACATCGTCGGTGATGGTGTACTCGGTGGGGACCTCCTTCTCGCCGACCTTGTGGTGGGAGATGCTCTTCGTGCGCAGGACTCCCTTCTCCTTCAGAACCCACTTGGAGAGCTCGGTGATCAGAGCCAAGTTTCCGGAGCTCACGGGCCTGAAAATAGGAAAGTTAGCATTAGAAATCAAGATTATTTTATTAATAACTCTCTTGACTTTAATTTCGAATCTGTAAATTTTATGAATTTTTTTTCTGTATTTCATTTTTTTAAATGTATTAAATTACAAAAAATAATTTTTTAAATATTCAAATTGAAGTCAAAAGCAGATACTAAAAGCGGCCTAAGGCTGCCAAACTCAAATGTTAAAAGCGGCCTGAGACTGCCAAAATCGGATGCTAAAAGCGGCCTTAGGCTGTCAAAAGCAGATGTCAAAAGCGGCCTTAGGTTCCCAAAAGCAGATGTTAAAAGCGGCCTAAGGTTAACAAAAACAGACGTTAAAAGCGGCCTTAGGCTGCCAAAAGCAAATGTTAAAAGCGGCCTGAGACTGCCAAAATCAGATGTCAAAAGCGGCCTAAGGCTGCCAAAAACAGATTATAAAAGCGGCCTGAGGCTGCCAAAAGCAGATGATAAAAGCGGCCTAAGGTTACCAAAAACAGATGTTAAAAGCGGCCTAAGGCTGCCTAAAGCAGATGTTAAAAGCGGCCTTAGGCTGCCAAAAGCAGATGTTCAAAGCGGCCTTAGGTTGCCAAAAGCAGATGTTAAAGCGGCCTAAGGCCGCCAAAAGCAGATGTTAAAGCGGCCTAAGGTTACCAAAAGCAGATGTTAAAAGCGGCCTTAGGCTGCCGAAAGCAGATGTTAAAGCGGTCTTAGGTTGCCAAAAGCAGATGTTAAAAGCGGTCTTAGATTACCAAAAGCAGGTGTTAAAAGCGGCCTTAGGCTGCCTAAAGCAGATGTTCCAACCGGGCTTAAATTGCTTAAATCACATGCCAAAACCGGCCTTAGGCTGCCAAACGCGTTTTAGGATCAGAATAATTCGTTCGAATAGCAGTTTTCGTTCAAATCGACGTTTCCCGATATTCAACAATCTCCCTCGCTCGACGTTTAACAGCTCACTCACTTATCAGCGAGGCCGGCCTTGGTGACGCGGGCGTTGATAAAAGCGTCGGAGAACATGTCCAGCGATCCGCAGAAGACGACGCGGGCGTTGTTCCTGGCCTGAAGGGCGGCGATGAGCAGCGCCTGCTTTCCGATGGCCGCCGGGTACTCGTTCATGATCTGGGTGGGGTTGAAGGAGTAGGCGGTGCTGGAGGCACGAAGAATATCCAGCTTCAGACGGTTGGCCTTGTCGGCGATCAGGGCGGCTCCCTAAATCAGAATTTTAAACTAATTTGGAATATGAAGGATGAAACCTTGTAGAGGACGGGGTTGAGGGAGGCCACATCTCCGACGACGATCTTCGCGTTGAGGAACTGCTTCTTGTCGGCGACGATGGTGGTGTGGTGGCCGTCGTCCTAAAAATTAATTATAACTTTTTAAAATAAAAATTGTATTTAATATTTAAATAAAAATAATGAAACTGACGAGGAGAGCGTCGTAGTTGTGGTGGTCGATGACGGCCGTGTCGGGCTCGTCGAATTCGAATCCGTGCTCGGCGGCCACTTCGCGCAGGGCCTCTCCCAGGTTGGAGCTTCCAGCGACTAGCACATTTCCTCCCTCGTCGACGAATTTGGAGACTTCCTTGGCGTTGACGTCTCCTCCGAATTCTTCGACCGAGGGGGCGAGGACGATCAGGTGGTCGAACACCTTCTCTCCGTACTTGATCAGGGCGAGGCTCTGGTCATCCGCCTGGCGAATGGACAGCGTGTGGCCGCGTTCTGAAACGTCACTTTTAGTTTAAAATAAACTTTTTTACTTTATAAATCATTTAAAAAATAGTTTTAAAATTAAAATTGGTTCAAAAATCAATAAAGCTAACCCTGGAGGGAACGGAGGAAGATGGAGTGTGTCTCCTTCACACTGACGTTGTCCACCAGCACGAGGATCCGGCTGGACGCCACCACGCTGAACAGGGATAGAAGGAGCGAAAAACGCATCCTGAAATGTTTATTAATTTATATAATTTAAATAAAGCAATAAAAAAAATCCAAGTGAAGAAATAAACAAAAACTTTAAAAAAACACGTTCATTTTTACACCAAAAATCTTAAATTTTCACTGTAAAATCATAATTGTAAACATAAATATATCGATTAAATACTTGGGAACATTTGTAAAAGGATTTAGTTCAGTTTAAATAGTCAAAAAGTGAGGAAAATTACAAAGCTTCAAAAATTGAAAGAAACACGTTCTTCCAGTCAGATTCTTTCATTTTTACCATCAAATAGCATTTACATACACAAATCAATCGATTTTATTAAATTTAAACTATTATAAATACCCGAAAAGTTAATAAAACAAGGATAATCTCAAAAATGATCGAAACACGGCTTTTCACTCAAATTCTTCCATTCTTACCTTAAAATCACGTGTTTATGTGTTTAAAAATCGATTTTCTTTAATTTTAAATTAAATTTTTTTAAAGTGTAGAAAATATAAATAAAGGAATAGAAGCTAAAAAAAAGGAAGCGTTTGTACCAGTTGGCCACGTATTGTACGTAAATACCGGCGCAGGCTGTGAACGCCAGGGTAATCGTTGCGGGACCCAATGCATCCAAGAAATTAAAAGAAAAAATAAACAAATTTTTAAAATGATGTTTTTGAGAATGAAACATGGTTTTTTTAGCTCAAGCTTCCTAAAATTCAGTAAAATTAATAAAAAAAATTTAAAATACATTAAAATGGGAAAAATCAATAAAAAATAGTCTCAAGGAGCCTTCCTCTTGGAAATAGGGCTAAGAATATAGAAAAAAATACAATACATCCGTTTATAGTAGCTACACGATCGATACAATCTGTTTCTAGTGGTGGTGCTGGTCGCGGTACTTGTAGTGCAGGCGTTTCTCCTCAGGCACCACGAACTCGTAGGTCATCACGCCGGCCTTGATGATGCCCAGCAGCAGGGCGATGCGCCAGATCACCTGAAAGCATGATTTTAAATGTTATAATTAAAATTAATTAAATTAAATTAATATAAATAGTACAAAATTTAAATTGAATACACAAATAGAGGAACTGGGACGACTTTTAGACAATTTAGTAGAAATTTCAATGGTAAAACTACAGTAACCCAACTGGTTGTGGTTAAAGGACTAATTATACGGCAATAATCCTAATGCCGCATTCTGCTTTTTTTCTGGCGACCTCAGGCCGCCTTCCGCTTTTTCTGACAATCGCAGGCCGCCTTCCGCTGGGACTATTTAAAAAAAATAGTTGGAACCTGAAAAAATACTTCTCGAAATGCAAATGTTGGTTGTTTGCGCCCCTCGGGATCGTGGCCTTTTTGCTTGAAAATTAAGGGGAAAAGCCACTTCAATTGGGAAATCTTCCTGAATTTTTAGGTATGTTTCAGTGCCTTGCAGAACTGAAATTGACATGTTCTGTACTTAATTTGAAGTCAGAAGAAGTAAATGGTTTTTTTTTAAATTTTTAAGTCGAATTTAAAGCAGTTTTTCTCAAATTTGTTATTTTCAGTACTTTAAAGTGATAAACTCTAACTAGCAGTCCTTTAAATTAAAATGACAGGTAATTTGTCATCTGAATTAAGCCACCGAATCGCAAAAAGGGTCGGTGGTTTGGTTCCTCATCGTATAAAAAGAGAACAATAAAAATGTTAGAACGCTATAAAAAGTGAACAAAAGAATTGTATCGAAACTCCAAAACCACCCCGGGCGTAATTTCGTTTAACACTACTCGGATTATCTAACTATTGGCTGACATTAGTGCTATCCAGCTTGTGGATGAAGTAAACTAACACAGGCAAGCCATGAAGCCGCCCGGAGTGGTTTTGGAGTTTCGATACAATTCTTTTGTTCACTTTTTATAGCGTTCTAACATTTTTATTGTTCTCTTTTTATACGATGAGGAACCAAACCACCGACCCTTTTTGCGATTCGCTTTTTCACGCAATGTTAAATCTGAATTTTAGGCAATTTTCCAAAGGTTCGGCAAAATATGGATAAAATTTGAAGTCAGAAAACTAAATTTTCTTATAGTTTTAAGTGGAATTTTTACCAGTTTTTCTTAAATTTCAGTACCTTGCAGAACTGAAATTGGCATATTCTAGACATAATTTGACGCCAAATTCAGTAAACGGTTTTTTTTAAAATTTTAAATTGAATTTTAGGCCGTTTTTCTCGAATTTCCGTTATTTTCCAGTACCTTGAAGTACTGTCCGTAGGGCGACTGGGACCAGAAGTCGCTCTTGTGGTTGATGGCGTTGTAAGCGGCGTAGGTCTCCTTCTTGGCGTGGCCGAAGAGGAACATCTTCGGGCAGTTGTTGATATTATCCCACTTCCCCTCGCTCGCCAGACGGTTGATCGTCCTCCACGGGGCCAGCGGATCCGCCGCCTTCGTAGAGCCATGGCGCACGGCCATCCGGGTGGCAACTCGAGCCAGCGCCATCCTGAATTTGAATATTGCAAGACAAGCAATTTGAATATAGCCAAGGAGGCTGAAAATGGGCTAAAAAGCCAATTTCAAGAGGAATTAGAGCGTGAAAACGCCGGAATTTCAATAAAAAAACGAAAAAGACGAGATCCCTTCATCGTAACCGATTTCAAAATACAACAAAGTCACACAACAGGATGTCAACGGGGAGGGAATCGGGGGCCTTACGGGGGCCCTACTCGGCCTGGGCCAGGGGGTTCTTCAGAACGAGGATCACGGAGTCTCCGCGGAGGAACATCTTGGAGATGAAGCGGTCCTTGGCGACGGGCTTGGCCTTCTTCTTGCCCTTGCCGGCCTTCGGCTGCTCCGTCCACATCTCCTTCACGTTCTCCAGCACCATGTTGCAGTGGCGGTCGAAGGCCTTCACGCGGCCGAGCAGCTTCTTGTTGTTGCGGCAGTTGATCAGCACCTGAAAGAAGGGAGTTAAATTGATGTGGATTTTAAATTTAAATTAATTTAATATAAAATGTTAAAAAAATTAAGTTAACGAATTTAAAAAATCGAACTTGTTTAGATTTTTAATTTTTTTAAATTTTTAAAATTAAAGGAACATTTTAGGAACTCAAACAACAACACTTTTATTTTTACAAATTATTTTCAAAAACTTAATTTTAATTACATAAATTAATAAATTCAACCAGGAAACTGGAAAAAAATTATCAAAAACACGACCAGGGTTCGACCCCAGTCGGTGCCAATTTCAAAGGATTTTTTTAAATTTCGAAAATTGAATTTTAGCAGGAAATACTTATTTTGAAAACAAAAATTAACTAATATTTATTTCATTTTTTTCTCTTAAAAAAACTCATTTTGTTAAAAAAAAATTAAATTCACGAGAAACTCGTTTCAAAATTAATATTCAAGTTATTTTATTTTTTGTTATACATTTTATTTTATTTTTAAAATAATGTTTTTTTAAATTGAAATCTAAGCAAGATGACTGAAATACTGAAAAACGATAATAAATTATTTTTAAAAAAAAACATTTTTTAAAATTTGATTAAAAATTTTCAACCATTTCGATAATCAATTTTTTTACGATTTCAACTCTTTTCCGTCAATTTCTCTAAAAATGAGAAATGTTCTCAGATTTGATTTGGGTTAAATTTCTCAAGAAACTTCATTTTCGAAAATTGAAATTCGCAGGAACTATTAATTTAAATTTTTTTAACGATAATTCCAGCACGAATTTAAATTGTTTCTAAATAAATAAAAATTATATTTTGTTTATCAATTTCACCAAATTCGATTTTTTCAAATTCTAGCTTTTTGTAAATGTAATATTTTAAATAATTAGAATTTTGCGAACCTGGGCGTTGTTGTTGACGGAATGGGTGAGGATGGAGAGGGGTCCCACGTTGAACTCCTCCTGCTCCCTCTGGGCGAGCTCCTCCGGGTTCATCTCCGAACGGGGCTTGGTAGTCAGAGCGGACGCCATTCTGAACAAAATAAAAATAAATAATAATGTAAATAATAAAAATAAATAAAACAACCACAAAATTAGAATACAATAAGGTACAATGGCGTAAAAACGCAGGGAATAAAGCACAAATGATAGGAAAAAGCGTGAAAATTCATTTGTATCAAGTGCGGGCAACGGTGGCGTCGATCTGCTTGACCTGCGGAAGTGCCAGCATAACCTTCCTCCTATACGCAGCCTGTCCCTGAAAAAAGCCGTTTTAAAACTCGAAACCAATGAAAAAAGCTATATTTTAAATTTTAAAAAGCGATTCAAAATTTTAAAAAGGGAGACTTTTTTTTAACCATTTTTAATTATGAAAAACTCATTTAAAATTTTTAAATCAATTGTAATTTTGTTTAAATCATGAAAAGGCTACTTTAAAAATCTTAAAAGCAAAAAAAAAACACCTTTAAAATTTAAAAAAAAACATAGAATGGCCATTTTTAAAAAATCGATTCTAAAAATTTAAAAACCATGAAAAAACCATTTTAAAACTTCAAAATTCAGAAAAAAAGTTATTTTTAAAATTTAAAATTTTGAAAAAGTCATTTTCAATTTAATCATTAATTAAATCAATTTTAAAATTAAAAAGCCAATCGATAAACAGTTACCTCTTTGTACAAGGGATTATGTTCCAGATAGATAGTGTCCAACTTCGGCAACGTCACCAACTTGTCGACCTCGGCCCAGGAAGAGATCTTGTTGTGATTGGCCTGAAAAGGTTTATTTTATTATTTAATTTATTTTACATTTATTGATTTTACAAAGTTTGTAAAAATTAATTTTAAAAAATCAGTTAAAAAAATAAAAATTACCCAAATATCCGTAAGCTCCTCCATGTCCTTCAACGAGTCGATGGTTTCCAGCTCATTGTCGGCGACATCGACGATTTCCAGCTTTTTCTGAAAAAGAGGAAATGAAAATGGAAAAATCATACAGCGAACATCATTTTGTGTAACACGCAGTATTGCGTACAGCAGCGGAAAATCGCGTGTTTAATGGGAAAAAAATCCGTCGCTCTAGACCGCTTTTGGCAACCATAGGCCGCTTTGAATCGTTTTTTGTCAACCAAAGGCCGCCTAGACCTCTTTTGGCAACCTTAGGCCGCTTGGACGATTTTTGACAACCAAAGGCCGCTTATACCGCTTTTTGGCAACCATAGGCCGCTTGGACCACTTTTTGGTAACAATAGGCCGCTTGGAACGCTTTTTGGTAACCATAGGCCGCTTGGACCGCTTTTTGGCAACCACAGGCGGCTCGGACCGCTTTTTGGCAACCATAGGCCGCTCGGACCGCTTTTTGACAATCATAGGCCGCTCGGACCGCTTTTTGGCAACCATTGGCCGCTTGGACCGCTTTTGGTAACCTTAGGCCGCCGGGACCGCTTTCTCGTAACCAAAGGCCGCTCAGACCGGTTTTTGGCAAACAAAGGCCGCCTAGACCGCTCGAAATCGTTGACTGCAAAACTTCTTGACGAAAAATATCCTCCATACCAGCCCGATTCGCCTCCTGAATTCAAACTTACTAAATTAGCAAGTTCAGAAATATCGTTGAGGCCCTGGTTGCTGAAGTAGACCTCCGTCACGTTCTCCAAATGCGCGATATTCTCCAATTTCACTAGGCGGTTTCCCTAAAATCAGCGATTTTGAGTGATTTCCACAGCGAAATACCGGCACACTGAGGGTCTTGAGGTTGGTCAGATTCTCCAGTCCCTCCAACTGGCGGATCTTGTTCTTTCCCAGGTAGAGCTCCTGGAGATTCTTCAGATACGAGAGGTTTTCGATCTTCTTGATTCTGAAATAGGCGTGTTGTTAAAAGACTAATTTAGGATTTAAAGGTCTAAAAGAACCAAAGGGCTGATTTAAAGGTCCAAAATAATTAAAGTCAGAAATTAACGATGTAAAAGAATTTCAAAGAGTTATTTATAGGTCTAATATAAAAAATTAAAATTAATTTACGTCCAAAAGGTCTAAAACAATTAAAGGGTCTGATTTAAAGGCCTAAAAGAATTTAAAGGTCTAATATAAAAAATTAAAATTAATTTAAAGGACTAAACGAATTTAAAGGTCTAAAACTAGTTGAAGGCCTGATTTAGAGGTCTAATTTAAGGACTAAAACAATTTAAAGGTCTGATTTATCGGTCTAAAAGAATTTAAATATCTAAATTAAAGGTCTAGAAGAATTTAAAGGTCTGGTTACAAGGTCTAAATTTAAAGGTCTCAAACTAAAAGAAATTAAAGGTCTAATTTAAAGGCCTAAAATAATAAAAAGGTATGATTTAAAGGTCTAAACGAATATAAAAGTCTAAAAGAATTTAAAGGTCTGATTTTAAAGGTCTAAAAAGCACCTGTTATCTCCTAGCTCCAGGAGTTCCAGGTTCACCAAAGCCGACAGTCCTTTAATCTCGGAGATCTTGTTGTGAACGAAGTAGACCTGAGTGAGCTGGGTCAATTCCTCCAGGCCTTCGATCTCTCGGATTCTAAAAATCGATATTTATTGGAAGAATGGCAACTTGAAGGTGCAGTATTCAAATTTAGGATGCCAGTTTAGGTGCGATATTCAAATTTCGACTTCTGGAACAATTCCAATCGATTAAGGGCCTAAAATGACCTGTTGTGGCTCAGATCCAGCGTCTTCAGATTCACCAGGCTCTCCAGATTCTCAATCTTGGTGATCTGGTTCTCGTAGAGGTCCAGAATCGTCAGTTGGGCTCCGTGCAAGAGAGAGGCGCCTATGGCCGTCAGCAGGTTGTTGCGCATCGTCAACTCCTGAACTGATTCGATTTTTAAACTACGTAGGACGGAACTTACTTTTAAGGCCATAAATCTGCCAAGTTCGGGGATGTGGTCGGCTCTGGTGTGGGTGAGGTCGACGCACTGAAATTAAGAAATTACTGAATTTAATAAATATTTTTAAAAATAAGTAAATTTTAAATAGTTTAAATTAAATTTAAAAAGCTTACTTTTTTGACAAGCCAACAAAATTGAATTGAAAACCGCCCAGACCGCTTTTCGGCAACCAAAGGCCGCTCAGACCTATTTTGGCAACCAAAGGCCGCTTAGACCGCTCTTGGAAAACGTAGGCCGCTCAGACAGATTTTGGCAACCAAAGGCCGCTAAGACCGCTTTCTGCAACAATAAGCCGCTCAGATCGCTTTTGGCAACCAAAGACCGCTCAGACAGCTTTTGGCAATCATAGGCCGCCTGGACCGTTTTTGGCAACCACAGGCGCCTAGGGTTCTAAAAATCCTCCTAGAAATCACTGCTTACCTCATCGTCGTCGGCAAATTCGCTCATGTCGAAGGCGTTCCTCTGGACGGCGCCTCCTTCTCCTTCCACAGTCTCCTCGTGTAGTTCTGCCTCGGAATCAGACATCCTGAAACGCTTTCATTAGCAAAATACATCAATCACATCAAGTACTATTGGAGATAACCGTTGAAATTCAAAGAAAAAACAAAAAAGTGAATAATTTACTCACAAAATAAGCACTCTATTTCCTACTGAAGGGATCGACCCAGACGGGCTGGCCGTGGGCCAACTCTTCGCGGGAGGCGTGAATCATCGCCCTCTCTTCGGCCTGCACTCGCTTATAGTAGTCGTTGTTGACTTTCGGGTACACGCAGACGGCGTAAACGGCCAGGCCGGTAACGACCAGCGTGGTGACGACGGCAACGGAACCGAGCGTCGGGCGGAAAGTTCTGTTCAGCAGCGGCACGCGGTTGCGGAGGGAGAGCCAGAACGGCACCGGAGCGCCGGAAGGCACCCGCATTCTGAAACGAGCTGGTCAGGGAATTTCGACTTTTTTTTACAATTTAAAGAAAAAAACCCGGGATAAAAATCGATTAAATAACAGTCCTTTAAGCAAACATTGAGTAGCAGTCAAAAAGCGTTGAAAATCTATGCAAAAAGCGCTAAATTCGAATTTACGAGATAAAATACCTAGATAACCTAGAACAACTATAATTTTCAACGCTTTTTACACCATAAAATCGATATTTTAAGTTAAAATGAGGTGACAGTCCTTTAAAATCCCTTAAAAAACACGTCACCTGCTAGTCCTACATGCATTTTCGAAAATCCTCAAATTTAGCGGAAAAAAGTGGAATTAAACAAATAAAATCGATATTTAAGGCCAATCTAAACCTTTAACAAGCTATAAAATAAAAAAAATAAAAATTCTAAATCATCAAATTTTGGCGCCCTATGTTTCCCAAACTAAAACGCGTATGGGATCTTTAAAACCTGATTTTTAATTAATTTTAAATTTTAAATCGATTATTGGATGCATTACTATTTTTAAAAAGTATATTTAACTAAATTTACATTAAAAATAACTGAAAAATTAACATTTAAAAGGAAGGTGCTTTTTCGAAATGGAACGCGGGTAAAATCACCGCCTGCGCCGAAAATAGATACGCAGGCCGGTTACCGTACCCTTAAATGATTAGAGGCAGCCGGCTGACTATTACCTGTGGGTGGCAGGTACAGCCGACCTTTATTTTAGCTTGAAAGGCTCATTTTTGGTGATTTTTTTTAGTTTTTTGATTTTCCACAGGACAGAAGCCATCAAACTCTAAAGATTCGCCGTTTGACCGGGAATCTGTATCAATCGGGTCGGTGTTTGCTCGCAGGCGGAAATCCGTCTTCTGTTTATTTGAGGCTGTTCTTCTGCCTTAATCTTGGGTCTACTGTAAACAGCACGTCTTTATCGGAACAGGTCGAAAAACGCCGGCGGCAGGCCACGAGCCCCTTTTTTGCGACCTTATCGCGGTCATTCCTTCGAGGAAACGCCCTTCCCTCCACCAGAACTGGCACTTTTTTTGTGAATTTAAAGGTTTTTTTGTGAATTTAAAGGTTTTTTGTGAATTTAAAGGACTAAATAACTACTATTCGATTGTAGTGCCAGCCGTGCGGCGCACTCTTGGCTGACGAATCCAATGTTAGCAGTCTTTTTGTTGCTGATAAAAGACGATTTCTCGGGGACAGGTTTCGTCAGCGACACGAGAATAGCCGGGAATTAAGCCGTGCGCGGGAGATAGAGAGAGCTACTGGAACACCAGGAAGCAGTTTCTCTCTTTATTTCTCTAGCTCTCTCTCTCTCTCTTTCTCTGTCTCTTTCTCTTGTAAAAAGCGGTCTTCTGCGGCCTTAGGCTGTAAAAAGCGGTCATCTGCGGCCTTAGGCTGTCAAAGCGGTATTCTGCGGCCTTAGGTTGTAAAAAGCGGTCTTCTGCGGCCTTAGGTTGTAAAAAGCGGTCTTCTGCGGCCTTAGGTTGTAAAAAGCGGTCTTCTGCGGCCTTAGGTTGTATAAAGCGGTCTTCGGCGGCCTGAGGTTCTCTCTCTCTCTCTCTCTCTCTCTCTCTCTCTCTCTCTTTCTCTCTCCCTCTCTCTCTCTTTCTCTCTCCCTCTCTCTCCCTCTCCCTCTCTCTCTCTCTCTCGCACTTACTTTTTCAAACTTCCCCGCCACCTCATTACAATATTGTGATTTGGGCCGGCCGCCATGCAAATGTAATGCCCTCTCGTACTCCGGCCGCAGCCCGACTGCCCAATCTGCACGTGTCCACCCTCCTTTACAATTCCAGCAGGTTCCCAGTACACCTACTGCGATAATCCATTTAAGAGAAAATTAAATAACCGAAGTGGAAAAACAACATTAAAAACACCTCCGTTTGGTAGTTCCCTTTGCCTTGAATACCCTTTAAATCATATGATTCATCGTCCAACCAAACATGTTTGGGTATACTGTGTACATTTGAATTTGTGCATAACAGTACGGATTTAGAGAGAGAGAGAGAGAATGAGACAGAGAAAGAGAGACAGAGGGAGAGACAATCTCAGGCCGCAGAAGACCGCTTTTTACAGCCTCAGGCCGCAGAAGACCGCTTTTACAGCCTCAGGCCGCAGAAGACCGCTTTTTACAACCTAATTTTCTTTTATTGATTTATAGATTTGAAGTCACAGGTCAAGGGTGGGCGGGGTATGAGCTAGAAAGCTATAGAGAGCTAGAATGAGAGAGAGAGAGAGAGAGAGACTAGAGAGACGAACTATTAGTCTTTTTTCTATCATTCCCTGGTCGTAGTCCATTGTTTGCTGCGCTGCGAAACAACCTTTCATTCAGGAACCAGTCCACTTTCCTCTTTTTGGAGTGACGGGTCTTTAGCTAATGCTGGTGATTATATCTCACTAGCAATTCCGATTTAGCTAAAACTTATGGGCTTTCTGTCTCTCTCTCTCCCTCTCTCTCTCTCTCTCTCTCTTTTATCTCTCAGTCTCAAAATAGCCTGAAACAACATCTTATTTTGTTATCTCAAAGTTATAAAGTTACCTCCTTTGCATTCTAAGCACTCACATGACTGATACCACCCATATTTCTCTCCCCCCCCCCCCTCTTTGCAATAAACCAACTTAAAAAAGCCATTAAACTTCAACTTTCAAAGTTTTGCAGAAAGTCTAGAAAATCTGATCTTCCAAGGTTCGTCCCAAAAACGCCGTCCGAGCGCTCAAGGACATTGCCGGTGATTCATGTTTGCAGCACATGGGACTGTGACGTGACGGCGGAAATGGCGCACTTTCAGCTTTTGGCAGATGATACGCTGGGCCAACAGGAAAGAGAGATTGTAGTTTCTTCTCACTCTTTCGGTTTCTATCTGTCTCTCTTTCTCTCTCTTCCTCGATATTTCCCTTCATCTGAAAATGAGCCAATATACAAAACAATTATTTTAAAATTTTCAAAGGCAAGTTTAACAGAAAAAAACCACCCAAACTGGACAAAGACCAACGCCTTCGTCGCTTCCTCCTGGCGACGAGAGACGCGGCTGTCTGAGAGGCGCAGACACAAGCTGCCGCCCGCACCCGTAAGGGATCGGCGCCACCACAGAACGGGGTTACTTAAGCGGCGTCTTTTCCCCAGCTTGCATGAAGCAGTTGGAACTACTAGCGTCACCCGTAAGCGTATATCCGGGGCACGTCGTTGGTAGAGCGCCTCCTGTGTGAATCGTGAGTTAATATTCAGCTGTTTGGGGTTCGGCTGGCTTCATCTCATACCGATCGCTTCTAGGAGTTTGATTGACGAAGGGGTGGGCACGTCTCCCACATTCACTACAGGCTCTCCAGTAGTCATCCTTTTTGCGATGCTTTTTGGGACTTTGGTCTTAATTTTTGCACCATCTTAAAAAAATTTCTCTCTCTCCTTCTCTCTCTTTTCTCTCTCACTCTCTCTCTACGTGCAATTCCCTTGCCTTCCATTCGTTTCGTTGTCTAAACGTCTTTCCGGTCATTTGTCGCTTCCATGTCTATTTGCTCAATCCTCGTCATTGAAGCCTCTACTTCTCCGCCGATATTACGCAATTTCCTGTCACTCTTATCTTCTCGAAAAACGTTTCACGCCCCCCAAAGCAACGATAGCTCATTTCAGCATGGATCGCGTCGTGGTCGACGTCGCCACAGAAGAACAAGTTCAGAAACCAGGCCAGTACATCCATGTAGGTTTTTCCACAAATGATCTTCTATTTTGTTGGTTCAGGGCACAGTGAATGTTCATTCGCCATATACTGTTAAAGTTGACAGTGTTGTAATCAGACTACATGGAGTCGCCACCGTCTCTTTTACAAACGAAGTGGGTTTTGAGGTCCATTTCGCTCTTTTTTTCTGCGGCCTTAGGTTGTTAAAAGCAGTCTTTTGCGGCCTGAGGTTGTAAAAAGCGGTCTTCAGCGGCCTGAGGTTTAAAAAAGCGGTCTTCTGCGGCCTTAGGTTGTAAAAAGCGGCCGTCTGCGGCCTGAGGTTGTAAAAAGCGGTCTTCTGCGGCCTTAGGTTTTAAAAAGCGGTCTTCTGCGGCCTGAGGTTGTTAAAAGCGGTCTTCTGCGGCCTGAGGTTGTAAAAAGCGGTCTTCTGCAGCCTGAGGTTGTTAAAAGCGGTCTTCTGCGGCCTTAAGTTGTAAAAAGCGGTCTTCTGCGGCCTGACGTTGTGAAAAGCGGTCTTGTTTACCAAGTTCAGCAATCTGAAAGTTAGCCTGAACCCGTGACTGATAAAACATCACGTTTCTTATGACCCATTAAACCATAAAACATAGGGTTTGTGGCCACAAAATGACAAGTCAAAGAGAGGGAAAAAAGTTTTATAAGTCTCTCTCTCTCTCTCTCTCTCTCTCTCTCTCTCTCTCTCTTTCTCTTTCTCTTTCTCTTTCTCTTTCTCTTTCTCTTTCTCTCTCTCTCTCTTTCTCTCTCTCTCTCTCTCTTTCTCTTCTCTCTCTCTCTCTCTCTAACCCTCTCTCTCTCTCTTCACATCCACATTGACAGACACTTTCCTTCACACCCTTTCCAACCATCTCAAACCACGTGATCCAAAAAACGGGTCCAAAAAGGCACTTATTGTAATAAACACAAAACATCATTGATAAATAAACGTCAAATGTCAATGTATAAACATTGATCATTTAGGAGCACTACACCTTCAGCCAGAAGAAGACAATAGTTGATGTTTCCAAGGAACTATGGAGGTACAGGAGTCTCAACAGCATGCTGGACTTGAATGTGGATGAAAATGCGGTTTGTTCCCCTTTCGTATTCATTTTTTGCTACTTTTTGGAAACTGCCCAATTTTTCTGGCAGGATCAGGCCGCATTTTGAGTTTTGTAACGCTAGGGCCCTGCTGGCAAGCTCAGGCTCCAACTACTCAAATCCTAAGATGCCTGACAACCATAGGCCGCTTGAAGCCGCTTTTGGCACACAACGGTTACCTGGATAGCTTTTGACAACCTAAGGCCGCTTTCGGCAACCATAGGTCGCTTGAATCGCTTTTTGGCAACCATAGGCCGCTTGAAACCGCTTTTGGTACCGATTGGCAACCTGTATAGCTTTTGACAACGTAAGGCCGCTTGGATGACTTTTGACAGTCATTGGTATCTCCGGACCTTTTTGGCAACAATATGTCGCTATACCGCTTTTTGGCAACCATAGGCCGCTTAGGCCGCTTGGACCGCTTTTTGGCAACCACAGGCCGGCTTTTTGGCAACCAAAGGCCGCATGGATCGCTTTTAGTCAACCATAGGCCGCTTGGACCGCTTTTTGGCAACCAGACCACCTGGATGACTTTTGACAGTCATTGGTATATCCGAGCCCTTTTGGCAACAATAGGCTGCTTTGACCGCTTTTTGGCAACCATAGGCCGCTTGAAACCTCTTTTGGCTCCGATTGGTCTGGATAGCTACTGACAACCTAAGCCCGCTTTCGGCAGCCATTGGCCACTTATTTGATCAGAACACTTGTTTCAGAAGTAAAAATAAAATTTTAAAATTTAAAACAAACCAAGATAAAGTTTAAATTGTTGTTAGAATCTACTTTTCCAGAATGAAGATTCATCTGGCCGCCTCTTCGGCAATCCCTCTTATGAGTTCGTCCTCCGCCTTCCCTGTGATGCCCCAACCTCTTTCCAATGCACAGGCTCTCCAGTAGTCATCAAATACACCCTGGAGGTACGTTTCTCTCTCTCTCTCTCTCTCTCTCTCATCAAATTGCATTTCCAGGTCTCATTGAACTTCCAAGGCAATCCTGTAGGCTACCACGAGCATCGCCTCGCAGTCCTTCGACCAGAGTGCGCCTTAATCCACAAAACAAGCAAACCCAGCAGCTACTCAAAACACTACAAATTCCCAAAGTAAGTAACCTAAAACCTTAATAAGGTTTTATTTTAAAGAAATAAATTCCTTCCAGGGATAGAGAAGTGTTCGTGGAATGCGTTTTGGACAGAACTGTTTTCACCACAACTGATAGGATTAATGCGAAGATTACGGTATCTAATAGGTAGAATATAATAAAAATATACAAAAAAGATTGGGTTTAGATGGAAAAGATCGTTAAAGTACATTCATATGTCGATTGTGAGGAAAATCAAAGTTAGTGGGAATTTGGTGGACGATGAGAGTATTCATCAAGAACAGACGGTTTTGCTGGATACGACGGGTTAGTTGGGAGAGAGAGAGAGAGAGAGAGAGAGAGAGAGAGAGAGAGAGAGAGATTCACTCAAATTACGTCTCCAAAGTCCCAAAAAGCATCCGAAAAAGGAAAAGGTAGTGAATCTGGGGGGACACCCCACCCCTTCGTCAATCAAACTACTAGAAGCGATCGGAATAAGATGAAGCCAGCCGAACCCCAAACAGCTGAATATTAACTCACGATTCACACAGGAGGCGCTCTACCAACGACGTGCCCCGGATATACGCTTACGGGTGACGCTAGTAGTTCCAACTGCTTCATGCAAGCTGGGGAAAAGTCGTCGCTTAAGTAACCCCGTTCTGTGGCGGCGCCGATCACTTACGGGTGCGGGCGGCAGCTTGTGTCTGCGTCTCTCAGTCAGCCGCGTCTCTCGCCGCCAGGAGGAAGGAAGAAGGCGTTGATCTTTGTCCAGTTTGGGTGTTTCTTTTCTGTTAAAGGGGAAGGACCGCATAAAAATAATTTTTTTTTGATTTTGCGATAAAATTTTAGATCTCTTTCCCAGGATTCCGAAAAAATACCTTTTTTTTAAACCCATTTTTCATAAAAATGAACCGATTTAGGAGCGATTGAAATTTGGGGAAATTGCCATTTGAATTGCCGCCAATTCTGCGTCTCCCCATTTCCCACACTCTCTCGCCCACTCTGGCTGTGTTTACGTGCGGCAAACGCGTATAATGGCCGTGTAAACGCGCCCCTTTTGCAGTCCAAATCATATACAAGTGGTATGTTTCAGAAACGTGTAAACGATATCTATTCGATGAAATAATTGTGAAGAGACTTTGAAAAATCAATTTTACGAGGTCCTTCCCCTTGCCTTTGAAAATTTTAAAATATTTTTTTTTGTATATTGGCTCATTTTCAGATGAAGTGAAAATATCGAGGAAGAGAGAAATAGAGAGAGAGAGAGAGAGAGAGAGAGAGAAAGAGAGAGAAAGAGAGAGAGAGAGAGAGAGAGAGAGAGAGAGAGTTCATTCTTGTCGTTCCAGGAGTCGGACTCCCCCCTGAAAAACCCAAAATCCCTGCTTCGGAAGCCTTCTCCTTCAGTCCCATCTACAACGTCCCTGCCCTTCCCCCCTCCACCACCGTCGATGGCATCATGACAAGTGAATACTACCTCAAAATCAGCGTCGGCAGAGCCCACAACTTTGTCCTAGCCACTTTAAAGGTTTTTCTCCTCCAAAATTTCTTTTTAACCCAATTTCCAGATTCCAATTACGATCGTCTCCGAATTCGTTCAACCAAAAAGCAAAATAACCTCGACCTGTGCAATCGAAGACGGTAAATTTAAATTTAAATGTATACTTTTTTTTTAAATTTCAGAACAACTCATCGATTTCTCCATTCCTTGCATTCCAGACCTGTTGGCTTAAGGTTTTTCTCTAATTTAAGGCCCTAGTCCCTTATAATCATACCTTCCTTACGTGTAATTTCTAGAAAAACGAGTTGAATCATGTGTAATTGTGATATCATAGCTTCATGTATGTACTGACAATGGCGAGTAAAGTGGCAATCTCTCTATCTACTCTGTTGTTTTCCACCCAGCGGTGGCTTCTGAGGAGGGCTCGGCGTTATCTGATGTGACAGCATCGGGGACGGGTTCCTGGTCGCTGTTCCCTGCGTCTGAAAAACAACCATCGGTTTTTGATAGGATCTGGTGTCAGAAAAAGAGGACCGAATGGTCGTGAGAGCTCTGTTTCTGGCTGGGAACAGTGAAAATGGGCATCTAAAATTTAAATATTTTAAGTCAAGGGCGAGAATTTCTTATTAATACCCTATTCCCTCAGTTAAGGGCTAGAATTCCTTATTAAGGCCCTATTTCCTTAAGTCAAGTAAGAGAATTCCTTATTTAGACCCTATTCCCTTAGTTAAGGGCGAGAATTCCTTAAAAGGAAATAGGGCCTTATTGGGGGAGTTCTAGTCCTTGACTTAAGGAAATATGGTCTTAATTAGGAATTATCGCCTTTAACTTAAGGAAAAGAGGACCTTAATAAGGAAATCTCGTTC
>JAJQXH010000016.1:202500-227500 GCA_022343465.1 Oscheius sp. G VE-2021
CAGGTAAAGGATTTAATTTCTACCCTATTTAATGACTCTATCCTGGAGTAGTGGTCCTTAAATATTATAGCGGTCCATAAAAAAAGTTAAAAGGAAAAAAAACATATTTTTATTATATTTTATTTTCATAATGTTTTGGTTGGTTTAAAAAATTGGCACTTTCACTTCCAAAATAAATTAACAAAAAAAATAATTTAAATTTTTTTAAATATTAAGTTTCATTTTTATTATATTAAATATTTTTAATGTTTTTAAATGTTCGAGATAGAGAGAAAGAGAGAAAATACAAGGTAAGAAAAAGAAAACAATCTACTGAAAGTGTCGAATTTTAAAAAAAATACACTACAAATATTTAATATAATAAAATGCACTTTTTAATTTATTTTTTAAATTATTTTTTTTGTATTTTTTTTTGAAAGTGAAAGTGTCGAAAAAAACTTACAAAAATAAAAAAATTATAAAAAATTATATTTCTACCTTGATTTATCTATTTAAGGGCCCGGAACTCGCGAAACTGCGCCAGGAGGTGCTCACTTTCGCCCGACGCTTCCAGCAACCCTTCACGGCCACGAAATTCAGGAACAAATACAGAAAAATCGGGTAAGGAAGTTAAATTAAACTAAAAATGCAGATTTTAATAACTTAAATTATAAAGGGTTACTTAAAATTATGAATATTCTTTTTCAGGGGGTTCGATTCCATCGCATAAATTCGGATTTACTTCGTTGAACGACTTCTTCCAGAAGCACCCAGGCCTTGCCTTCACTTCGGCCAATGGCTGCTTCAAATTTCACGTCAGGTAATCGATTGCCACGTTTAGTTTATTGATTTTTCCATCAGAACGAAGAAAAATAAGATCAAGAAAAGTGCACCTCTCGTACAAGCGTCTGCACCAGCCAGTGTCAAGGTGGACCAGGTAATGGATTCTATTTCTACCGGAAATTATCAATTTAAGGAGCTGGAACTCGTGAAACTGCGCCAGGAGGTGCTCGTTGTTGGCAGAGACCTCAAGCAGCCCTTCACGGCCTCCGAACTGGAGAGAAAATACGGGTAAGTCCAGTCTGCCTATTTTCCAGCACAGAATTCCGCTGCTAACTGTTTCTGGTCGTCAGATACCTTAAAACGTTGCTGCCAGCCGGTTCTCAGCTTTTTTGAGGGGCTCAGGTCAGCCAGCTGCCACGAATCTTAAGATAGTTCTCCCAGCTGCCTGCCGGCAACTGCTCAAAATCGAATATTCATCTTTTTGAAACCTTAAACACAATGTTTGACACATTCCAGTCTCAGTAGTAAATAGCACCCAAAATTTGCATATAGCACCCCAAAAAGTGATTTTTAGGGTCATTTTGAGGCAAATAGCACCTCCAAGGGCGGTTTCGAACCGCATTTGTCAAACATTGCTTAAACAAGGGTTTCTTTCACTGAAAACACTGTCTTTTTGAAAATTTAGCGGTCTTTAACTTTGTTAAGGGCCTCCAAATCAGTATAAAACCGCAAATCCCTTTTTTATTCCAGGAAACCAGTCCCTTTCGAGAAATGCGGATTTCCCTCGTTCCTCAAATTCCTCCTCAGTCACCCGGATTTTTCGATTACGTGGTTCGAGGGCGAAGTTCAATTCCTTGTCAGGTAATCGATTTTGTAGTTTATTCATTCTGCCATATTCAGAACATCCAAGGTAGAAGATACGGAAAGCAAATCCAAGATAAGTGCAGTTCTCAGACAAGCGTCTGGCCAAAGATATGTAAAGATGGACAAGGTATTGGTCTCGATTTTTATCCCACAATTCTGATTTAAGGACCAGAAACTCGCGAATCTACGGCAGAAGGTGCTCACATTTGCCCGACGCCTCAAGCAGCCTTTTACGGCCTTGAAGTTCAAGAATCAATACAGGAAAATCGGGTAAGGAAGTTGAATTGGGCTCTATCCTGGATTAGCGGTCCTTAAAAAAATTAAAAATTAAAAAAAATTAAATTATTTTTATTATATTTTATTTTTGCAATGTTTTCGTTCGTTTTCTTTGATATTTTCGACACTTTCAGTAGATGTGTTTCATTTCTTGGATTAGAAAAGAAGAGTAGGAAAGGAGAAGTGGGAGAGAAGATTACTGGATCCCTTCGTGGATCCCTCCCATCTCCTCCTGGTTCTTCTCCGAGGCCGCCCATCTTCTCCTACTCTTCTTTTCTAATCCAAGAAATGAAATACACCATTCCCATATATGTTTTGTTAGAGAGCGAAAGAGAGAGAGAGAGAGAGAGAGAGAGAGAGAGAGAGAGAGAGATCAAAGGACAAGAAAGAGAGAAAATCGACTGAAAGTGTCGAAAATTAAAAGAAAACGAACGAAAACATTGCAAACATAAAATTTAATAAAAAATAATTTAAATTTTTTAAAGGACCGCTATAATTTTTAAGCACCGCTATGATCTAAATCCAGGATAGAGCCTTGAATTGTACATAAAATGAAGAGTTTTAATTTCAAATTAGAAAATGGACTCAAATTCCAATTCCTTTTTTCAGGTGGTCGATTCCATCTCGCAAATTCGGCTTTTCTTCGTTGATCGACTTCCTCCAGAAGCACCCGGGCCTTGCCTTCGCTTCGGTCAAAGGGTGCATCAGATTTCGCGTCAGGTAATCAATTTCCATATTTCTTTACTGGTATACTTCAGAACGGCAGAGGAAACGGAAGCCGTGAAGAGTGCAGATGTCAGACGAGCGGAGGCCGCTGTGAAGATGGAGCAGGTACAGGTTTCTATTTATACCATAAATTTTGTATTTAAGGCTTGCGAACTAGCGAATCTGCGCCAGGAGGTGCTCCACTTTGCCCGAGGCCTCAAGCAGCCCTTCACGGCCTTCGTTCTCGACAGAACCTACGGGTGAGATGAAGGGGCGTCATGGGTGGGACCCCAACCATTTTCGGCTATGTCCCATACGACTATAGCGGTCCTTAAAAATTACAGCGCTCCTTAAAAATTATAGCGGTCCATAAAATTTGATCATAGCGGTCCTTAAATTATAGCGATCCTTAAAAATTATAGCGGTCCTTTAAAAACATTTAAAATTTTAAAAAATTTAAAAAAAAAAATTTAAAAAAAAAAATTTTAATTTATCTTTTAATAAATTTTAATTTAAAAATTTATCTATTTTCCAGGGGTGGCTTTTCGCTAAGGACCCCCTTATGTAGTGAAATCGGGCCTCTATCCTGGATTAGCGGTCCTTAAAAATTATAACGGTCCATAAAATTTGATCATAGCGGTTCTTAAAAAAATTAAAAATTAAAAAAAAAATATTAAAAAATATTGAAAAAATATTTTTATTATATTTTATTTTTGCAATGTTTTCGTTCGTTTTCTTTTATATTTTCGACACTTTCTCTCTTTCTTGTCCTTTGATATATCTCTTTCTCTCTCTCTCTCTCTCTCACTCTCTCTCTCTCTCTCTCTTTCGCTCTATAACAAACCATATATGGGAAGGATGTGTTTCATTTGTTGGATTAGAAAAGAAGAGTAGGAGAAGATGGGCGGCCTCGGAGAATTTCTTTTCTTCTTTTCTAAGCCAATAAATGAAACACATCCTTCCCATATTTTTTGTTAGAGAGCGAGAGAGAGAGAGATAAAAGGACAAGAAAGAGAGAAAATCTACTGAAAGTGTCGAAAATATAAATGAAAACGAACGAAAAGATTGCAAAAATAAAATATAATAAAAACATTTTTTTAAAATATTTTTTAATATTTTTTTTTTAATTTTTAATTTTTTTAAGAACCGCTATGATCAAATTTTATGGACCGTTATAATTTTTAAGGACCGCTAATCCAGGATAGAGGCCCGATTTCACTACATAAGGGGGTCCTTAGCGAAAAGCCACCCCTGGAAAATAGATAAATATCAGTCAGAATCCGTAGAGAGCGGCCTGCGGTCAGCAGAAAGCGGCCTGAGATCCCCAACCGATTTATGACGACCGTCCACGATAACCTCGGATCAGATATAATTAACTATTTTTCAGGAAGACCATCCCTTTCGAGAAATACGGATATTCCTCCCTCACCGATTTCCTCCTCAACCACCCGCACTTTGCCACTAGCTGGTGCAGAGATGTGCCCTCATTCTCTGCCAGGTAAACTTGGAATTATTGAATATTTCAGGACGCCTCAGCAAAGTGAAGACAAGAAAACTGCAGCCGTCAGCCAACCGTCTGTCCAAGTCGCCGTCAAGATGGCCCAGGTATGGGATAATATTTCAACTCTAAATTAGGAATTTAAGGATCCGGAACTCGCGAAACTGCGCCGGGAGGTGCTCCTCGTGGCCAGAGAGCTTGATCAACCCTTCAGGACCTGGAGGCTGAGGGAAAAATACAGGTTTTCCAGTTTACCTTTTCTTCTCTAAAAATATTTTCTTTTCTAAAAATGTCTTTTCAGTTTTCCGATTCCTTACCAGAAATTCGGATTTTTCTCACTCACAAATTTCCTCTGCAATCATCCGGACCTCTCTCGTACGGAGAATCGAAGCTTTCTCGTAAGGTTTGAAAATTTATGAAAATTTACAGTTTATTGATTGATTCAGAACGCCGGAGGGAGACGACAAGGAAACGGAATCTGAGCCTCCGCAGAAGAGCAGGAAACGGCTCCTGGTGGGATCTGGGGAGAAGAGCCCTGTCGCAGCCAAGAAGAGTGGGATTTTCTTTAATTATCACTGTTAATCGATTATTTCAGAGCGACTGAAGAAAGGAGATGCTTCTCCTGGTGGCAGTTCTCCGGAAGAAAGCGTAGTCGATACCCAGAAGCCAGGTAGTTGACAAAAGTGTGATTTTCGCTATTTCAGGGCAATTTCAGATAGGAAAATCACTCGTGACAGCCGCTTGGTTGTCCGAAAGCAGGTCAAGGGACTGACTGAAGGAAAGAAGCTCAAAGGACTGGCTGAAGGGAAGAAAGTGGAGTCTTCGAAGGACGATTCCAGTAATTTCCGTTAGTTTTCAAGGCTAAATTCTAACGCAGCGCCCTAAAAATGGGCCCAATCGACCTATTACTTTTCCCAATATGACATTTTGACTAATCCTAAGTTTTTCAGACGAAGACATCGTTCCTCTGAAGAAAGCCACTCGTGCCAGTCGGCTGGCTGCTCAGAAGGAGTCAAGAGAGAGGAGGAATTGACGAAAGGAAGGGAGACTTTGGCTGTTGATTCCAGGGATTACGGTTAGTTTTAGCCTATGGGCTTCTGGAGATCAATGTTCCATCCAATCTTGGTTCTTCAGATTCTCCTCCCGTCTCCAAGAAGCCCAAGATTACCGTGAAAATCGAGAGAGAAGAGCCTTCTGCTGGCCCCTGCGGCCTAGTCGAATCCGAAGTCTCGTTTCTCAGTGGATCCACTTCCAATGTGCCAAATGTGGCTCCTCCAGTCGGCTGGAACGACAGCTTCGTTTCTCCACAGGGTCAGTTTTCTCCTTTTTCCATTTTAAAGGCCTGGTCCTTTAAATTTACCGTATGCTTGATTCCCGGAGGCTTCTTCTCCCCTCAGTTCAACCCCATGGCCTACCCTCCGCCAATGATGCCCTACCACACGCAGTCCTTCCCCGTCGCTCCGTCGAAAAATGAACTTTTCGGTGAACTACTTTTTCTTTTCTTTTTTTTCTTGAATTTCTGTCCTAGATGATCATAAAACATGGATTTCAGGTCATTTGGTGACGAGATTCCTGGACGATGCGGACAGAGAAGGGCAGGATTCTAATGACTTCACTCGGGACCTCATGAAGGCCATGTCCAAGTTCAACAAGAAGAAGTCGTAGATTCTGTCGTTTTTCGTGCCTTCTCTTCTGAAATTGTTGTTATTTTCCCACCTTGACATGTTCCTATGATGTGGTTGCTCAATGAATCTTTCGCTTTATTCCAATTTTAGAAAAAGAGCGGTCGGTTGTCACTCCGTTGTATATTTTATTATACATTTATTGACAAACTTCCATAACCAATAGTGAAGTACTTCATTTTGAACAAAAATATCAGTTTTGACAGATTTTTTTTTTTGGAAAAGGGACAACTCATCCGCCTGATGTTTACCGCGTTTTATGCCTGACGAGTTGTCTCTCAAAATGAGTTTTGTTGAAGAAGAGAGGATATTTTGTTAATTAGATTTTTTGGCTCTATCGTGGATTAGCGGTCCTTAAAAATTACAGCGGTCCTTAATAAAAATTTAAAAAAATAAAATTTTTTTAAAATTATATTTTATGTTTGCAATGTTTTCGTCCGTTTTCTTTGATATTTTCGACACTTTCAGTAGATTTTCTCTCTTTCTTGTCCTTGATCTCTCTCTCTCTCTCTCCCTCTCTCTTTCTCTCTATCTCCTCTTTCATATACTTAAATTATCTCAATTATCTCCATTCTCTTGAATAATGTAGAATACCGTTATCAAATTGCATACGAGAGAGACAGAGAGATCAAATGACAAGAAAGAGAGAAAATCTACTGAAAATGTCGAAAATATAAAAGAAAACGAGCGAAAACATTGCAAACATAAAATATAATAAAAATAATTTTTTTTAAATTTTAAAATTTTTTAAGGACCGCTATAATATTTAAGGACCGCTGTAATTTAAGGACCGCTATGATTACATTTTATGGACCGCTAATCCAGGATAGAGCCGTTTTTTTTGCTATATCGATCGATATCGACAAACTAATTAACGTTTTGACAGAAATCGACCATTTCATTAATATCACGGCCAGCGAAAATTCGCTATTATTTTTATCGAATACTTATCGTTTTATTTTCAGTATTCGGACGATTCCGAGGAAGAAGAGGACGGCCCTGTGATGCAGAATTTCTCCAGCAACTCGGAGGATGACAGGGACGAGAGGGAGTGTCCGGTGGCTGGCTGTGGCGAAGAATTAGCATCCTTCGCCGACGTGGAGGAGCACATGAAGACTCACTCGCGCCCCTTCCTCTGTCGCCTGTGTCCCTACTCCACTCAGCAGAGAAGTCACCTTCTCCAACACTACAATTCGCACACGGGAGAGCGTCCTTTCGAATGTGATGCCTGTGAGAAATCGTTCAGGAGCAAATCCGGCCTGAATTTCCATCGTCACTCCCACACCGGAGAGAAGGCCTTCGACTGCCACGTCTGCGACAAAGGGTTTGTCCGCTCGTACGACCTGAAGATCCATCTTCGCACTCACACCGGAGACAAGCCGTTTGAATGCGATCTCTGTGGCTTCAAGTCCGCCCAGAAGTCCAATCTGGAGGTCCACCGACGCAGCCACTCGGGAGAGAAGCCCTTCCCCTGCTCCGCCTGCGACATGGCCTTCTCCCAGTCCAGTGCCCTGACCAAGCACATGTCTGTGCATTCCGGAGAATGCCCCTTCCAATGTGAGATCTGTGGATACAAAACGGCACAGCTGGGAAATCTAATGACCCACACGAGAATCAACACGGGGGAGACGCCCTTCCACTGCAGCGGCTGTGGCTACCAGACGGCCAGGAAGCAGCATCTGACCAGGCACAGGAAGACCCAGGGTCACTGATATCCCTCTGTACTCTCTTGTTTTGCATAGTTGTCACTTTGTTGTTGGCCTTTTTGTTATTTCCCTTGTTATTAAAGTGCGGTGGAAAGTTGTTTTTGTTCCCAAGAGTGGTTTTCTCCACTTCTCTACCTTTGTTCCTTTAGATCCAACCAGCTAGTTTCGTGCTTAACTTGGCCTCTTTAAAAATCAGTCGCAAAGTTTGCAGATTATTCGAGAATTCATAATAATAATTTATTTAAAAAAATCAAAAAGTTTGTTTGCGCCATTGAGCACTTTGTTTTGAACCGGTTTAAAGGTCTATTTGGTGGTAAAAACTACTGTTTCCTCCATTATTTTCCTTAAGAAAATCAATCAATCAGTCATTTAATTTAAGTCTCTAAATTACTTTAGATCGTTTTTTTTTCTTCACAAAATTTAAGTGATTTTAAAATGATTGTGTGTACATCAACAACAGCTGTGGTGACCGAGGCCCTGTCGGGAAGTTGTTCACCCTGGATCTGTGGCCTATTTTAAATTTATCTACATAATTTTAAGTTTAGGGACTCAATGTTACCACCAAAAATTAAAATTTCCTCTTAGTTCGGCAGAAAATCTATGTAATTACAGTATTTTTCCACTTAAAATTAGTTAAAACCGAGAGAAAACAGCAAAAATGTGGCCTGACAAAGTTTTGCAATGAATTCACGTCCTTTTTAACGTGTTTTGACTCAGTTTCGTCACTTAATTTCTAATTTACACCGATTTCAGAATGAAAGACTCCCACCACCGACTTCTTTCCCGAATTCTCCGCATCTGCCGTCTTCTGGGCCCTGGATTCACCTGCCAACAGGCGGAGAGCCTCTACAGGTACGGTGGTTTCTCAGTTGGAATGAGGTTGCAATGTAAAATTAAGTAGGATTTTTTTAATTTAAAGAAATATTTGGGTTTAAAGGACTATCTTGCCAATTTAAAGGACTAATTTGTATGAATTATTTAAGGACTGGATTTTTAAAGAACCCTTTGGTTATTTTAGGTCTGTCCCGGTCATTTAAAGGCCTGTCAGTCGCTTTAATTCGACTTTTTTTTGTTTAGTCAATTTAAAGGACTATCTGGTCAATTTAAAGGACTGTCTGGTCAATTTAAAGGACTGTCTGGTGAATTTAAAGGACTGTCTGGTCAATTTAAAGGACTGCCTGGTCAATTTAAAGGACTGTCTGGTCATTTAAATGAGTATTTGGTCAATTTAAAGGACTATTTCATCAATTTGAAGGACTATTTAGTCAATTTAAAGGACTATCTTCCAAATTTTGTAGATTTTGGGTTTTAAGTATATAACCTGCTTCAGACGGGAGAATCACGGAGACCTCCTCGGACTCCGCAAAGCCGTGGATTACCTCAACTCCGGCATGGTTCCTGGGATCACCTGCGACAACGACGGCAAATTCTACATGAATGAGGTAAAATGCCATCTTTCTCAATTAATTCTAATTTCAGGTGTACGACCACACGGGAACCTCCATTCGCCCCCAGCTGGTCTCCTTTCTGACCGAGAATGGTGGGGCCACAATGGATCAGATCGCCATCGATTGGTACAGGTAGTTCTTCACCCCCGCACCCCTAAATCTGAATTTAAGACCCCAAAGAAGTCTCCTCCAGCTATATGGGTTGAATCTTCACTATCTCCTTCTCTCCTTCCCCGAAGTTCTCTTCCACTCTAAAGAAGAAGTCTACTGCGTCGATCCGTAAGTTCTCCTGTTTTTATTTAATTTAGAGCCATTTTCAGGAATTTTCCCGCCCGCGAGAGGGACATCAGAAGCAGGGTTTGTCTGCGATTGGATCACAAATACATATTGATTTCAGTATCCCACGGATTCTGCCGGAAGTGACGTCGACGCCAGAGGAGGTTTGGCTGGAGGAGAAGACGAGGTTTGTGGATTCTGGGACCCAATTTTGACCCTTATTGCCACCTGGCTGGCAGGAAATTCTTAAAAAATATTTTTTTTCTGGGAATTTGGCAAACTGCGCAGATAATCATCAAAATTCCGTTATTTTGGTCCTTTTGGCCACCTGGCTGGCCTCGACGAGGAGGAGGAGGCTGTGACGAGGAAGAAGAATGGCGGAAATGAGGACGGACCAGAGGGTCAGCCGCTTGAAATTCCAATAGTTATTTCTACTTTCAGAAGCGACTGGAACGGACGAGCCTGTGAAGACAGGAGATGAGGAGAAGGCCAGCGAGAATGGGAACAAGGAGGTCGTCCAGGAGAACTCCTTTCCTCAAGAGGAGGGCCAGAGACAGGGTGGGTTTGGCCTCTTTGTAGAACGACCAGAACCACAAAGAGCTTTTTATTGTTCCGGAAGCGACTGGAAAAGGATTCTAAAAATGTGGCTAATTTATGGTTTTAGGGGTGGCTTCAGTCGCCTCGGAACCCAACATATCTTTCGGACCTCCGCCGGTGATGGACTTCTACGGAGGAGGCTACCCGATCCAGCAGAGTGGGTTTCTCTCTCTCTCTCTCCTCTCTCTCTCTCTCTCTTTCTCTCTAATTCTCTCCCTATTTTCCAGATCCTTTCGATTTCCCCCAGATCCTTTCGAGCCGTCCTTCCCTCCCCAGGGCCCCTCCTTCCCCTTGTACCCTCCCGCTCCCTCGAAGTCCGAGATTTTCGGTAAGATTTCCTGATTTTCCCTGCTAATCCTTGCATTTTCAGGTCAATATGTGGGCAGTCTTCTGAACGAAGCGTCTGCCAAGGGAGAGTATGCGGACTCGATGACCCGCCGCATCCTGGACGTCATCCAGCACGACAAGAAGGCCTAGCCCCCATCCTCTGTCATTTCCCCCGTTTGCTGTTGTCCCCTCCACCATTCTAAACAATTGGCTTCGATTTTTATACCATTGATGCCGTCTGAGATTCAGTTTACAGGAAATTTAGGGAATGTTATGTTTTCGTTGACAATTTTGCCAGTTTTTCGTTGATTTTCCAATAAATGTTTCAATTGTTTGATAGAATTACACTTTGATTTGGTTGATTCCTCCGCTATTTACACTCTTTTTTTAAAATTACCGATATCCATTGAAAAAAAATCGATTTGCGAATTTTTTTTGACACGGTTCGGTCTCACTTGAAATTATTTTTCCCTCAAATTGAGTTTTGTTGAATAAAATTAGAATTCAGACATATATTTTATATTGCATGTTTTGTTTGTAAAATTATGGTTTTTAAAAAAAATTATTGTTTTTTAACGTGTTTTATCTCATTTTCGTCCTTTATCCTTTAATTTACATAGATTTCAGAATGGGATCCCCCACGTTATCGAGTCCCGAATTCTACGAATCTGCCGCCTTTTGGGCCCTGGATTCACCTACGAACAGGCGGAGAGCCTCTACAGGTAAGACGGTTTCTCAGTTGGAGTGAGGTTGCAATATAAAATTAAGTAGGATTTTTTTAAATTTAAAGGACTATTTGGCCAATTTAAAAGACTATTTGGCCAATTTAAAGGATTATTTGGTCAATGTAAAGGATTATTTTTAAAGACCTAATTTGTATTAAAATACAGTATAAATAATTTAAGGAATCTAAATTTTTTAAGGACCCTTTGGGTTTTTAAAGGTCTGTCCCGGTCATTTAAACGCCTGTCAGTCGCTTTAATTAGATTTTTTTTAATTTAAAGGACTATCTAGTTAATTTAAAGGATTCAGTCAATTTAATGGACTGTCTGGTCAATTTAAAGGAATGTCTCGTCAATTTAAAGGACTATCTTCCATATTTTGTAGATTTGGAGTATTAAGTGTATAACTGCAGCTGATTTAGACAAGAGTACTGCGAAGAACTCCTCGGCATGTCCAAAGATGTTGATCGCATGAGATCGTGGCTGAACCGCGGAAAGATACCCGGAATCACTTGCGAAAACGACAGAAAATTCTACGTGAATGATGTAAAATGGCATCTTTCTCCTTTAATATCTCTAATTTCAGGTGAATGACCACACGGGAATCTCCTCCACTTTACCGGAATCAGGCTCAATTTCGTGAGTTATTTAAAATATTACTAGACACTTTCAATTAAAAATTTAAGCCGGTTTAAGGCTCTTAGCTGCCCTTAAAAATTACAGCGGTCCTTAAATTATAGCGGTCCTTAAAAATTATAGCGGTCCATAAAAAAGTATTAAATTTTTTATATTAAATTTTTTAAAATTATTTTTCATTTTCGTAGGTTTTTGGTTGGTTTTAAAAAAAAACTTTTTTGCACTTTCACTTTCAAAAAAAATTAGTGTCGAAAATTTAAAAAAAAACCAAAAACTTGCAAAAATGAAATATTATAAAAATAAAAATAAATTTACAATTTTTTGAAAATTTTCATTTTCTGTTTAGGATTTCGAGGATGAGGAGGATCCCCACAGCTTTGTCGTCGGAATCGAGGGAGACGTCTTCCACCTCAACGAGCGCCAGTTCAAAGCGACTGGATTCCGCTTCGAGTCGGATAGTCTTATCTTCTGCGTAGGATTTTTCCTGTTTGTTTTCATTCAATTTTATGTTCAGACTCCGCTGACTAACGCCGACATCCAGAAGGCCAGGGACTGCCTCATCGGAAGGGGCACTGTGAAGAAATTGGAGATTGCGTGGGAAATGGACGATGACGAACGGGAGGAGGAGGAGGTGGACGTCTCCCTCTTCGCACCGTTGATCCAGGCGAGTTCAAACACATAGGTGCATGGGACATCTTTTTCAAAAAAAAATTTCTCGGCTCATTTTTTTTTGCATAAGGGTCCCCCTTTGGTGAAAATCGAACATTGAATTTTGGCCAAATGTCGAACAACTTATTTGGTCCGGGTGGTATCCTGCATTAGCGGCCCTTAAAAATTATAGCGGTATTATTTTTTATTCTATTTCATTTTTGTAAGTTTTTGGTTAAAAAAAATTTTCGACACTCACTTTCAAAAAAAAAATTAAAAAATTTTAATTTAAAAATATTAAAAATTACATTATTATATAAAATATTTTTAATGTTTCAGTTTTTTTAACACCTTCAGTTGATTTTCTCTTTTCTTGCCCTGTATTTTCTCTTTTCTCTCTTCTTAAAAATTATAGCGGTCCATAAAAAAGTTGAAAATTTAAATAATTAAATATAAAATTTCTCTTATTTATTTTTATTATATTTAATATTTGTAAGTTTTATTAACAAAAATTTTTAATTAACAAAAATATTTATTTATTTTATTAAATCTTGTAATGTTTTTCATTAAATTTTCTATACTTTCAGTAGATTTTCTCTCTTTCTCTCTATCTGGAAAATTTAAAAAAAAATGAAACCAAAACAATGAAAACATTAAATAGAATAAAAAAAATTTATTATTAAATTATTTTTTGTTGTAATTAAAAAGTAATGTTTTTTGATTGTTTTAAAAAATTTAAAAAAAAATTAATATTTTATTTTTGTAAGTTTTTGGTTTAAAATTTTTTTAGACACTTTCAAACAAAATAAAAATTAACAATAAAATTAACAATAAAAAAATTTAATTAACAAAATTATTAAAAATTGTATTTTTATTATATTAAATATTTGTAATGTTTTGGTTTTTTTTTAAATTTTAAAAATTTAATAAAAAGGGCCGAAGTAGACCATTCCCAATTGACTTCCACTTTCAGGAACTGAAGATCTCCAAGTTGGATGTGGTTGAGGGTGAACTTCCCAAGGAGTTCTGGCAGATGGCCTGTGTCATGCAGGTAACTTTCATTTTATCTCTTCATCTAGTTAATTTTAGATGACTGACGTGTCCAGTGTGTTCTCCACCATGCCTCTGTCCTACCTCACCGACGCCAAATTCGAGGAATGCAGTCTGGACATGGAGACAAATCCCGATCGTTCGGCTGCCGACCTGAGCCCTTCGTTAATCGTAATTTTCATGTTTTATAGAGGAGGCTTTTATTTTCAGAAGTGGGCATACGATGAAAAGTACATCGGTAGCTGGAACTTCTTGTTCCTTGACTTCCGCGAGGAGGACCTCTTCGAGGACTTCGACATAGTCTCCCAGGGCGAGCGGGTCTCTTGGTCGGACCGACCTGTCGTCATCAGAGAGAACCCGGAGGAGGGACTCCGGAAATACTGCGGTTGGTATCGAAATTTAAGAAAGTTGGCAAATTTCCGGCCCTGGCCCTCTACGATTTGACGAAAAATAGAATTTTAAAAATAGACGACCAAATTTCAAAAAAATATTTCAAAGAAAATTTTCACATTCTTTAACATAAAAATATAAACTACCCAAAAGTTGAAAACGAGCCTTTTCCACGTTTCGAGTGTTTTTTTTTCAGTATACTCCACGCCAGAATCCCATAAAATAGCAAATTGGAGGTTTTTCTATTTTCGAACTATAAAGTTAGGGCTCTATCCTGGATTAGCGGCCCATAAAATGTTTTTGAAATAATTTAAAAAAAACTTTTTTATTTAAAAAAAATATTTTTTTTCCAAATTATTGACACTTTTTATTTTCATTATTTTGTATAATGAGAATTATAGCGTTATACCTTGTTAGAAAACACATTTAATTTAATATGCAAAGACAACAAAAATTAATGTTTTTATTATTATTTTTAAAACATTTTATGGATCGCTATAATTGTTACGGACCGCTAATGCAGGATGGAGCCAAAGTTAGGATCGATAAAAATGTTGGTGTTTTTACTTTAAAAAACGCCTAAATGACCAGAAAATTAAATAAAATATGATTATTCTTACTCCGAATTCAAATTTTCATCGTTGGCTCATTCCTATGCCTATTAATCACCAACCACAAGACCGATGTTCGATCCCGGTCGGGGCACTTCCATTTTACATACGATTTTTTTGGTCTTCGATTTTGCCCAAAAGTGGTCAAAAGTCATTATATAGCCTAAATATGACATTCTGAGACTTTTGGGTCATTATCGATTTTTGGTCCCGGGTTACGGTAGGCGACCACGGGTTACGGTAACTTTCTTCAAACTCAACCAAATTTCAATTTGGGGGTATGAATCGATAGTTTTTTTTACGCTGACAAAAACATGAATTGAGACCAAAACAAGTTTCCTGAACATTTTCCACTAGAGCTAAAAAACCGCAAAAAAATGAAATATTTCAGTTTTTCAATTTTTTCGTCACCTAAACACCTCAATATTTCCACATTTCTAGAAAAATTCTCCATATTTTCTGCGTCGATCTAAAAAAACGATATTGAAATTTGAAAGATACCATCATTGAGAAAAATGCGTTTAAAAAGTGAAAAAAACCCCGAAATTTTCAATAGAAACGACTATTGAAGTTTACAATTGACACGGAAAACATTCTTTTGAGTTCAGTTTGCATTATATAAGGAACATAGCGTCTTTGGGGTCGATTTTATGCGAAAATTTCAGTTTTTGGGTTTTTTTTGCGTTCTGTGGAAAACGAAAGCTGCGTGAAATGTTGACTGCCTATAAAAAAACTCGGAAAACCTCTAAAATTGGACTACACTGTGAGATATTTCTTTTTCAGTGCGGGGCCTGCGAGATGACGGAATGGTGCTCTCCATCACGTGGAATGGGGCCGCTCTGAGGATCAACGAGGATGTGGATCTGCTCCCGGAAGACGTCTCGGATGACCTGCTCGACGACAGCGAGGAGGAGGAGCCGTGGTACAAGAAGATCCGCCGTCGTCTATTCTAGGATTCTAGGCTATGGGCCGTACGAATCCTCATGCGATCCCCTCGGTTTTTGTTACGTTGTTGTTGCCTCATAAACACTTGTTATCTTATTTTTTTTTCGATTTTATTCATCTCGGCTTGTTCCTGTCATATTTTTTTCGATCCTCTCTAATTTGAAAGTTTCACCCCACTTTCAAATATTGCACCGTAATTTAAGAATCAGTCTCAATAGGAATATGGAATCGATAGGAATAGGAATCGGACATAGGAAAAAGCCCTTTTGGTCAAGTGGTTCTGTTATCGCTTGCAAATCTGACGACCAAAGTTCGAATCCTACCCGTGTTTTTATCTTTTGCCCGCTTGAAATCAGTCTTCTGGACAAACCAATCTTGTGGAAAGGGTCTGGGGTTGATGCCTCTCGTTTTTTCCAGTAAAATACAGCCAATAATTGTGGAAAATATTCGAGATCGCAATTTTCAAATGCCTCTGACCTCTGCGTCTTTGACCCTGTTTCCCTGCGTCTCTAACCCTGTCTTCTGCGTCTCTAACCTTGTCTTTTGCGTCTCTAACCCTGTTCTTCTGCGTCTCTAACCCTGTCTTCTGCGTCTCTAACCCTGTCTTCTGCGTCTCTAACCCTGTCTTCTGCGTCTCTAACCCTGTCTTCTGCGTCTCTGACCCTGTTTCTCTGACCCAGTTCTTCTGCGTCTCTGACCCTGTTTCTCTGCGTCTCAAACCCTGTCTTCTGCGTCTCTCACCCTGTTTCTCTGCGTCTCTAACCCTGTTCTACGGCGTCTTGTGAGAGGTGTGAGATTTATCTTTTTAATTGAGATTACAGCGAAGAACATTTAAAGAAATGTTTTAAAATTGCGTGATTGTTTGATTTTCTGGAAAATTTCGTTACGAGACCACGAATTCCGACTCTTACGCCGATATATAGAACAGTTGGTGCCCTTCATTTTTCATTAGAAATTATTTAAATCTATTTTTTAAATCATTAAAAAAAGATAAACCTTTTGTATTACTGCTGATTCCTACATAATCTTGTTTGAAGTGGGGAAAATAAAGTGGATCGAACCCTGGTCGCTTTTCTGATAAGTGAGACGGAACGAAACTTGCCGGTTATTTTTCATCTAATCGATAAATTCGGTTTAAAATGAATTTTTAAAGCGTTTTCGATTGATTGCTCTTTTATTCCCCTTAACTGTTGAAATTACATTTGACAAATTGTTTTCAGTAAGCATGGCCGGTCGTGGAGGAAGGCGTGACCGAGGCGGCGCCCGTGGCGGACACGGCAGAACCCGATCGACGCCTGATGCCCAGGTTGGTTTTCTACTATTCTAATTTAATATCTTTTTTTATTATTATTAAAAAATACACTTTTCTAAATTTATCGTTCAGATGAGATCTCCGAACAGAGACGGTGAGCCAGGGACGAAGAAGTCGAAGGACGCGGCTGGAGAGGTAAATTACATATTTTAAAGGACTAATTTGGAATTTTAGGAAATGTCGGACCTTATGGCTCAGCCGGTGGAGATCGTCGTCAAGATTCTGAATTATGTAGGTTAATTAATCTTAATTGTGTAAAAGAAAGGACCACTTAAAAAGCGGTATTTGTTGTGAAATAGTAGGTCAGGCGGCCGTTCGTTGTCAAACAGCGGCTTTTGTTGGGAAACCGCAAGTCAAGCGGCCTTTGGTTTTCAAAAAGCAGGCCAAGCGGCCGTTAGTTGCCAAAAAGCGGCTTTTATTGCCAAAAGGCAGGTCAGGCGGCCGTTGGTTGCCAAAAAGCGGCTTTTATTGTCAAAAGGCAGGTCAGGCGGCCGTTGGTTGCCAAAAAGCAGGTCAGGCGGCCGTTCGTTGCCAAACAGCGGCTATTCTTGCCAAAAAGCAGGTCAGGCGGCCGTTCGTTGCCAAAAAGCGGCTTTTAATTACTAGAAAGCAGGTCAGGCGGCCTAACATTGCCAAAAACCGGCTATCATTATGAAACAGCAGGTCAGGCGGCCGTTGGTTGCCAAAAAGCGGCTTTTATTGCCAAAAAGCAGGTCAAGCGGCCGTTCGTTGCCAAAAAGCGGCTTTTGTTGGGAAAAAGCTGGTCAAGCGGCCGTTGGTTGCCAAAACGCTGTTCTCAATTGTCAATATTCCTGGTTCCACATCATCTCTTTTCAGCTGGATCCCAAATCTCTCCGTGAATTGGCCTTCTCCTGCCAGTCCCTCTTCCGCTTCTGCCAGCACGCCAAGGGCATCGACATCGTCTTCGCTGTGGACTCCGTCGATGTGAAAGAGGGCGAGCACGACGTCATCAACTACGTCTACAATTTCCGAGACCGCCGTAGTTTTGCCGAAGACCTGCTGAAGCTGCGCAAATGGCCATTTGCCATTCACGTCAACAATATGGATCTCACGGTACGAACGGGGCCATTGTATCAATTTTTAAAGCCTTTTTAGCTCCTTTTTTCGTGGGAACGAGTGGATGTGGAGATCAAGGAGTTCTTGATCAGGAACGGAGTCAACCACATTCGGCAGGTGACCCATGTGCCTCCGATGACGCTGGAGGAGGTGAACAAGGCCGCCGAGTTCATGAAGGTAAATTACTGGAGAAATCAGGGCCGTTACAAAAGTTAAAAATAAAAAAAATATAAAAAATATTTTTATTAAACGCGGTTTATGGTAAATTACTGGAGAAATCAGAGCGTTATCCTGGATTAGCGGACCATAAATTATAGCGGTCCTTAAATTAGAGCGGTCTTTTAAAAAGTTATTTTATTTAATTTTTGTAATGTTTTGGTTGTTTTTTCATTAAATTTTCGACACTTTCAGTAGATTTTCGCTCTTTCTTGCCGTCTTTTCTCTCTATCTCGAAAATTTAAAAAAAAACCAAACAAACAAAACATTACAAATATAATAAAAATGAAATTTTTAATCTTTTTTAATTAAATAAATTGGTTTGTTAATTTTTTTTGTTGCTTTTGGCGCGCCCTTCATAATTACGAAGCTCGCTTCAAACTTAACCAAATTAACTTGTTCAAAGAAGGATTTCTTAGTTGAAACCTCATCTTTTCAATGATTGCACTTTCAATATTTGAAAAAAATCCGGGCAAATTTCACAAGAAGGGTCACCATTTTCAAACGCAAATTTGACCAAGAAGGTCACGCGCTTTTTTCACGAGTTCATTGGAAAAGTTATGCGAAAATGGTTGTAGAAACCGAAAAACATAGTTAGCCGTTTACCGTGACTGAAAAGTGTTTCGCAAAATCCAAAAAAAAATGGCTGTTTTTTATAGGTTTTTTGCCAAAAACTTTGTTTGCTGTCAAGAAATCAATTTGCACGAATTGACTTTGTTTCTTAGAATGCAATTTGCAATCGATTTATGGATATAACTTTGTGTTTTGGTCAAGGTGGAAAAACTACCGTATTTCACTTTCAGCTACCGTAACCCGCTTAAAAGTGACCCAAAAGTTTCAGAATAACATATTTGGGTCATTGGGAGGTCACACACAAGTTTTCAGCCAATTCTAAATGTTTGAATTTTTCCATGTCCCAGGTATTAGGCGCCTGCTCCAATATTACAGAGACGCCCTCTTATTTCAAAAGTCAAGGGAAAAGTATTGAAAAGGGAAAATATGAAGAAAAAAGCAATGTCTTCAGGCCTTCAACGTCGGATGCCTCATGATTCCCGAACCCGTGGACGACAGAATGCCGGAGGTCGTTTTCAAGGCCAATCTGCAGATGCCGGTGAGTTTTTTGAGGTTTTCCGTTTATGTTTTATAAGAATGAGATTTTATAAGACAATGGCTCTTTTCAGGTGTCCCAGTTGAAGATATACCAGATTGGCCATCAATTCGACTTCGATTCCATTTTGAAGTGCACCATCCCTTCCATGAGTTTGGACGTAAGGATCGATTTGAGCCAGTTTGAAGCTCTCATGAAGGTTGGTCCAACTCCAAGGAAGCAAGGCCTCGCAGAGATAGAAGCTGCCTTTGGTTGCAAAAAGCGGCCTTTAATACCAAAATGCAGATCAAGCGGCCTTTGGTTGCCGAAAACGGCTTTTAACCGCCAAAAAGCGGGTCAGGCGGCCTTTATATGCCAAAAAGCGGCCTTTAATGCCAAAAAGCAGATCAAGCGGCCGTTGGTTGCCAAAAAGCGGAATCAAGTGGCATAAAAGGAACAAAAAATTGATTTTTCAGATGTGGCTAACCAGAATCGACGTCCAGAGCTGGAACCTCAGCTATCACCCGAATTTCCAAGTGATGGCCTATTTCTCCAATTGGGACATCCGCTCCTTCACCTACGCCGGTCCCATTGACCCCAGCCGACCTACCGTATTCCTGGATCTGAACACAGACGGTGCCTGCCTCTACATCCGCCGTGAGGATGGGAAAGTACTTCGCATTGTCCACAACCCCTTCTATTCGGTTCGATTTAGTATTTGTCCCATCGCCGAGGGCCCTCTCACCCTGAGAGGTCTTTAGAGGCTGGGATTCTTTGTCATTATTCACTCGTTGTTGTTGTTATATTCGAGATGGAATAAACTTGGCACTGTTTTTGTTTTAAAATACAAATTAAAGTTCTTCTGCGTCTCTAGCCCTTGTCTTCTGTGTCTCTGACCCAGAATTTTTATAGAATCTGGTAGCCTCAGACCGCTTTTTGTGAGGAGATTGATTTCTACCACGTCTTGTCACAACATTCACAACAAAAAACTTTTTTATCACATGGATTTGTTTTAATTAAAACAGAAAAAGGATACCGCCTGAGACAGACAAAAAGACAGAGAGAGGCCAAGGCAAAAAGACCAAGAAACCGAAGAAATGCCAAGAATTAAGAGCTCGTATCTGTATGACTCGAGCAGACCAGTGGTGACATAGAAACGAAGTTCAAAATTTAGAATCGGCTGAAAGTGGTGTGTGACCTCCCTATGACCCAAATATGTTATTCTGAAACTTTTGGGCCATGGTCGGTTTTGGGCGCCAGGTTACGGTAGGTGAAAGTTCGATACGGTAATTTTTCAAACTTATCCAAAACACAAAGTCATATATGTAAAACGATTGCTAATTTAATTCTAAAAAAGATTGTCAATAAACGGATACTTGATTTCTCTACAGTAAACTATTTTTTTTTTAGCAAAAAACCTCAAAAAACAGCACTTTTTGGCAGTTTTTTGTATTTCGTGGAAAATTTTTCCATTACGGTAAACGGCTAACTATGTTTTTCTGTTTCTTTGTGCATTTATGCATAACTTTTGTAATAAACTCATTTAAAAAGCGCGTTACTATTGTTGTCAAACTTGCGTTTGAAAATTGTGACCCTTCTTACAAATTTTGTCGAGAATTTTTTCCACTAGTTCAAAGTGCATTCATTGAACAGATGAGCTTTCAACTAAGAAATCCTTTTTTGAAAAAGTTAATTAGGATAAGTTTGAAGCGAGCTCCGTAATTTTGAAGGGCGCATCAGCGGCTTTTCCAGACAGCCGCCGCAGGTGGGCGTGGCCTAGCCTCCGCCGTCGGCCGAATAGAAAATTTACTTTTACATAAAATTAATTTAGCCTTTTCCTAGACTTCTCTCTCTCCCTCCTCTCTCCCTCTCTCTCTCTCTCTCCCTCTCCCAAATCTGGTGTCCTTTTCGTATCGCCAGCTGTGGGCCCCATCGATTGTCCGCTTTTTGACGAGGAAGAGAGGAAATAGGGCTATATTGACAGTTAAACCCTAAATCACTTAAAAGTAATTGAATATTATCGAGCGGTGCTCGAAAAAACGCCTCTCTTTTTCTTTTATTTCTCCCCAACTAGATTCGGCTCTATCCTGGATTAGCGGTCCTTAAAAATTACAGCGGTCCTTAAAAACTATAGCGGTCCTTAAAATGTGATCATAGCGGTCCTTAAAAAAATTTTAAAAAATTTAAAAAATTATTTTTTATTATATTTTATGTTTGCAATGTTTTCGTTCGTTTTCGTTTATATTTTCGACACTTTCAGTGGATTTTCTCTCTTTCTTGTCCTTTGATCTCTCTCGCTCTCTCTCTCTCTCTAACAAAACATATATGGGAAGGATGTGTTTCATTTCTTGGATTAGAAAAGAAAACTAGGAGAAGATGGGCGAAGAAACGAACGAAAACATTGCAAACATACAATATAATAAAAATAATTTTTTAAATTTTTTTTTATTTTAAATTTTTTTTAATTTTTAATTTTTTAAGGACCGCTTTAATATTTAAGACTCAATGTCTGAGAGGTTCGAGCATATCTCAAAAGAGGGGTGTCGTAGGAATTTTTTGCCTCCGATCCGGCTCAAACATTGTGTATGGAGTCCCTATGACCATATAAACCATTTTGGAGACTTTTGGGCCTTAGTCATTTTTGGCCCGGAAGTGACGTCATAGGCTACCTTAAACCCTTAACTCGCTTGGGCCTTAATAAAACCCTATGATAATAGTGCTCAATCGATTGGAAATTGTATTTTAATCAACTTTGTTTTCAGAGTGAAAGTAAGTTTTTCAGCGTTTAAACCAGTTTCAGCTCGTCAAAGTTTCAAAAACATAGATTTTTTTGGTTTTTTCAACCCCAGTTCTCGAGGGTCCGCGGCGTAACGCTATCTCTCTTTTTGTCGGATTCTTCACACTTTTCTGCACAAACCCTTTAAGTTTGATCAGATAACTCCGACACTTTTTTTGGGTATCAGCGATCAAAGTTGTCTCAGCGATCACAATTATGCGCTCTAGGGCCTGCAGTAAAACCGGCACCCCTCGATATGGCCTCTTCTGTGTGCATTAAGGTTTCCAAGGTTCGAATTGGACAAGCAAAAGATTATGTCGCAGTTTGGATCCGAACCTGGGTCGTGAGATTTGCAAGCAAGAACTTTACCGCTATACTAAAAGAGCGAGTTGGCGCCCACTGATCGCGCCTATTATCAACTCCGCACTAGCTTGTGAGCGCGGCGGGATGAAAATCTAACTTTCATCGCTGATACCCAAAAAAAGTGTCGGAGTTATCTGATCAAACTTAAAGGGTTTGTGCAGAAAAGTGTGAAGAATCCGACAAAAAGAGAGATAGCGTTACGCCGCGGACCCTCGAGAACTGGGGTTGAAAAAACCAAAAAAATCTATGTTTTTGAAACTTTGACGAGCTGAAACTGGTTTAAACGCTGAAAAACTTACTTTCACTCTGAAAACAAAGTTGATTAAAATACAATTTCCAATCGATTGAGCACTATTATCATAGGGTTTTATTAAGGCCCAAGCGAGTTAAGGGTTTAAGGTAGCCTATGACGTCACTTCCGGGCCAAAAATGACTAAGGCCCAAAAGTCTCCAAAATGGTTTATATGGTCATAGGGACTCCATACACAATGTTTGAGCCGGATCGGAGGCAAAAAAATTCAAAAAGACCACTGTAATTTAAGGACCGCTATATGGTTTTAAGGACCGCTAATCCAGGATAGAGCCCTAGATTCTCCCCATCGTAGAGGGTTTCTTGTCTTCTGCGTCTCTCTCCCTGTCTTCTGCGTCTCTCTCCCTGTCTTCTGCGTCTCTCTCCCTCTCTTTTGCGTCTCTCACCCTGTTTCTCTGCGTCTCTGACCCTGGTCTTCTGCGTCTTAATTTCTATTTTAAAACAAAAACAGTACCAAGTTTATTCCATCTCGAATATAACAACAACAACGAGTGAATAATGACAAAGAATCCCAGCCTCTAAAGACCTCGCAGGGCAAGAGGGCCCCCGGCGATGGGACACATATTGAAACCAACACAACTGAAGTGTGACTTGTGGACAACGCGGAGTAGTCTCCCATCCTCACGGCGGATGTAGAGGCAGGCGCCGTCGGTGTTCAGATCCAGGAATACGGTAGGTCGGCTGGGGTCAATGGGACCGGCGTAGGTGAAGGAGCGGATGTCCCAGTTGGAGAAGTAGGCCATCGTTTGAAAATTGGGGTGATAGCTGAAGGTCCAGCTCTGGATGTCGGTTCTGGTCAGCCACGTCTGAAAAATCAATTTTTTGTTCTTTTTGGCAATCAAAGGCCGCTTGATCTGATTTTTGGCATTAAATAAAAGCCGCTTTTTGGCAACTAAAGGCCGCTTGATCTGCTTTTCGGCATTAAAGGCCGCTTTTTGGCTATTAAAAGCCGCTTTGATCTGCTTTTTGGCATTAAAGGCAGCTTTTTGGGAATTAAAGCCGCTTTTTGGCAACCAAAGGCCGCTTGATCTGCTTTTCGACATTAAAGGCCGCTTTTTGGGAATTAAAAGCCGCTTTTTGGCAACCAAAGGCCGCTTGATCTGCTTTTCGGCATTAAAGGCCGCTTTTTGGGAATTAAAGGCCGCTTTTTGGCAACCAAAGGCTGCTTGATCTGCTTTATTGCATAAAAAAAGGCCGCTTTTTGGCGATCAAAAGCCGCTTTTTGGTAACCAAAGGCCGCTTGATCTGCTTTTCGGCATTAAAGGCCGCTTTTTGGCGATTAAAAGCCGCTTTTTGGCAACCAAAGGCCGCTTGATCTGCTTTTTGCCTTTAAATGAAAGCCGCTTTTTGGTAACCAAAGGCCGCTTGATCTGCTTTTCGGCATTAAAGGCCGCTTTTTTGGGAATTAAAAGCCGCTTTTTGGCAACCAAAGGCCGCTTGATCTGCTTTTTGGCATTAACGACCGCTTTTTTGGCGAATAAAAGCCGCTTTTTGGCAACCAAAGGCAGCTTGATCTGTTTTTTGGCATTAAAGGCCGCTTTTTGGGAACTAAAAGCCGCTTTTTGACAACCAAAGGCCGCCTGAACCTCTGCGAGGCCTTGCTTCCTCGTAGTTGGACCAACCTTCATGAGAGCCTCAAACTGGCTCATATCGATGCTGGCGCCCAAATACACGGAAGGGATGGTGCACTTCAGAACAGAATCGAAGTCAAATTGATGGTCAATCTGGTGCATCTCCAACTCGGCCACCTGAAAAGAGCCATTGCCTTTATAAAATTTACAAATGCTTTATAAAATCTCGTTCTTATAAAACATAAACGGAAAACCTCAAAAAATATACTCACCGGCATCTGCAGATTGGCCTTGAAAACGATCTCCGGCATTCTGTCGTCCACGGGATCGGGAATCATGAGGCATCCGACGTTGAAGGCCTGAAGACACTGCTTTTTTCTTCATATTTTCCTTTTTTTTCAATACTTTTCCCTTGACTTTTGAAACAATTGGTTTCGGGCCGCGAATTAGCTCTATCCTGGATTAACGGTCCTTAAAAATTAATGCGGTCCTTAAATTAAAGCGGTCCTTAAACAAGTTTAAAAAAAACAATATTTTTTAAAACTATATTTTGTTTTTGTAAGTTTTTGGTTTTTTTCGACACTTTCACTTTCAAAAAATTTAAAAAATTTTTAATATTTAGTTTCATTTTTTAAATAATAAATATTTATGTTTGGTTTGGTTTTTTTTTTAAATTTTCGAGATAGAGAGAAAATACAGGGCAAGAAAGAGAGATCTACGGAAAGTGTCACAGTTTAAATAAAAATAGTTTTTTTTATATTTTTTTATATTTTTAGCTTTTTGAAGGACCGCTATAATTTTTAAGGACCGCTATAATTAAATTCTGTAGACCGCGTTAAAATAAAAATATTTTTTAAGATATTTTTTTTTAATTTTTAACTTTTTGAAGGACCGCTATAATTAATTTTCATGAACCGCGTTAAAGAAAAATTGGTTTTTTTTAAATTTTTTTAAAAAATTTTTTTAACTTTTTTTAAGTGCCGCTATAATTAAATTTCATAAACCGCGCTAAATAAAAATAGTTATTAATATTTTTTTAATTTTTAACTTTTTTAAGGACCGCTATAATTAAATTTCATGAAATCCAGGATAGCCTAGGCCCTGATTTCTCCAGTAATTTACCTTCATGAACTCGGCGGCCTTGT